>BSBM01001331.1:2112500-2557500 GCA_027924585.1 Larix kaempferi
CCAGATACATTACATATCGGCACTCAAGTGAGCCAGCCACGTCTACATTAAGCAATCAGTCATCAACTACAACGGAATTCTTCAAACATGCCATTCCATTCTTTTTCGACATACTCAAGCGAGCCTGCAATTCAATTCAAGCGAGCCTGCAATTCACTTCAAACGAGCCAGATACGTTACATATCATACTCACGCAAGTCTGCAAGTTATTCAAGAGAGCCAGTCACATACAACCATGAAATCATCCAAATACGAAGCATCATCACATAAGGCGTATCAACAGTTGGCACAATTTTCAAAAGAAGACACTTTAGCAAATACAAACAGGCAAAAAGGAAAAAGCAGCCCACACACGTAACTACTGACATGCATAAATCAACTACAGACACCGCCAAATCTACTATAGAATCCACCATGCATGAAAAACGCACCAAATCATAAATACATGTACGCATACATATCAAGGTAATCTCTAGAACGATTTTATTTTATTCTTAAGGTAAAACATTATCCCACACTACATTCGTTTCTAGTCAGCTGAGTATAGCTTCTATTTTAAATCGGGGGCATGGTCGAATGACCTTAATAAGTCATGACCGCTACCTAAGTCCTGTCACCTTAATAACTCATGATCGCTACCTAAGTCCCATCACCCTCAACAAATCATGATCGCAACCTTCACCATATGAAGTACATAGATCGATCATGGGAATACAGAGATCGATCATGAAAAAAAGGAGATTAAAAGAGGCAAGTACAGGAATGATGGAAATGATAGGTGCAGAAAGACAGCAAGTAAGGATGCATAATATCCCACGATTTTGCATATAAGGAACCGCTCGGAATCCCCGAGAAGCAACAGACCAAAGATAATGCGCTCACTCATCCAGCATTGCAATCATCGAGCCTGTAGGCAGAGCCCGACCAGTTGAGGGTATAAACCATATTCCAAAGTTCTGGTTTTGTCTGATTATAAAGAAGATTCTAAAATGACAAAGGGTTTTAAGAAAAGTGAACCGGAAGATCACAGCGCCATTTATCAGAGCTCGAGAGTCCTACGGATCATTCGCAATTTAGGCTAGATGCCTTTCATCCTTGGACTAAGAGGATACGATATAGGGGTAGCCCAGGAGTTTGCAAGAAACCTCAAACATATCAAGGATGAACAGTATGTCACTTGAGTAAAAGGGTTACGTATAAAATTGGATGAGGAAATGATTGCCAAACACACTGGTCTACCAATGGGCCTGCATTGGAGCAGCAATGACTGGGAGGCAAACCACACAACAAAAGCAACATTCTTTGAGCAAGGAGAGGTTTATGATGAAGACAAAAATGGAGTCAAAAGACTCTCCATGCCAACACCATGGGATGAAATGGCTGCAATTGTCCAGAGGTACATTACATGCACTGGAAGGTTAAGTTATGTTCCCATTTTTCATTTTCATATTTTGGAACTTCTCAGGAACAGGAGTCACATTTCATCAAACAACAACATTAGCATTCCGTTTTACCTGCTCCAATCCCTAGCAGAAATGAGCAGGAAGGTGGCTAAGGAAAAAGAGGATGCTTTGGCCCATCATGGGCTGATCAAACTAATAGTTGGTGAGGAACTAAAAGCACAGATTCCAGAGCTCTCTTGGGAGAAGTTCATAGTGGTATCTGCTGAGGACGTACAGAGAATGAAGACTACGCCTTTCCCACCATAACCAAAAAGTATGACCACGTCTGTATCAGGGGCAAAGAGAAAAATTGACTTGGACAGTGTGGCTGACACCTTGGTAAAGATAAAACACTCAAGAGAGGATTCCCCCAAATCAGATCTAGGTATTCCTACCAGTAGTCAGGGGTCGAAGAGGTGCAGCAAAAGATTTACAAAGGTAGCTAAAATCCAACTCTCCAGGGAGGAAGAAAGGGAACCCAGCCCCCTGGTTACCAATGTGTCTGATGATGACATTGATCCTTTTATAGATCAGAAGGATCCCACTACAAAAGAAGAAGAGGATGAAGAAGAGGAAATGGATGAGCAAGAAATGCAGGATGATGAAGAAGAAATGGATAAAGAAGAAGAGCAGAGCTTACAAGAGCAAGGCAACTTCCAGAGGAACCCTCCAGAACGTAATGAAAACCCCAAGTTCATTACCCAGCTCGCTGAGGCACGAGCAGAATTAGAAAAGCTCAGAAATGAGCTGGCAACATTAAGGATTAGGCCAGGAAGCCAACCCACACCTCCCCTATTCGCAGCCGAGAAGACTCAAATCCTGAAGATGCATCATACAGAAGAGCTACAGTTGGTTGAGCAGAAGAATTTAGCGCTTCAAGAAAAATTGGCCGAGGCACAAAACGAATTAGCAAAAAAAGACAGGAGATTACCAAATTAAAGGACGTTTTGGCCACTACTACCGGCATATATGATAGACTGCGGGACCTCAGACCACCGTCAGCAATATATGCAGTTTATATGTAGGAGAAATGGGGTGAATTCCAGCTCCAGAGGTTGAAGCAAGGACTCCCTATAGAGATAAGCACTCCCAAAGAGTTTATGGATGCATCTTTGAACTCCACAGAGCTGGAGAAAGACTAATTGAGTGAGTTCTTCTTGCATAATTTCGTAGTTTCTGGCTCGCCCAACTGGTCGCCAAACCCATATGTGGGCGATTTTCAGTTAAGGGCATTATGTTCGTGGATGAACCACGAAATTGAGTGAGCTCGGGACTACCATCTCTATCTCGCATCCAAATGGAAAACCCCATTAATGATTAGACCAGAGCCAACTCACCCTGAAGGGATAATCTATAACCATAGGATCCTCACCCAAGACGAGGAACTGATACCCATTCTCTTTGCAAACCAACAGGAGGTTGTGACTCATTTTGACATTACACTCCGAAGCACACAAAAGGAAGTTAATGAGTCCATTAAGGAAAGGTGGAGCAAGGTGGCAAACAATCTGAAGAAAAGAGAACTCCACTCTCCCCTCAGGCTTAATGATGCTCTTTTCAAAACCACACTCTACAAAGAATCCCTGGCAAGAAATCAACTCAGATGGATCGGGATGAGGCTGAATCCCCCATTCTTGCTTTCCCCAGTCATCAAGGAACAGATTAATGAAGAGGAAGAGAGGAGGGCATGGGCCAGGGAGGATCAGAATTTTGGATATCACAGGAAGGCAAGGATACCTAGGGTGGTAGCATGGGATATCAGGGAGGTCATCGACGAATTGAATAAGTCAGCCAAGGATGGGTGAATCCTTCAAGTATGAGAGAGAATGATGAGTCCAATTTTCCGGTATTTGATACACATTTTTCCTGCAGTCAAGCTCAAGCAATGGTGAAGAAACACAGTCATTTGTGGGAAAAATGTTTTACTTTAATTATTTAATGAAATTGTTTTTGATGATTATCTTGTTTGTTAAAATGCATATTCAATAAACTAATTCTGTGGAAACCAAGCATGATTGAGTAGGTTCAGGGGCATTAAAGGATGAACACGTAAAAGACTGAGGGATCACCAAGCTCGGCACCCTGTTTCCTAATTTATAGAGAATGCACTCCTGTTCAAGGAGAATCGGCATTTAGACAGTTAGTTAGGGTTAGCATTAGGAATCATATAAATATGGACCTCTCGGGTAGCGAGAGGTCTCTGTTGACATTTTTGGAGAAACATTGTTTTAAGTTTTCTGCACTATTGAGATACCGCGAAGTTACAGACCTTTGTGAAGACATGGATTTTATATTTTAATAAGAGATTGATGTTAAATTCCAGCTAGCGTTTATAAGTTTCTTTTTCTCCTGAGTACGGGTTGGAGAGGGCCCCTCCAACACGTAAGTCAGGGGATTTCCATTTTCAGGTATTTTCCAATTATGTGTTTTACATTGACAAAAAGTTATATTGCATATGGAAGCACTTGAATGATGTATTAGTTCTGTAGTAATTCATAATACATTCTGTAGTACAACAAAATGGTTTCAGTAGTCCTGCAGCTGCTTTCTTCCAAACGCACATTTTAACAAACAATTACATATGTCTTAGCTTTGATTTCAAAAGTCATGGTTTAGATCTGAGGTTTATGAATGTTTCTCATCGTGATTAATTACTTTGACTTCTTAGTAAATAGACGTGTAGCATGAAACGATCGCACTTCAAACTTAGTTTTAGTATTTAAACAATTTAGATCAGAACTCTAGTTTTATGCATAAAGTAATTATAGCCCGTGTTTCTCCAGTATTAGAATAGATCTGTTGTGACATTTCACTTTCTAGGTTTACCATTCTACACTTAAGTAACTTCATAAGATTATCTCTTCTACTTTCAGCATTTTAATTATTTAAAATAGATTTACTGCTTTTAGTATCTTCATTCTTTAAAAACAGATTTACTACTTTCAATACTTTAATTCTTTAAAATAGATTTATTGCTTTCCAGTATTTAATTCCCTAGTATAACCAGTTTTACATATTGAGTAGGCAACCCTTAGAACATCGATACCAACATCCAACCGCGACAAAGATTATCTTATAAGAGCACAGATAGTGCCTGCACCTCTAAAGTTTGTACATTCCCCGGGTTGACATTTAAAGTAGGCTCTTAGTATAGCTGCCCTCATTAGGCATCCATATTGGGAGCTCACCAAACGTTTTCTGAATACAATTTTTCTTTCCCAGGGTTGTTTCCCTATCTTCCATTTCGTTTTTGGTTGCCCACGTTTTTTATGAAGCTAATGGAAACCCCATTTTGGGCATCCCACTGTAAAAAAAAACGTTTTTCTTCATGCCCAACAATTGTGATTTTGTTGTTATGTGCATCCCTGCTTTGGTTTGAACCTGTGAGCAATAAATTGGAGTGGAAGTGGACAGAATTGGCTTGATAAACCTAGTGAAGAATGTAACCTCTCAAGGAGATCAAAAGGGCTGGCTACTCTTCTATGCACACCTTAGACAACACTAGAATGGAAGGTATGGCCTGAGGGACTGTGTATTGGTGAAGGGAATACTTCCTTGAGTGGGGTGTGTAGGCATTGTGGGTGCCAAGCTATATAGATCTTGTAGAGGTATCCATGGTTCTGTGTTTGAGCTCACTAGGTTAACAATTCATTCCCTCCCTTTGCCTTAGCAACCTGATAAACCCAACTGTGGATTAGATTGGCTGATTTTGGTGTATTTTGGTTATGTGTGAGTCTGCTGTTCCCTTTTCCTTGTAGAAATCATGCCCAGCTCGGGGGGTGGCAATTGTGCTGAGAGATTGATGAGCACAATTGGCCTATGGTTGGGTGGAACGTTGCAGTGGCATAGCTAGTTGCTTGGGACTACTCTGTTTTAAGATAAGTACTATCTTGTGTTAAATTATGCAATGTATTTATTTAATGACTGTCATGAAAAAGTTGAATGTATGATAGATATGTAGATGCTTTTCATTCCATTGTGTTTAATTACTATATGCATATGTGTATGTATTTTATTATCAATGAGTTTTACTTAATGGATATGGGGCTAGATGCCCAGTTTTAGAGTCATGTTCTTTCCCTGGCTCGATCTGATGGGAGGGGACTTGACAATTGTTCTCATGGTGAAGATCTAAACTTACTAAGGAGAGGATTGCTGAAGGAAATTGGAGCAACTGGAATATCAATGT
This sequence comes from Larix kaempferi, assembly GCA_027924585.1. Taxonomy (NCBI): domain Eukaryota; kingdom Viridiplantae; phylum Streptophyta; class Pinopsida; order Pinales; family Pinaceae; genus Larix; species Larix kaempferi. Next base: position 2,118,132 of record BSBM01001331.1, read on the forward strand.
GTGCATCGGTAATAAGTGAGGTAGATCCCAACTTTTATGGTAAAAAATGGGTTCAGATCCCAACTTTTATGGTAAAAAATAGCCCATAAGTTTTTGGATTTTCTCTAGTTACACTTTCATATTCTCTTCAAATAACCGATATCTGAATCCTATTTTTTTAAAAATATTTTCAATACTCACTTCTACAATATGTTTTATGTTCTATTCTTGATAGAATGTTTTATGTTCTATTCTTCATAGAATTATGTAATTTACATTCCATGAATAATTATGTAATCATAATGCCTTGAAATCTATATCTATGCTATCATTATGTAATCATATTGTAAGTATGGATACCTGCATTAGATGAACACAAATCTATTCAACTCTGAAACCCCATAAATTAAAAGTGTTCAACTTCCAGGATGACAACCACCACTATAATTATCAACAACTTCAATAAACATCATTTAAGATTTGCCTGGCGTTCACGTGATGAGTGGTGGCGTGTGTCTCAATTTTTTTTACCACAAATCTAAAAATTTCTCTCCAAAACTGGCTATGTAGTTTTCCCCAATTTACTTAATCTTGGATGCTTGCTGGTTAGGCATTGGTTACTCAATTTTTCCCAATTTACTTAATCTTGGGTTCTTGCTTGTTAGGAGATGGTTACTCCATTTTCTCCCAATTTACTCAATCTTCCCTCCAAAACCGGCTATGCAGTTTTCCCCAATTTACTTAATCTTGGATGCTTACTTGTTAGATGTTGGTTACCTAATTTTTCCCAATTTACTTAATCTTGGGTTCTTGCTTATGTATCGCGCTGTCGGGTCTTGATTAAGCACACCATTTGTAAAAAAGGAATGTATAATCACAACAGCGTCGGTGTGCTTGGTGAAGGGTAAAGGGCATGCACAGTCAATTAAAAATTTACTGGACAATACAGGAATATTTATTTTCTTTTGCTAAGGACATGGGTTAGACTTGGCAAATACTTTGCTTTATATTTGACTTCCCCTTTTTATCAAAACACATTACTTCACAAACTAATTGCCCGGAGATTGGAGATTGAATGCGCAATTCACCTTTATACTTTACTTTTCATGAAGTGCGCACTTCTTTTTAACTTTGCGAAACTTGACTTTGCGCACTTTATACAAATCACTTCTCAAACTTCTTTTAACTTTTACAAAGATTAACTCGGCGGTCAACTTTGTATACCTATCTAAGTGCGCATAACCCAAACTTAAACAAACTTTGTATAAATGCATGTAGAAGTTACTGCGGGTTAAACTAGAGCATTCACCACCGTGAAATACTTAGGAATCTTGATTTCTTTTACTGCACGTAAATGTAAACAACATTTACATAGGTCAATATGAAATAGATGCGTGGTATGCATAAACAAACATTCTTGAGAATGAATACATGAAACTTGAGAACTTATATATTTACCACTGTAAAAGAGAGTAACTTTGCTGCAATACCGAGATATGAGATTTACTTCAAACTTTCACTTCTTACAGAGAGCTTGGGCTCTTAAAATACTTGACATCTCAAACTCTGCGTGTGACACAAACTGACTGACACGGTGATCAACTGTCTTTGACAGAGCTGGCACAAATCAGATACGCTATCAGCTCATTAATTTATGGATGTATCCAACACCTCGTATGGTTCAAGCACAACTTATTTTGGAGTACCATTTCGATTCTTGCAGACATTTCGCTGCAGTGAACCAGACCAGTCCGAGTCCTGAAAGGACCATGGCCAATAAGGCCCTCTCCTCTAGATTGATGATCCTCCATCTTGGATTCCTACCGGATGGAATTTATTAGAATAGGAGTGATTGTTAGTTTCCTTGATATCCCGTTTAGCACTGGCTCTCAGTTGTGGCCATGTGGATTAGTGCTACACCCAGAATTCGCTTGAAACCCTGCCACAAAGTTGCAATTCATTAATTTGTGCCTCAACCGACCCTTCGTCTGTTACTCATGCAATCGGCATCCCTTTTGTTACACAAACCCTAATCAAATCTTCCTTGAGTCAAATTCAAGCACACCTACCAATAAATATTTCACCTCCTTCGATCTAAGATCCGAGTGTTCGAACATTTCTGTATTTGGTTCGGAAGAGTCCATGCGGAATTCGATATTAAATCAATCATTCCACAAAACCAACTATCCCTGACGAGCCCTTCAGTTAAGCCAGGCACACAATTTCCACAAAAAAATTTGGTATGTTTTGGTAGTCAGACACAGGTAGGATGTTCCACCAAAAATTATTGTATTTTAAGCAGTTGGTAGGTCAGTATCCTAAATCAGTTAGTTGGATAGAAAACTTATAGAATTTCTGACAGTTGGGTTGAATTGATGAGTGCTGAGGGCATTTTGCCTCTTATGGCTATATTAGATTGATTTCCAGCTGAACGATTGAGTGTTGAGGACGTTGTGCCTCTCAAGGCTCCTTTTAAACCATTGCTAGATTGGATTGTTGAGTGTTTGAATAATGTTACCTATTACATTACTTTGCTTTTGTATTGCTTCCAGAAAGACTTAGCCCTTACTTAATTTAAATGCTTGTGGCTTCTGCTTGGTGAAGAAGGGAATTCAGGGTCTGTCGGTGCTTTTGCAATTCAGTTATTTGTATCTCTTTCACTGTTTCATCTCTGCGTGAAGGGTTGCAAGGAATCAATTATGTTTTTTAGTCTACAACTCTACATAATGAAAATAGGTGCTACCTTTCATTATTTACCTTTTAAAATATCCAGGAAACGATTATGTGATAAGGGGGAGCCAACACCCTTGATTTATGAAAATAATGGCATGACTTGTTAAATAAATTAATGCATAGCCTGGGCGTGGCCCTCTTGATTATCTATGCAGTATGTTTTCAACATATCCATTATTTTGTATCAAACTTTTGCAAGTACTCGAAGGACAAAGTTCCTCCTGGGGAGGGCGACCCACTCCTTGGTTGTTGTATTTCCCAACTGCCTTTATTTTTATTCGGTGGAAGAGTTGAAATTCCTATGTCAACATTGAATTGTTAACATATGGAGAAAATTTAGGGAGCGTATTTAATATCTTAGTACAACGTCTGTTGATTTCTCAGAAGAGACTTTCCCAGCATTTAATAAGCACATATCGAAGAATCCCCAACTTATGTTCTCCTGGACGTAAGAAACAAGTGTAAGTGTTAAAACCATTCCAGTAGAGAGCCAAAAAAGCCATTGATTAAAGAAGGAATTCTTCTCAAGCATTTCAATTTTGTCTTCCTCGTTGAACTGGTCTAGACTCTACACCAAACGGTTCCACAGAAGGTTTGTCATGTCCACCGACCCCAACGGATATCAAATATAAAGCCAAGAAATAAACACCCTGATTTGGCTTCAGAGCTGGGAGAGACACTGACAGCAACAGCAAAACTAATCCCTGAAATGATCAAAATCTAATCAGAATTATAGAAGTTCCATAAATTATAGGAAATTACTGTATATATGCTATCAAGCTCAATGAATGGTTATGTAGATTTTTCAAGCTTTTAGGCTCACCAGGACATAAAATGTTGAGGAAATGAGGACCTTCCTATAGCGTCCACAGTATACATCAGCTATAAACCCCCCTTATGAGAGGCATAACACAGGTGGTACCAACCCAGTAGTTGATATTTTTAATGGCAGTTGCAATTCCTTCGTCCAACACAGTTGTTAGATAAATGATCATGTTTAATGCAATTGCAACGTAGGTCAACAACTACTGAAGCCGCTGGTGGATATGATTTATTTCCAATTGGATCTGCATATAGATATGCACCTTTCTAAATAATAATAACTGGTGCTAGCTTAGTTGTGGGCTCAGATGCTAGAACAACACCTACAAGTGTTTAAACTGGAACAACACTCATAGGTATTAAATCTGGAACAACCCCAATCTAAGAATAAATAGCCAACTCAAGAGATAAGTCCAAATCCAATAAATTCATAGATGACTCAAAGTACAATCATAGTAGCTCGAGTAGCTCTTTGAGGGGAAGGAAAGACCGGAATGAGAAAGAGGAGTAGCATGAGACAATAAGTTAAAAACTGAACCCTCAAGAGATAAGAAGTAAGAAACTAAACCTCATGGTAAACTCATCATATAAAGTTGTATCAGCATTACCTTATGTTACATTAAGAATGCATCATTTAATAAAATACAATATGTATTTGTCATATGAATCGAGAGTAAGCAATTGATTCAATTCTCAGTGATCTAGCAATATAGATTGATTAATGAACTAGCATATTTTCTATGCTTTATAGCCTCGATTGTTGGTGGTAGTCCCAAAAACCCATTTTCCATATTATAAGGAACTTAGGACAGAAAGTGAACTACATTTCAATGCTGTAAGGGAGATGCCACAAAAATTAGTACTAAATTCACAAAATCAGCATGGAAAATTTTATGAACAAGTACATTGTGACGCTCTTTGATGAGTATTAGTGCATTTTTTCAGTAAGCATTGATCTATGGCATTTGGTGGAGTCACCTCCATAAATAAATTTGTAGCTTTGTGTTAGTTTTTACCATTTCATATTTGTAAACGTATTTATTGCTTCATCTAGTCCATAATGTTAAATATATATAATGGGAGCTGCCACCAAATATTTTCCCCACAAAACCAGGTATAGTATGAAATCCTTACCGTACATGGGATGTCCCCCAAGAGATTCGGCCAGGTCGGAACATTGCCATCTTTAACTGGTGCTCTCAAAGGCCAAGCACGACCAAACATCCTTCTTCTCACTGGAAGGGACCGGTTAGTATAGGCCCAATAGCCTAAAACTTTCAGGAAGTTTTCCTTGCTACCAAGAACCCCTTGGAGTTCGGTCCCATTGTAACATGGTTCGAGAATGTTATAAATGTTAATTCATGAAACTGCCTGCACATTCAAAGTCAAAATTAAAGGTTTTATCATGTTTGCAAACTATGAGAAAATTCTGATGACAATGGAACAACAGGAAATGAAAAAACAAAAACAAAATGACGCTACCTCATTGATTACTTCTAATTTGCTTTCACAATTATCATCTTCGATGTCATAATAGTTTCCCTTACAAGCATCGAACGCTTCCTACAATATTAAGACAATTGATAATCAAGACAGTAGTGAAACATCATTGAAACCCAAATATCAATTTAAAGATAATTGATAATCAAGACAATAGTGAAACATCGTTGAAACCCAAATATCAATTTAAATACACATTATTAGTGCTTGGTTCTTGAAATTGAGATGTAGATTCGCTATTCATCATTAAACCAAAATTTGAGCACATACAAGAGTATAAGAATTTATACTAACTAAGCGAAGTGGATCATAAAAAACCCATTGGGAAAAAGGGTTGGATTAGATCATACAAACTGACTAACTAAGCGAAGTGGATCATAAAAAACATAAAAAACCCATTGGGAAAAAGGGTTGGACTAGATCATACAAACTCACAATAGTGTTGGATTACATTAACAAACAAATTCAAAACGAAGGATAGTCTTATTTTTAGAAACAAAAGTTTAGAGTATGCTAATTTTAATTGGGTGTAAAATGGTGCAGTTTTAGTGGTTAAAAAGGAAGTTGTCATCTATTAGGCACAAAATTTTATTGTGTGATATGTTTCTTCAGTATTATTGATTTAATCTCTTAATTTAAAACTTATGTTGGAAAATGAAGGAATGAAAAAAAATATTTAATAATTTTTTAAAAATATGTTAAAATTAGAAAAAATATTCAAAATTTATACTAAATCTTAACGAAAAAGAAAGCAAGAAGATTATGTAAAGATAACCATGAAGTCTCATATCCATATTGACCATAATGGTCTAAATATATATTCAACCTGTAGTTGTTAGTGTACATGTAAATATCTCGTTAAAGAAGCTCAATTACTTAACTAGCCTCACTTAATAGTTGTGAGCTAGTTGACACCACTTGCCTAGTCTAAGCACACTTAACTCCATCATGAGAACCAAATGACCATGCAAAACACACACTCTCCATGTCATGCATGCAAGGCGCATTCACTGGAGTGTTGCACTCAATTAAGCCTAGCTAGATCACTTTCTCTCTTGTCTTGCACTCTATTAAGCCTACCTAAAGCACACTAGCTTAAGGAGAGCATTCTATCTTGCAATGCATATTGCATGCAGAGCATTGTGACTCCATTCTTTTATAGGCTAACAAAGATTATGTTACTATGATTTTTGTCTCTTCTTCAATCAATTACTAAACTGTATTGCATCTCTAGTTAGCTTCTATATCCATTGATCCAAAATATCACATTGTATTACAACCTTGGGGATTCTAAAGAAGTTTGTATACAAATTTGCATGTTAAAGACATAGATCTTCTTTACGGACCTTAACTCTCATAATAAGGCCCTCACCCTAGCGAGTGAGCCACTTAAAAGTTCCTCTAGTTTTTTTTTCTTCTTTATAATCCTTAGATAAGTAGTAGGGATTAGTTGTCTTAGATAATAAGTATGGATTAGGTAAAATTTGTAAGATTTATATCTTTAAGAGTATTCAAATTAGTGAGTAGTCAGTACGAATAGGAACTAGGAACTATGCTTACATCAAGAGAAAGACTAGTAAGTATGTGGAGAACATCATGTTAGAAAATTAAGAGTAGGTGCTTAATGATAACATATACTTTTGTTCAAGAAAATGTTTCTATTGCTAACTAACTAACTATAGTGGTCTTGTTTACAAATCAGAGCTATTGTGAACAATAGGACCCAACCACTGCCTTTGTACTTATATAGAATAGATATATTAAATTTTTCATAGATTCAATTAAATCTAAAGAGATAAGGTATGCATATTTTTGTAAATTTTAGCAATTAAAATGTTGTAAAGAAAGGTTTTCTTTGTAAAATACACAAAGTAGAGTATATATTCTTTTGTAAACTTTAAAAATCAAATGGTTTTGCCAAAAAGTCTTTTGTCTTACAAACAAAAGATATGGTTTCTAATTTAACAATAACCTGAAAATTAAATTATTTTTAGGCATCTTTTGTTAAATCTAGAGAAGTAGAGTATATATACTTTTGTAAACCTTAAAAATCAAATTGTTTTGCAAAATTGGTGGGAGCCAATAGAAAACACTTATACATATCTTAGGAGGGAGGATATAGTGTTTTGATGGTTGAATATTTTCGATTCCTTACAAATTCCAATTAATGTTTAAGATTCTATGTAGTCTAAGTTTATCTAGGCAATTTTAGTTTTTGTTATTTATTGCACTATTTTCTTTACTTGAAAACCCTTTGAGACTACATATTTATATTTTTCATTGCACGAGACTAATATGAGTAAATGTCTTTGTTGAAATTTTTAGGTTCCAATGTCAAACATGAACAATCCTGAATATGGCACATATGAATGGTGGCAAATGGATGTTTATTGCTCATGCAATCGTTGCTATGGTAGAAGACGTCAAAAAAGACATGTTGAGAGTAACCATTTAAAGATAAATGGTCCTATGGAAGGATTTTTGGAGGGCGATGAAGAAATGAATATAGAAATGCCCACTAGAATTCAAAATAATGATTTAACTATTGGAAGCAGCAATAGTTTACCCAATATGGTTGGTGAAGGAAGGGTTGATCATAGTCCCAACATTGAGAGTATACAAGATGATTGTATGGAAAATGATGGTTCTAATGATGACCATGCACATGGAAAAGAACAAATAAATATCGAACCCAATGCAAGAGAGATTCTAAATTCAATTAATATAGACACTAATGGAGAACCTCATGATAACAACATTCTACATATGGCAAGGACACCACTTTACCAAGGTGCAAGGTGCTCTATATTCCAAGTTGTGTTATCCCTTCTTAACTTAAAATTTTTCCATGGATGGACAAGCAATAGTTTCACTAACCTTCTACAGTAAGTGTGTTTTTTGTTGAACTAAAATTTCAAGTTTATTCTCAATAAATATTTCTAAAAATTTAATGCCACTCTAAACTCTATCTTATCATTGTTGATGGCATTGTTATAGGTTGTTATCAGGCACGCACCTTCCAATTAATAACAAATTTCCTAAATCAAAATATGATATCATGTCATTAACAAAGGATTTAGGCATGGATGTTGCCAAGCCGTATGATGCATGTCCCAATTACTGCATGCTATATTATGGCGATGGAAAGGAATACTTAGATCAATGCCTAGAATGTGGTGAGAAGAAGTACCATACAAGTGCATCATCAAAAAGGTAGGACAGAAGGTACTTCGCCATATACCTTTAGCCCCACAATTTGAGAGGTTATTTAGATGCAAGGGAATGTCAGAGCTCATGGATTATCATGTGAGGGGAAGGAGCACAAATGGTGTTATGAGGATGCCACCTGATGGAGTTGTATGGTGTAAGATTGAGGAGAAGTAGCCAATTTTCAAGGATGAACCAAGAAATGCAAGAATATCATTAGCATTGGATGGTGTGAATCCTTATGGAAATCAATCAACACAATGTTCTACATGTCCAGTAATTGCTATAAACAACAACATACCCCCATGGTTGTAAAAAAAAAAAGGAACATGCTATGTTGACATTGATCATACCAGGTTATACTTTATGGAAATGCATAGTATTGATTCCATAGGTAATGGTAAGTAATTAATGATGCAAATGACAAATTGAAGTTAATTTTTTTACTCGTCCAAATAAACCTAAACGCGTAGAAACATACTTTGAACCTTTAATATATGATTTATTGATGCTTTGGAAAGGAATGCATATGAAGGACGTATCCCGTCCTATTGGTTCAAGGATATTTCAATTTCATGCAATGCTTCTTTTCACAATTCATGATGCCCCAGGTCTATCAATGTGTTGTGGTGAGTTATAGTTGGTGTTAATCACCTCATGTTGTATTTATTGATTTTATTTATTTCAGAATAACACCTTAAATTATTATTGATCTTGCATATAAAAATCATAGGCCTTCAAACTAAGGGATCTTATGGATTCCCAACATGTGGGCCTTGCACCTCATCTAGAAGATCACGACATTTGGGAAAGACAATATATGATGAGTATAGAATGTTTCTAAAGATTAATCACCCATATCGTTTGCAAGATAAGGATGAATTTGGCGGGAAGGAGTGCCTTATCAGAGCACCTTTGAAGATGAATCCCAAGAGATGGATGCATGCATATAGAAACACACATGGTAATTCTCATGTCCACAGTTGAAATGTTATACAATAACATCTCAAACTAATGGATTTGGTAAATTTATTATGATTTTTCTTTGTGATAGGATCCCTTCCTCTAGGAATGACTCGAAAGACAATATTTTCATAGTTGCCATACTATGAAGACCTACCTATTCTTCACATGTTTGAAACGATGCACATAGGGAAGAATGTATCTTCTTGTTTATATAATATGTTATTTGAGAAGAGTTCAATACATGGGAGACAACTAAATAAGCTACAAGTGAGGCTGGACCTCAAAGAAGTAGGAAGAATGCCTCATCTTTGGCCAGATGATGATGCTAACTTTGTAGATTATCCATGGTCTCTCACAAAGGAGGGTAAAGGGCAAATGATTAAATCCATAAAATCAGTAAGATTCCCAACAGGTTTTGGAGTGAATTTTAAGAAGGCATTCACAAAAGGAAATGAACTTATTGGAATGAAGACCCATGATTGGCATAATTTCCTTAGGGTGCGTATGTGCACATTGATTGAAGTTATCTATATTATATATTATATGTCTTTAATTTTTTTTAATTTTTAATTTTTTAATTTTTATTTCATGTGTTATTAAGCAACTTGAACATTCTATATGCAGTACCTATTACCCGCCCACCTTCCAAATAATATGGATGAGAACATCAAGAGGACAATCTACAAGATGAGAAATTTTTTTAGGTATAATGCATGGCCTATATAAGAAAAAATGTATCTTCATGTATAATGCAATATAATAGGAAGTTGTTCATCTAAAATATTTTCTTCCTTTACAAAAATCTGGTGTTTATATTAGTTATTTCTATTTTAGGTGGGTCACTTCAACATTGATACACAACAAAGACTTAAAGATGTGGAAGAAAGAAGTCCCCATTCTAATGTGTGACATGCAAAAATATTTCCCAATAAGTTTCTTCAATGCATAAGAACACTACATTGTGCATCTATTACATGAAATAGAGATGTGTGGACCAGTTCAAACAAGAACAATGTTCCCTGTTGAGCATTATTTAAAGGTTTTGAAAAAAATTGTAAAGCAAAAGGCTCATCCTGAAGGTTCCATGCTTCAAGGGTACATGTTGTTCAAATCAATAGTTTATCTCACCGAATTGTGCAAAGAATTAAATATTGAAGGGCCACAACTATGGGACTCAAAACAAAGTGAAAAAGTTGAAGGGCATGTATTCACAGGACGAGCAAAAACTAGGAAAATTAAAGGTGATTAAACTTATATCCATATATGGTACAAGTGTCTAATTTTTTATTATGATGGTATAATGTGTTTTATGTTTGTGATTGTAGATGCTACTGAAATGGAGGCTTTATTATTATATGTTTCAAGAAACAGTGAGCACACAAATGTTTGGAGGGAGGAATATCAAAGGCATCGTGACGCCGAACAGAGACGTTGTTTGTCATATGTATCTCGGGGTGGTCATAATTCATCATCACACTCAACAATAATGAAAAAATTTGAAAAGGATTGGCCTCCATCTATTAGTTTAAAATATTTTAGGGATAGAGTAGCAAGGGCATGCAGAGATAATGACGAAAGGGTTACTACATATGTATTGGACATTCTAAAGGGGCCAGAAGAGAATAAGGTGACACATTACAACGGGATGTGGTACAAGGGTCGTCATTACCGTGTTCAAAAGGTAGATGAAAATCGACAAACATTTGATTGTGGCATTGTTGCATATTTTACAATAGATTGTCAGTCACATGTTCGTGATGGAAACTTAAAAACAGAGACCTTGCAATACTATGGATTAGTTGACGATATCTTAGAGCTTAACTTCAGATATTTCAAGGTGGTTCTATTTAATGCTAAGTGGTTTAGAAATATTGCGGTTGGAAATAATCCAACAACATATATGCATGCGAATGTATTTTGCATCATCAACCATACTAAGTTTGAGAAAACAGATGAACCATATGTTTTCCTTGACTAGTGTGAGAGGATATTTTTATGCCACCATCCTACAGAATGCGCAAAGTCATTTGTTATTCATTATAATCCTAGATCAATAAGAGCCTTTCAACATTTACATGAACACCAACCTATCCTGGAGCAAATGTCATCTGATCATAGCTCAGATGATGAGGTTAATGGACAAGAAGACTTGATTGGACCTTGCAATGTATATTCAACTTATTTTGATGATTAATGAGAAACTTGAAAAAAATTCCATTGGTTTTGAATTAGGGTTGTTTTTCCATTTAAATCTATTACATGGATATGTTTAGGAAACTCATTGAGAGTTCTTCTAACATCCAAAACTTGCAAAACATTTTTTTAACTTGTGTTGTAAAAATAATCTATTGGGTTCAAAATCTTGTACATTTTCATTTTAATATATGTATTTAGCATATAAGATCCAATTTTTCATGACATAATTAATATTTTAAAATACGTAAATTAGGAAAAAATTCTCATATTTAATTGTGATGAAATGTTTATTAATTGAAATAAAAAAATAGAATAAAAACATTTCATGATTTTAATTTCTCATATTCATTTACGAAGAAGCCAAGGAAAAAAAATCTATAAACTTATAAATGATGTCATTTCAAAATTTCTAAATGTTATATGTATCATCATTATATTGATTCACAACATTTTTATTTTTATTACATGTAGAAAGCTTAAGGATTGATGAATTTTTTTTCTTTTAGAATTGAAATGTTTATTATAAACTGATGTGTTAAGAATTTTTAATTTTCCAAAATAATCTTTGATGAAAATATTGTCAAATTTTTCCATTTGATTTAATGCTACTAATTTTTTAATGGTTCTAGTAAGTATTTTAATTCATTTGCATTATTTTTGTTTTATAATACTTATTACTCTATTTCATATAGTTAGATTATTGTTGTTTTGATGATATATAAACTGCATGTGCACTTCATTTATGGCCTAGTGCAATGAAGTGTAAAATACTAGCTCTAACTTTTGGGAAATGTGTTAACATTGAATTAGGTATCTTGCTTCAATGTGCGAACAAAAAAACAAGCAATGTGTACTATTCGTACAAAGAGTGTAAATGATGTTATGAGAAACACGCCTTCTGTAGGCACATATATTACTGAAATACCTTTGAAAGGAAGTAGTTTATCTACAACACCATCTTCACATTCAAATTTTATACATGATGTATACATACCAGTAGTAACTGATCATTGCTATAATGTGGAGCGAACATTAGATACTGGATTTGAAATGGATAAGTTACTATTGTATAAAGAGTGGTTGACTAGGGATGATGTCAACCCATTGATAAGGGATGCAATTCAAACAACATACAACACAACGATCTTTGACAGAGACAATGCAGCAGATACAAAAATAGTTGTTGATGATATGCCAAGGTAAATCATCATTTATTTTCTACTTATTAATTTTATGTTTGTAATTACATATAATATGAACATATCAATATATTCTACCTTATTTCTAAGGAGTAATACCATTGCTCCAGAAGAAGGCACCAATGTTGATGGAGTGCAAAATCAATCTCCTCCCTTAGATGAACCAGCTATAGCATCTATTGGTGCATCTCTTGCACCTACTTTGAAACATCCAAATGAATAGAGTAGAGGCAACCAATGGTATGCCATTTAAAATCACTTTAAATGAAAAAGGGAAAGTGTTAAATGACAAAACTGGGAGAACATGGAGAGGCATACTTCATCGTGAAGCATTGGGATTATTTGGTCCTACAATTACTAGAGATTTTTGCCATCAAGGTAAAACATGAATATTATATATTTTTCATAGATTGCATGATTAATTTATGTAGACTTATAAATGTATATACTAAATGGTTCATGTTTCATATTAAAAAAATGGATATATTTAAGCCGTAAGCGTTCAAACAAGGGAAGATGCTCATTGAGGGAATGGAATTCTGCCACGTATATCCTTGCCATTCAGGCCAAATTCGTCGTCTTTGGCTTTTCCGCCAAATTTACCATGGTTTTGTCTTGTGTTTATGTTCTCCTTTGGCAGTCGCCGACTCATAGTTCATTTGTCTTTTCGGTCAAATTCGTAAAGGTTGTGTGACCTGTGGCTGTCAGCAGTAGCCGTTCATTCATTTTTCTGCAGGATTTTGTCAGAGCTGTAGGATATCCTTGAGAATATCTCCAAGGTTATCCACTGCAAACGTGGCATGTTAGCGGACTATTGGCTTACACAAATGCACCACCGCAGTTCATCTCTATGAGTTTGACAAAATTTCTGCGAAAACATTGCATTGGGGACGGTCTTTTACCCTGACTCTAGGTTGCGAATTTATGCAAGTGAAAGTTTTTACAGGGTCAAGATCAAGGTGGAGGAGAAGCGGCTTGAAAAACAACCAGATTACTCTATCTAATTATGCCTTCCAACAGCAAGGGCAACGGCTTCGACTTCAACCTCGTAATCATTTATTCATTTTTCCTAGCTTTCCATCTGGGCAGAGGAAAGCCATGCCCAACCAGAGAAAGAGGTGATAAGCCAGGGAAATAGGCACCCTCACGTCAAAACCAATGGAGAAATCCTGGATCGGCTGTTGCGTGGAAAGACTCCCTCTCGTTAAAACCAGTGGAGAAAACCCGAATCGGCAAGATGCTCTCAGCATGTATTGCACCGATAGACGAGGTCTTACGTTTTGTATTTCAACTGGTTTTGAACCACAAAATAGTGGGTGGTTCCTCCCTACACAACTGGTTGTTTTGATGATCGTATTTATATTTCAAGAAACCAATTAAGATATATGTCTGCAACTTGGTAAAACACAATCATTTTTAACAGAGATATATTGTATGTTTGACGTATTTCACTGTAAAATAGATATATGGGTTCCAAGGTTATTGTAACAGATTTGGCGTGTGATCAGACATAGTACTCTGGTGATGGAGGTGGAAGCATTGGTCACGGCTCTCAAAAATAATGTACAAAGAAGACACAACTAGTCATTCCCCAATGTCGCGATCTGCCGCAAGAACAACAAATTTGTTAGATAAGAATAGCTAACAGCGTATATCTGTGTCTGTATATTAGATTTATAGGGTTACTTTCATATATTGATCATGGAATTGATTGGATTTTGATTGCAGTGTTGGTGTTTTGTGGTCTGCATGCACAGAGCTCAAGGAGCGACGAGAATTTCAGTATCGAAGATGGGGTGCCATTCAACAAGAACAACAACACATCATTTAAAAGAGCATATTTAATGAAAGACAAAGCAAACAAAGGGAAAAATATTTGGAGGAACAATTAAGGAAGGGTATTATAGTAGACCGCTTCTTGTGATGTTTTCTCCATGGAAGATTCAAGCGTCGCCACAGTCTTTCTTTTTCTGTGAGGCTACATGCTTTGATTTGCATCGGATTTAAATGGTCTTTTTTTGGAATCAACAGTGGTTTACTCAGAGTTGAGCGAGTTGAGCTGAATCTGATTTAAATGGTCATTTTTTCTAATCATCAATGGTTTAGTCAGAGTTGAGAGAGATCCCACTAACTTACATCGATAGGGATCTGGTTTATAATGCTGATAGCTAACATTTGATGATATGAAAACCGTAGCAGGATTGCTAACCAACGGACACTTTGAGGCCACCCCATACTCCAATTTTCTCAATGCAACGGTGATTGTAGGGGAGATGGTGTTACCAGGATGGAAAATCAAAGGAATCGTTTAGTACATAACATCTGGTCAAGTTCAAGGCCCCATTTTTCCAGTGGTTCCACTGGGAAGACATGCTGTAAGAGATGGTTGTAAGGAAGAACTTATTTCATACAGGTGTTTTCAAAGTTTCAAAGCTCCTTCGAGATCTGATTTGATTGTATGTTGTGAGCTGAATTTTCTCTCTTATTGCGTTAATGTGTTATTTTTGTTTTGTCACAAATTAAAATTAATATATATATATATATATATAGGTTAAGGTTAAGGTTTATGATAACAGGATCTTACCTCCATCACAAGCTATGAATTGTAATATATGTTTGTCATGTAACCTGGTTGATGAATGCATTGGACCATTTTGTAATCTCAAGTAATATTTAGCTTAGAATCTCATTTTTTGTCTCAGGAACCGCCTGCACCCCCAAGATATTTCTATTGAGTGGTACTGTGATTTCTCCTGTAACCTGTTTAAAATACATGGCTAGAACATTTGTAATTTTGTAACATGCTAACTGGTAGCCATGAATTTTTTTTTGTGAAAAAGTGACTGTGTTTGCCATTAGTTGTTTTAATTTGCATCAAGCACTGCAGTTAGTAGATTTGGACTAATTCAAGATTTGACCATGGCTGGGAAATGATGGTCAGATAAGTCAGGGCCTCGAGCTTGAGAGAGGGTCAGTTTACGCTCTCACCTTCGGCGCTGCTCGGACCTACTCTCAGCTGAAGACACTGAATGTATCCGTCCGTACCACCAACAGAATCATAGATTTGCAGACACAATATAGCGGCAAAGGGTGGGATGCGTATGACGGGGATTCTGTGCAGAATCAAGGCAAGACAAGCTTGTTTTAAGTAATTTGGGGATCGAAGAAGATCCCAATTGCGGTCCCGTGATCGATTCCTTGGCTATCAAGAAGATTATAGCACCGGATTATTCAAATGGTATGGAACGTAGGAATTTGATTTCCTTGTATGTTTAAAGTAGCTTTGATTTTAAATCCAGGATCAGCCCTAAAGTGCAAAATACCGACTTGATTTCAATGGTGGGAAACAAGGGACTCCTCTTGTGGGTTCGGTATTTGGGACATGTAATGATGTTTCTTTGAATGTTTTTGGATTATCAAAGTGGAACCGTTTTCTGATTGTATGGCTAACTTGGGTTCTTGGTGATTTTCCGTCAATTCTTTGCTATACACCATGCGTTCTTCATATATGTAGTCTCTTCTATCAGGATGTTGTACAGCTTGGTTATTGTAAAAACAAACAGGAAACAATAAACAATCACTTCAATGGTATGGAACTCAACAGAGAGCAGTCCAATTCTGGTGTGTTTGATGAATCATTATCCCATGGCGCCTGTGACAGTGGCATCTATTTTAATAGATTCTTTTCTCCCTCTCTAAGAGGATGTTATGATACAAGGAACCTAAAGAACCAAGGTGGGGGGTTCCAAATGGATAACAAGAATCCTCAAAATAAAGACTTTTGTTTATGTGGATAGGCCTTGAGATCTGCTAACTAATATCCCAATTTACAGTTTTGTTGGGGTCTCAGATATGTTGTGGCTTCTTTTTTTTGTTGTTGTGGTGGAGATGGCTATTGATACAATTACGACGTCTTTCTGCCAAGATGTGGAAGAGCATCAGGGTACCCCACAATATGCACCTCCTCTTCTTATGGAGACCTTGAAAAAGCATGGTGAAATGCAACGGTTAGCGACACACTAAGTTTCCTGAAATCAACAAGGCCCTTCATTAAATGGTACATAAGTCGCGGCTTGGTGCATTCATCAAATAAATTTCCATGCCCTGTACAAGGATGATTGATGAATTTAATCTGGGTGCTGGTGGTACCTTTGGGATTTTTATTTTGTTGGGGTTGTATATTATGATTTTGTCAATGTGAGAAATATTAAAATAACCCTTAAAAGATGCACATTATCCAATATTAAAATACAATTGGCTTAAGATATTATTAAATAAACATTATAAGATGCACATTTTGTCCAATGTTAAATTACAATTGGCTGAAGGTATCATTGCTATATTACAATTTCTCAATTGATGTTTTCAACTTAGGTTGGAAATATTTCTACTTTCTTACAGCATGAAGGTTCTAGATATTCAAGTATTCAAGGATTCTGATATTATGTTATATACCATGTTTCTTGGAACTAAAAAATCGATCATAAATAGTATGATATCTAAAATTTCTATGCCATTGTTGTGTCCTCCTTGACTCATGCTCATGCTATTATGTTGCTCCTACTAGCACTCTTGCTCGAGCAACCTCTCTCCATCAAGCTTGGAGAAGGAGAAGCAGAGAGACACCACATAGGAATGCTTTTAGATAAATATTTTATATTCATTGATTATCTTATATGAATATATGGGGTTTAATGATTGGCAAGAATTCATATTGAGGTTTAAAATTGTAAAAATGGAAGTAATATGTTGCTTAGTATAGAGGAGTTTAGGGGTATTTTTAATATACTAAAAACATATAAATATTGGAGAGAGGTTAGAATGTTTAGAATTAGGACATGTGCCATAGGTTCACTTAGTCATAGGAAACCCATGAATATTCACAATTTAAACATTAAGAAAGGCATGCATCATGTATTAATACACATGTGATAAGGTTCATTATTCTGGATATCAACTCACTATAGCTCCTCATACTTTGCATTGACTCTCTCATGATCGAATAAGGGAGTGCTCATATGGGCAATGCAACGGCCTTCGACATAAATGGTGGGATAACTTTAGTTCATATAGGGTGTTTGACATTGGTTTGTTGGTAAATTTTCCACTTTAGTTATTCCTCCATGTGATGGTTTCCTTCGTGGTTATGTTGAGAGTTGTAAAGCCTCGTCCTCATGAGTTTCAAGTGCGAGTTGTAGAAGGATTTGTTTGTAGGAGGGGTTTTGGAGTCATATTCACACTTTGGCTTCATTGCTCTAGGTTTGGTGCTCAAGTTCACACAATGGAAAATTGGACCCTTCTCACTGGTCCCTATTCGATCAAGGTATTTTGGGTGGAGGCGGAGTAGCTTGACCCTCATTCGGTCTACTTTGTCTTGTAATTTCATTGAGCTTTAAGAATTCAAGTATTGTAATTATGGATATCCTCGACATTTTAGTGGGATTTATCTCCATTCTGGTAAGGACTTGGCTGCAATGAGTATGTTACATGTCATCATGGATGGACATCAACATTCTAGCAATTGTAGTCTATGAGAAATAGTTGATGTTCATAGGATATTAAGGAGGGTGGTGCACTCGACTAAAATCCTCCAAGTTACATTATCCCACCTTGATCAATAACCCCAAATTGATAGCAAGGTTCGCAATACAAGGCAACCAAATTGAGAAGCTCATAGTGAATCACAGCATGCTTCACAATCAATTCAAGATTTGGCCATGGCCACTAAGGTAACCAAATTGCAAAGCTCATAGTGAAGCACTACATGCTTCACAATTAATTCAAGATTTGGCCAAAAGCCCCAAGTAGCCATGGAGGAAGATACACTTCAACACATTTAGAAATATATGAAAATTGAAGAAGAAACTTTGAAACATAAAACAAAGGATAAAAAGCTCATGATAGACATAACTCCCATTAAAATAGGATTTGTGGAAATATCAAATATTCATATTTAAATTAATTATGAGGAATATACCATTCAAATTATATTCAATTAAGATTACTCAATATATATTTGATATTTATTTACAATTGATATTTATAACAAAACTCTATATTATATTAAATCTATTATATCTGGGTGTAGTCTAAATATTCTACTTTTCAACATTTTCTGTCACATATATTAGCTATAGAAAATGAATAATTTGAATGTCACATATATTAGCTATGGAAATTGCATAATTTGGATGTCATGGGAGGTATTTGAGAGCGTTGAATTTATTTATGATTCAAAAATACAATTTAAACACCTAAAAATTTGGATTTTACCAAAAAAAAAACTTGATTCCCACCAAAACCCACCATAAAGTTAACAACCTAAAATAAATAGACTACTCCTTATATCTATTTATAATATAAATATTGCTAATAATATATTCAATATTTTGAATTCATCAAACCCATAATTAACTAGCCTATACAATTATAGATATTAAAAAAGTGGATCAAATAAATAACAAAAAAAGATGTATAAAATAAATTTTAACTTAATTAGTTAGAACAAGAAGCAATATAAAGAACACAAAGTAATGTTGGTTTTTAAAATATATTTGTGCCAATGAAAAACATTAAATAAAGAAAGTAATATATATATATATATTCAAAAAATAAAATTGAATTAGTTTTAAAATTATATCTTTTTTAAAAAAAATAACATTATAAAAACAAATTCTTTTTAAAAATGATATTTTTTTTTGTTAATTACAAAATATAATATATAATTTAAGTATATCTAAATAATGATAATTAAAAAAACATAAAAGATGTAAATTGCATAATTTGTATACAACTTTATTTTTCCAAATTTTAATACAACTTTCTATATTTATTGTAGACTCGCAATTTTTTGGTTAAATATGAAAAACTATTTATATTTTTAAAAATAATATATAATAATTAAGAAAAATATAATAAATTATTATTTGTTTATTTAAAATATATAATTGTAAAGAATAAATCTACATCTATAATTAAAATAAGAATATAAATTGAAGTAATCACATTTTTAGTATGTGGATTTGTGATGGATACAATATACATTCTCTCATAGTTAAAATGACAATCATCATATTTAACATTGAAATTCCATTAACCATTGAAAATATAGTCCATGTGCATAGATCTCAAAGTAAAGGATAAACCAATATCAATATTAATAAATAATGCAATTTTACTTCTTTCTCAATTTTCAGATTTCAATCTTAGCTTATTTAAGGGTCATTTCTATGTCAAGATGAAAATGACTCTTGTTACCTAGATTCAAAATGTTGACACTTGAACTAATAATATGGTTTATCAAAAATCATATTATTACACAATGAGTCAAACCATAAAGTCTCGAAATCTCATGGTTACTAATGTAAATGTTTAACAATTGGGGTTTAGAATATCATAATTTATGGCACTTGTAATTAGTAGGTTGTGGTTTGCTTCCTATTAGCCACATGAATAATGCATCTACTATTTTTGAAGCAACAATGTCTATTTTGTTGGTGTATTGGAATTTTTATTACTTATGAATAACTAAGTTAATATTTTTTGGCTATTCTTTAATATTATGGCATTAAATGAATTCTCAATTTTGGATTTTTTTCTAGCTTTAGCATATCTTTTGGTATTGATTTCACAATTTGCAACTTTTCACATTTTGCATAATCATTTATGCACTGGTAAAATGAAAACTAGGACATAAGAATTTTTGTCATTGAAGATGCAAAGAAATGTTGAAATTTTAAGATTTTGTCAAAGAAGCAGATGGTTTTTTTTATGCCTCACGTTTTCTACATTTTGGATTGTATCCAAGACCGTTCCATATTTATTGGATTACTAAGTTTCTTTTTTTTTGGAAGGTTCAGAAATTCTATTAAATCAAGAAGAAGTAACTATACATTCCAAGCTGTCCAAGTGACAGTAAGCAGAGTTGCCATGCAAGTCAAAGAGAACCTAAGCATTATGAGCATGAGGCCCTGAGACTAACTAAAATCAAAGAGTTCCAATGATGGATTACTAAGTTTCTTGAAATATGACTCAAATAGCTTGTTGGCTATTAGGTCTCGAAATGAATTGAACCACCCAAAATTTATGCTATTTTATTTCTCTCTTCATGACATTTCAATGATGAAGAGGAAGCTCTTAATAACATCTAGTTTACTATTTTATTTTTCATTTCACCACATTCACTTTACTTTTCATTTATTTTATTTTTTCTTTCAACAAAAGATAAAATTGTAGTTGTTTTATTGAATAAAATATTGGGGCAATTGCGGAGACATAAAATAGGTCAATATTGTAGTTGTTTTCCTCGACAAAGGAACACCAAGAGGAAAAGAGCACAAGGAAGGAAAAACAGTTGGCCAAATTCTAGACAACATGTTACAGTGGCATCATCGAATAGGAAACAAAATCACAATTAAAGTATGAATTTGTGACTAACTAATATAATGAAGTAAAGTAAATTAGTATAACTCAAGCTTGTAAATACTTCCAATCTTAGCTCCCAAGTATCTCTTTCTCTCAATACTTATCTATACCATAAGGAGGATAAAAAGTGGTCCAACATTAGTAAAAATGAACATATGGCAATATGGGTATAAAAAAATTCACCCAAAAAAAATGATACTCGATATTCATATTGAATCAAAGTATTCATACAATCTCGAGTGCATTCACTGTATACCTTCTTCAGGAATTCCATATAATATTTTAGTGTTCAGACACTCAAGACAACACTCGAGTATCATAAATATGACATAATTACATCATAAAAGTAACAAAAATAGAATACATTCTTACAACTTGACCAACAAGAGACTAACAAAACCAGAGCCAACATATATAGTAGATGCGAACCTCAAAAGATCTGCAAAGAAGAAATCCCAGTCACATTGTCTTCTTTGAAAAAAAAATATGCCTCACTGTGATATTCTTTATAAATGTGAAGAAAGGATATCTCAACAAAAGTCTCTTGTAAATCTCTAATCCGGATCTTCCACCAATCCAAAAGAGACACCTGCATACTACATTTGTTTAATGCCTAGTCAAGAATGACCTTTAAGTCACATGCCAATAATTTATCCCTTGTGTTTGAACTAGGGCCAAATCCCACATCCCATCCAGATCCTAAAAAAATGTCTTCAACCCCATCCCATCCCTTGTGTTGCAACCCCACTGTCTTCACCTTTGAACCACAACCCCACTGGTATCAATTAACTGCCCCTTCGTTCTTGCTACGATGATTTTTTATCTTTAGTATTCTATGATATCATCCTAAGTTGTAACATTCTCTATCATTTTCAGTATTCTACCATGTCATCCTAAGTTGTAATAGTCTCTTCCCTTTTCAGTATTCTACCATGTCATCCTAAGTTGTAACAGTCTTTGTCTTTCTCCCATGCTTATCATGTTAGTATTATAACGAATCTCAATTTTTAGCTATGTTTCCATCTTAGTCTTTGTTCGGGCCGCTTTCATAATTTAAAACCACCAAATGCATGTTCTCCCCTTTTGTCAGAAGGATTTGTATCATTGGAATGCAATGTGTAGATCTGCGGTGAATCTTTCACAAGTTTTGAACTAATTTGATGGTTCTCCGCGTAATCCCAACGATTTTGAGAATATTTTCCAGAGCTTGCATTCAAATTAGAACCCGCAAGCGAATTTATTTCACATCTTGCAGAGGTACCAAACAAGTTCATAACTTTGGATTTCAGGTATGGTATGACAACCTCACTAGATATAAATTCATCACACTTGAAAGTCAAGTAGAAATGATCACATGTGTTGTTCTACCAAAACATGGAAGAAGCTCCAAAATATCTCTATTGTCCAACCAATCTCTCTCATTCTCCAAATGATCAATCACAAGAAAACAAGGAATGTCTCTAGTGAGCTCCTTTGTCACTCTTTGTAAGGATTTCATTTCCTGCTGCTACCAATATCTTACTCCTACCTTTCTCTAGTTATCTCATTACTCACATCCAACCCAAGAAATCGGGATAGCTTTAAATATTTTTGTCTACAGTAACAAGCTTCTCCACCAACCCACAATATCAGCCTATACTTCTATGCAAATGTGTAAGCAAATTCCAATACTAACTAGGTTTCGCAAATCCTTTCTTCCTTGCTACACATGCAATTCTTCTATGATATAATAAGCCTGAATCCTTATCCCTCTTTCCATAGTTTGTTTTGTGCAGTATTCCTTCATCGCATGCATGTACTTTACACATTGGGGATGAAGTGCAAAGTATTTAAATATTGAGAAAAATTGCAAACACTCAACCTCTAAGCCTACTTGAAAATTGCATTTTTCGCTTCATCACATTTACTTTAATTTTCATTTATTTTTCCTTTCGGCGTTTCTTTGCACCTTCTGGGGCAATCACTAGTTTACTCATTGTTGCATTCCCTATATTTCATATACAACATTTCATGTTATTACTATGATACTAGAAACCTTAAAATATCTCATATAGATTATTAAATTTTTATATTTATTTTGCAGAGAAATCCAAGAAGGATGAGTTGGTATCTCGTATGCATAAAGTTTCTGCAATTGTACCTCCCAAGCAAATTCCCCACGGTGTTTTTGAATATATGAAAAATACTAGAAATGCTTTGAGAGGGGAATTGGTTAAAAACAAAAATATAGTCAAACCACATTTCATAGGAGAAGTAGAGTGGAAAAAAATATTGGAGCAAGTGGTTATTAAAAAAATAAAGAAATGTGGAACCTTGGTTGGAAATGACAAATATGCACATACATTACAAGCCTCTAGGTTGGACACACGCCATCGTTTGGGGAAAGGTGGCATGTTGTCTGCAGAGGCAAAATTTGTAAGTTTAATACACTACTATGCTTCTAAAGTAAACTTTATTTTTCTTATAATAATATTTTCTAACTATTTTGTTATTGTTTTAAATTGTAGTTGCAAGTATTCAATACTAAAATGTCTGAAGATGATAAACATTTTGCTTCATGCTATGGTATATCTTCTCTCATCCATCAAAATATTAAAGAAGGATTTCATCCTATCACTCGTTATGGGGTAATTTTTCACCTACAAATTCTTTGTTCTAAATAAATGTTCATGACATGAAACAAATATATGTAAATGAAAGTTTCAATGAATAAAATTTGTAGGTATGTTGATCTTATCTTGTATGCTTCTTAGGTAATTGTTTTAGAGGCTGAAAGAGAAGAGGAAAATGAATTTTGACTCATGCTTCAACTTTATCATATGCTCACATGTTGAATCTACATGGCTTCAAAGGTTAGTTCATTTCAATTATTTTTGCAATCAATAGCATATTTTAGTTATGAAATGTCATTAAATGCACAATCTTTTTATGGTTTCTGCAATTCAGTTAAACCTATTGTTCGTGTTTTTTTCTCAATCATTTTTTGTATTTTTATTGTTTACAAAGAGAAATCATGATGTTTATAATTTTCTTTTACCATTTTGGCAATGAAGGTGATGACAAGTTCTATGGAAAAATCAAAGATGAACAATATCAAGAGCTTCAAATGAATTATTAGTTTTCTCTCTTTCATTTTTCTTAAAAAACAAATTTTTAAAAACATAGTCTTTCATTATATTAATATAATGAGAATTATTGTTTTATAATTATCAATTATAAATTTTGTTGGAATAACATTACAGTTTTTATTATGTTTATTTAATGTATTGAATTATTCATTTTCTACACAATGGATTAAAATAAAATAAACTATAATGAAATGTAGATTAATAAACATCTTTTAGCTTTGTTTATATATATGATTGCAAAAATATATAAATCGCATATATTATAATTTTTTTTTAAAAACAAATTTCAAAACATAGTCTTCCATTATATTAATATTATGAGAATCATCATTTTATAATTATAAATTTTGTTGAAATAGCATTATGGTTTTCATCATTATCGATTATCGATTTTTTAGATGATGGATTAAAACCAAATAAACCAAATCATATATATATGGTGTAAAAAAATATAAATCACACACCTGTGTGAGATTTATATTTTTTTAAAAATTTATTATTTTATGGTGATTTGCACCATATATATATTAATTATGTGTTTTATTTCTTTTGCACCATTTATTATTTTATGGTGCTTTGCACCACTTGTTATTTCATAGTGCTTTGCACCATATACAAGTTTGAGTATAATAATAATAATAATTTTGGTGTTTTGCAACAAAAGAATATTAATCCAATCCATGTTGGATTGGTTTTGGTGTTTTGTATCACAAAATTTCAATCCCCTTAGAATTAGTTTTGGTGGTTTGCACCATACACCATGTAATGCCACATATTCATTTAACACCAAAATCAACCTTTTTACAAACACCACTTTTGCACCATAAATTTTAGCACCACTTGTGTATCCCCACATTATCCCAAATTATTTACAAATAGTAGTACTAATGTGAAGGCTAAAATATAATTTTTTTTTGGTTCGATCAGGCCTGCTGAATTCCATTCCACTTTAATACCAACTTTCCTCTCAGTTTATTAGTTCATTTAGCAGAGTAATTTTTGCAAGCGTTTGGGTGATGGTGGAAGCAGAAGCTCCATTCATACATTAGTTATAACAACGGTTCCATAAGCCATACATACGATTAAAGTTGCAGAATATCCATGTTTATTTATTATTAGAATCACTACAGAACGATCTGATCTCATGAGCTTATGGAGCTTATCGGTCTAAAATATACTATCGGATCTGAAATATACGAGAGCAACATAGAAATTTACAGGAAGAGGAAGCCGACAGAGTGAGTGGCATATCAGCTGACTTCAGCTCGCTGTGAATCTCATAAAAACAACACAACACATTCAATCAGGAAATTGAAGAGAAGAACAAAATTTTAAAATGCAAGAGTGGTATGGTAGTGGTCTGCTAAAAAATATGGTGATGCTTTTTGCCATCAGCTTCTTCTGCTTCTTCTTTGGATTCCTTCTTCTCGTGATGCTCATGAAACCCGTAACCCCCTTCTCCCACTGCACCGGCTGCAGCCGCCTCCTCCTCAAGCTTGTGCCTGTGGGCGTGCTCTGGATCCTTCTTCTCTTCGTGCTTCTCGTGCTGCACATTACAACAAAGTGTTATTAACCAGAATTCACAATTCACAACATGACCATATTCTCTTTCACTGAAAAGCAGATCATTACACATACATGACAACAAGTTACAACAACAATTCACTACTCTTGTTTTTCCAATAAAAAATCAATTGACCTTATCACACAGGTTAGCATATATAGGAGTGATATTCCGTATGATCAGACATGTTGATGAAAATAAAAAGATAGGTTATATGAATAGTACCGACGCAAATCCTCCGGTACCAACTACTCCGAGTCCACCCAGTTCCTCCATATGCTTATGATACTTCTCCTCCTTCGTTGCCTTCGCATATTCATCAGACTGAACATTCCCCGCACTCTGGGGCACCTGCTCATCACTATCTTCCTTGCGGTGGAACAGATGGTGCTGTTGTTTTTCCTGAGACATCTTCTTGAAATAAGATCTATGCAGAATGGAGATAAGATGAGAAAATTGACATACAGAGGTGTTGCTCATATAGCCCCCTCTCACGCTGTAAGTTGAGGCGGTGCCTTGTCGCATCATAAGTTTTCAACTGTCGAGGAATATATATATTACCCTGCGCGGGTGTGGTGTAAGAGAGGAGGACGACAGATTCATGGGCTTATACACAATTTTAAATTTATTAACAAATCCACTGAATACGCGCCACAACATTGTAAAAGTAATGTAAATGCTCACCGTCGACGTTGTTGGTGTACCAGAAAAGTAGGGCAAAGAAGACTAATTAATTTCGCTGGTTACACGTAGAAGACGTGAGGTACACACAAGCAGAAGACTAATTAATTTTTTCAAGGGAATTGCATGGTCCCACCATATATGAATGCATTAAAATCTTATCCCTTTCCCTGTCCCAAGGATGATCCCTTTCGCTATCAGAAGGATGAATTCTTCAAACACACTAGAATGTAATGTATGTAGATTTATATTTATGGCACCATATCCTTCTAAGAAATCTTTTACCACCCAAGTGCAATGTATGTAAATTTAGATTTGATATATGGCACCATATCCTTCATTTCTTGAAAAGCTATTATATCCCTGTCCCAATGATGATCCCTTTCGCTATCAGAAGGATGAATTCTTCAAACACACTAGAATGTAATGTATGTAGATTTAGATTTATGGCACCATATCCTTTTAAGAAATCTTTCACTACCCAAGTGCAATGTATGTAAATTTAGATTTGATATATGGCACCATACCCTTCATTTCTTGAAAAGCTATTATAAAAAGTATGGTATAAAAACTAATAAGTATAACGGCATATTATATTAAAAGTTATTAATGTAACCAGTAAAGTTATCAATTTAACATTTTATCAATTTTTTATTTTTTAATTATTTTCCACATATTGTGAAGAGCAATTTTAGTGAATTAACATTTTATCTATTTAACATTTTATTTATTATTTTCATGAAGAGCAATTTTACAAATTTTCAAGACAAACCCATTATATAAAAAATGTTTGAGCCATTTGTTTTACAAAACAATCATTTACACATTAAAGAATAGTGAATAATGCAACCTTACATCAATCTTCTAAAAGAATTGACATCAATCTATAATCCTATCAAAAGTTTTTTGTTAACAATTTCTTATAGTAGAAACCAAGATTTTCAATGTTGCGGAACATTAGGCTTGAGGCATTAATATATTTAAAACTTGAACTTGAAACTTCGAAACTTCAAAACTAATTATTCCTTCAAGATGTTATCTACATTACATTCCATCCCTCTTCAAAAAGCATTGCTCTCAATGCTCGATGTGAGGAAGCACAACCATAAACTAGGGTCCCGTGGACAAATGTTGACCACAATGCTAAAGTAATATAGGGAACAAGGGTCCCATGTCCAAGTTCTAACCATGCTAAAGTAGTTGAAGAAGCTCCACCATAAACCAATGTCCCATGTACAAGTGCTAACCATAATGTTGAAGAAACCAATGTTCCTCGTTTAAGGACTAGTTGCAATGTTGAAGTAATCCAAGGGACTCATCCATCAACTTGTGTCCCATGTCTAAGTGCACAAGATGGCAGCCAACCAATGACACCTAAGCTCCACTAATCCCTGAGCGTTATGCTTCAAATTCCCACCATGTTCATGTGGATAAGTATAACTATAAAAAGAAAACAAATTGTCCATGTAGTAGTAAAAGGGTGTCCCTTAAAGGAACTCTACTACTATAAAACAAGGATAGTGGAAACTAGTAAGCACCACGTGTTGCTTTCTTTTCTCCATGAGGTTCTCTTTGTATGGTGGAAAAAAGTCATCAAAAATAAAATGGAAATAGTTGTCTTCCAAATATTACAATTGTCCATATACCAATCCTCATATGCATCTTCTAATCTGTACCATGCATATCTTTATTTGGTATACCCTTTAATGGTAAAAGAATATGTGTTATCCATCATTCGTTCCTCTTTAAATTTACGTTTTATCTACGTTATAGTTTCCAACTCTGCATATATATCTTGTAAAAATTTTATCACCCACATTTCCATTCTTCAATTTTTTGAGGTTTTGAGAGAGAAAATTTATAACGGTTGTAGCATACTCAATATTGATCGGAAATATATCATATAATATCTTAGATCAAATCCTTGAAAATCAGCTATCCAATGGAATTGATCTGGTTACAATCTGATCTTTGTGTCAAAATTTACATCCTCTACAAGACCCCCAACCATCACTAGAATCCCTAAAAAAATAAATTTCAAACTGCAATATCTCCTTTATTTGGACTTTCGATTTGAGCAATTGTTTTTTTTTAATTGTGTATTTTTCTAAGAGAAACTCAAACATACAAATACTTTCTTCAAATTAAATACTCATAAAATGATGAGAGTCTCACAACCCTGTTTTTTTCCTTAACAAATTTGCAAAAAAGAAGAAATTCTTCAATTTGTTTGGTCCAAGAAAGAGCTTTGATACCTTATTTAATAAGAACAAACATAGTGGACCAAGTCAAATTTACATTAAATGGCCTCTATCACTACTCTAATGGTCCCTTCAACCCCCCATTACACCCCTAGGGAGGGTCATAACACTCCACACCCCTTAGAAAAGTTCCCCAATTCTTGATGTGAAGTGGTACAACCATAAACCAAGGTCCCATGGACAAATGTTGACCTCCATGTTGAAGTAAGTCAAGGAACCAATGTCCCATGCACAAGTATGAGTCAACCTAGTGAATTAGTGTAATGATGTCCATCATAAGCTCGAGTCCCATGTCTGAGTTTTGGCTTCCAAGTTGAAGTATCCAATATCAAAGTAGTCCAAGGGACTCATCCATAAACTTGGGTCCAATGTCCATGTGCTCCAATTGATTCCTCTAAGCTCCACGAACCACTAAGTTTTATCCATCACATTCCATGATGGTCATGTCGGTTCAAGTACCCTCCCTAGGTACAGTACACAAGACTTCAAAACTTCATAACAAGTTGTTTGGGCACTTATTTGATTTCAGGTTGAAGGAATAATTCCTAGTTTTCCATATTCATCTTTTACTTGGGTGCCACTTTTACTCAAGCACCACATATTTTGACAAATTCCATGTAAATTGTAACATTTCAACTATTTTTTGTTTTCTGTGATAATTCTAAGAAATGGAACCAATCTATTGAAGGTCATTTTAGCTCAATACATTGTAGAATTTATTTTTATTTTTATGGGGGTTTGATAAAAATCTAAAGAAAATTTAGAGAATGGTATCAAGCAAAAGGAAAGTGGAAGCTTATTGGAGATCTTATATAAATGATAGATATTGTGACAATTGAGGACAAAATAGTCCCAATTTCTCATTTGAAAGAGCTCTGGGACACAATTAAATCCACCCCCATCTAAATTGATAAATAAAAAAGTGGTGGTTTTATTGACTCGTTTAGCATTGATTGATTCAATGACATTCCAAATAGAAAATCCATATCAATGTCTATCTAGTTGTTTCATTTTGGGTGCATGTAACAGTGGCACCAATAAAGGATACATGGATGTTGGAATATTAATTCCACAAAATGCACGTGTTGGGAATAACATCAATTATATGCTTCGAAATTATGCATACCATAAGAATAACAATTAAACTATAAAATTAATCTTTCTTTCTCACATGTGAGATGAATTTCACACGTGGCTAGATGTCATATTTGGAAAATATGTGTTTGTAATTTTTTTGGATGAAAATGAGAACCTCTTTATGCATTATTTCAAGTTCTCATGCATGTAGGGATTAAAGAATCTAAATGGCCCTTAAGTGAACAACTACAAAGAGATTTAGTGGTCATAGGAACATTAGGAAATGTGGTAAGAGATGAATTGAGTAACCTATTAGAATACATGAAAGAGAACTAATGTGTTTTGGAATCTCAACTAACAAGTTAGGAAGTTGAAGACCCTTTCAAAATATTTTACCCTACGTGCATAATGAACTATGTTAAAAAACCATTTCACTATTATAATGTAGTGTTATAATGAATACTGTTGGAAATATCATCAATACTAAGAGGGGAGAGGGTGAATCAGTATTGGGCAATTTTTACAATTTAAGACTTTAAGCATATCATGTAATAATAACCATTAACAACACCACACATTAAATCATACACAGTGCACAAAGGATAATGCTTTTCTTTTAATATAACAATATTACAAGATTACATTCATAGGAAGCACCAAATTCCTATTTATGTGCACCAACTCAAAGGAGGATACAACCCCCTAGCTTTACTAGCTCCAATAAGAAGGAATCACCCACTCCCTATATTCTCTAGCACCCACTAGAAGGAGGCTACAACCCCTTGATCCACAAGCTCCAACCTGTATAGAGGACTCCAATACTCAGTGAGCTCCAACTCACCCTAGCACCACCCTGCCACCCTAATATGAGTAAGAGTATCACTTTTTCATTGTCACTATCTTTATTGTCTCTAACTTCATTGTCATTGTCACAGTCTTCACTAGACTATCTTGAACAAACCCTAGAAGCAATCATCCATAGACTTCATCTCTTACTTAGCTCCTTCAATCCCTTGACATCATCACCATCATAAAACCCCAGGTCATTCCAAAAGAAGAAACCTATATAATGGCATAGGAACACTAATCCATGCACCAATATAACAAGATAAACCCTAGTCCATGCCTTTTCCAAGATAAGGAAGAAAGAGAGAAACCTTATTCATGTGCCATGTTCTTCACCAAAATAAACCCTAGATAATGTCATTGCATAACCCTTACAACAATATTTGCAGTGAGCTAAGAATTTTGTGATTATGATACCATATGAGAAATTTATGCAAGTTTCCATCCATCTTCTTCACTTGATCATTCTCTTGAATTTCCCTTAACTCTTCTTGTCCTCCTTGAACTTAAGATTACGATGTATTGAACTTGGATGCTTCAAATGAAATGTTTCAACCTTTATTTATACATTTCCAAGTTAATTTTAAAGTTTCTTTAGGTTACACCATCCCTAACCAAATTCTAGCCTCATGTTAGGTCATCACTAAACAAATTTTGGCTCAATACAAAGAAAACTTCATTTCTCCTCAACCACAGGGAGTTAGGAATCATGCCACCTATCACTGAAAAGGTATCAGAATAGGATATATGATTATGGAACTTGATCTTTCATTTTCTACATTTATGTGGAAAAAGTCCCCTTTTGTATTTAACATCATTCTCATGAGACTCCCCCTTGCTTTTTCTTCATGGCCTCTTGCTTTACTTCTTCAATGGGATTTGAATTGTCTTCTTTACCACTTCATGTATTCATCAAGGGGATTCTTTACGCTTGATGTCATCATGGTTATGTGGACACATCATCATCACTTTAGGGGCTTCTTCACTTACTCCATTTGTGTGCAACTCAAAGTGGGCATGTGGAAACAACCACACATTATTTTATCCCATGAGGGCCATGCTTAGCAACTATGCCATAAGGGGACCACTTCATATTTATATACAATTATATCAAGGCTCCTTCAAGGCTCTTCAAGGATTCTTATTATCTTATCTTCATAAATTCAAGTTGACATCAATGACAATAAGCTTCCCAATGATCTCCCCCTTTGTCATTGATGCCAACCATCATACTCCCCCTAGGACCATGATTCTAATTTTTCTCTCCCCCTTTGACATCAATGGAAAAGGGTAACCCCCCTTAACAATATCTCTCCTTGGGGATGCCCCCCCTGAACTCACGCTTTAGGACTGAAGGGTTTAAAGGTTTTCTCATTTAGGGGAAGTTAAGACTAAATCACTTCTTGTTCATAGATGACATTCTTATATTTAGTGACAGGTCCAGGAGAGACATGGAGAAGTTGTATGAAATTACCATACTTTAATGTGTGGCCTACAGTATGAGGGTGAATGCAGGGAAATCCTCACTCTCTGGGGAATGATTAGAGGATGAGGAGATGCATTACTATACACATTTGTTCCCTTATATCGTATCTAGATTTGGAGAGGGGTTGAAGTACCTAGGGTTTCATTTAAAACCATATTCTTATGTTAAAAAGATTTGGGATTGGTTGGTTGGAAAATCCAAGAAACAAATTTCAAACTGGAGTTTGAGGTGGTTATCAAAAGGTGGGAGACTAGTTTTGGTAAAGGTGGTTTAAGAAGCATTACTTGTGTATTGGATGAAATTTTGGATCCCCATAGGAGTGCTCAACAAGATCGAAAAAATTAGCTTTCATTTTCTTTGGTAAGGGAGGCTCAAAAGTCACGGTACGACCTGGATAAATTGGAAATCTTTAGTAGCCCCAAAAATTCATGGGGGTTAGGGCATAAACAATTCCTTCTCCTTTGCAAAAGTACTTGCGGAAAAAAATATATGGATATTAATTAATAGTTGAGGCTTATGGGTGAAGGTTGTTTACCATAAGTACATATCACTTTTAACTATCATTGTTTAGATTTGTTCACCTCAAAAATCAGTTCATCAGATTGAACATTCTCCGCACCATACATATCTGTTGTAACACCCCCTAGCCCAGGTTAGAGCTAATATTGTATTTTGAACAATTTGCGATGAAGTATGTACATAGCGAGATATCATATTTTAATAAAAATACCAGCTAGCTGCATGTGGAGCGATACGTTGAAGAGGGGATCCAGATATTAACCAAGGGTTTTGAGGGTGTAAGGTGACTTAGGTATTTTGTTTCCTAAACCTTTGTTCTAAAACCTTATGATAAACCCGAAACCCATACCCCTAAGCCTTATCCTTAGTGGGGGGATTAACTATCAATTAAGTATTATTAATTTTTAATTAATCTAGTGATTAATGACTAATCGTGCTTAAGGCTAGAGAGGTAACGTGTGCCTCTAGGGACTGCCACATGGGAACCCAGAGGGGACACAAGGTTGCCTCGGTGATCTAGGAAGATGAGGGGCATGCATATTCCACCCACGGCCTGGGGGGGACGCTAGTCCAGCACGCAGGAGTCCAGAGTGGAGGAGGGGACGCGGGGAGCACGGAGGAGAATGCACGTAGAGTATGAGGGAAGTGTCTGCAAAGTGAAAGAGAAATGCAAAAATTTGGGAGGGAAGAGAGAAAAGGAAAGTGAAGAGTTTCACGGTGTGCTCTGAATCCTGGAGAGAGTGAAGAAAACTCGGAAATAATTCTCTGTGATGAAGCGAACTCAAATTGTTGATATTAACCGTTTTAGCCATGAATTCCTTGGTCGAATTTACTAGTGAATTGGAAATGAAGCATGAGACCCAGAGGGATTCCCAACGTTTGCAGTGAAATGTGTCGCTGTACGTTTTGGGAAGGAACTCAGGTGGGTCAATTGCGGAATTGACAAGGAATTGGTTAACCAAACTTTTGTTTGTTGAACATTGTGTATATATCTTTTACCTCTGTTATTTCCACCTGAGACTCTGAGAGTGAGTTAGGGAAAATTGGTGAGATATCTCTGGTTAATGTCTGGATATCGGCTCGGGGGTGAACTGGAGAGATGAAATAGTACAGGTTGGACAAGTTCTAAGGTTGGGAGGAGCATGCATCACATGCATCCAGTTGCCATCTTCATGTGAATTCATATAAGTGTATATGTGTATGATTTATAATGTTCCTGTGTTTTATTATGCTTGATATGTTTAACCTGTGGAATGAATGTGTAAATTAATGTAATTCATGAATAAGCTATGTTAAGCCTGTTAGAAGGTTGTAGTCATGAATATAGCTACTTTCAATTGCATGGGTTGTATGCTGTATTAATTTGTATGTGAAGGATGAATGGCTCAACTTCGTTTGTGTAAGACATGTTTAATGGCCATCTTTAGCTCTTAATATTGTACGCAATTCATTGTATGGGTTAAATATGGGTGTAGTTCCATGTAGATTGTTATATCATATCAAAATCGTTTTATGGGTTTAATATGGGCTAATAATGAGAAAGAATAAGCTGTTAATTGGATGCCTAATGGAAGCTATTATGAGATTTAGTGAATTATAGGCATTAACCTGTGTATTAGCTTGACTGCCTGATGTTCATACAATGATAGGAAACAACTGGATGATATGTTTGCATGCTTGTTTGGGAGTCTTTTCTATGAATATGATTATTTGTCATGTGGTGTGGTTTAACTCTTCCAGCTATGATATTCCTATCTAGCTCAGAGACTTTCCTATGTTTGCTTATGGGCCACTATTGAGTCTTTTGATGCTGTCAATAAGATACTTAATCATAAAAATTTTAGTTGCATAGTTTTACAATGTAATTATGAGTATGTGTAACGTGGGTACGTTACAAATTGGTATCAGAGCGCCGGTTGCAGCTCTCAGGCCTCTGGGATTGAAATTATTTTCCTAAAGAGATATTCGAATATATGCTATAATTAAGTTTTAGATTGATAATTCGTGTGAAATTTAGATTGCTAGCATTATACAGGAATATTCGGTCATTGGAATTGCAGACTGTCAGTAAAGACATGAAATCAAACTTGAAGAGATGGCAGAGGATCCCGAATTCTCTAATTTTGGGGAAGGAATCGACGGTGAAGAACAATGTAACGAATCCAATGGTCGCCAAAGTGGGTCAGTGACCATGGATTTTGTGCAAACTTTGAGGGGTTTGTAGTTTGGAAACGAAATAATCTTGCGAAGTTTGGAACAACAGAACCAAATTAACCAACAGTTACTGCAGAATTTGGCTCAGCTACAAAATTGGATTCAGCAGGTCACCTCCAATGTGGAAAGAGGTGAAGAATCCATGAGTCGGTATCACTTCTCTCATGAAAAAGAAGACAACAGAATGAAATCACATTCACATCATAAAACCAAAGAAAGTTCTCATGGGTATAAAAATAACCAGCGGATTGAATATCCTGGAAGGCAGAGAAAGAGAAAGCATGATGTAATGCTTGAAGGCGAACTCAGAAAACTAAAACCTTTGACCTTTGATGGAGAAAAGTTTGGTGATGATGCAGAGCTATGGCTTATGGAAATGAACAAGTATTTACATTTACATGACTACTCATAAAACCAAGAAGCACGAATTGCAATATATAATTTGCAAGAAAGGGCTTATAAATGGTGGAAACAACTTAAACAAGTGGAAGAATTGGACGAGAAGCAGATTTCTTGGAGGAAATTTCCAAAACTCTTCAAGAAAGAATATCTATCACAGCAGTACTATGATAAAAAGAAACAAGAATTCTTTGAGCATAAATTGGGAAATATGTCCATGGAGGACTATGAAAAGAAATTCTTGGAGTTGCTGGGTTATGTGGATTTTATCAAGGATGAAAAGGTGAGGGTACAATGTTTTATCAGTGGCTTACCTGTGTATTATAAAGATAGATTGACTTATTATGAACCTCTCACCTTAGAGGATTGCTTCTGCAAGGCTAGATGCTTGTATGAGCAAGTCCAACATAAGCAGGAAGTGAAAAAGGTTTGGATAGGTAAGCTAGAAGAGAAGCAAGATCAGAGAAGAAAGGGGTTTAAACCTTTGGATACAAAGAAGGACACCGACTCTTGTTTTAAACCACCGTTACTGAAGGAAGAATCCAAGGTGGGTAATTCTTCAGGACAAAAGAAACCAACCCAAGGTAAATGTTGGGGATGTGGTGGTGACCATTTCTTAAACAAATGTCCTGAAAGAAGAAATAAGGGAACTGGTGTATACAGTATGCAAGAAGCTTCTACTGTTGGCGATGTTGCAAGAAGTGTTCATCGCATCTATGCAGCATTGGATAATCGCCAAGCTGATCATCAATCTTCTATGATTGATATTGAAGGTAAATTAAATGGTGTGCCTATTTCAGTTCTAATTGATTATGGGAGCCTTCTTATAGCTATATTAATACTAATTTGGTTGAAAGATGTAAAATTAATGACTCATAAGTTGCCTTAGTCCAGAATTGTTCAATTAGAAACTGGTATGAAGAGGAAGATCACAACTATGGTTAAAATTTGTTGTTTTGAAATTAATGGAAACCCAAACCTGTTCAGATTTGGACATTCTTCCTCTTGGATCATATGATTTGCTGATCGGTATGGATTGGATTGAGAAACACTTTGCTGTGTTGGACTGCCACAGTAAAATTATTACATGTTAGAATGATGATGGCAGTAATAATTTACAAATAAGAGGTATTCAGAGACCTATATCCTTAAGACAGATTTCGATTTTGCAAATGAAGAAGTGTATCAGAAAAAGGTCGCCAACCTATATGCTATCCAGGTAGAAGAATTGTCTACTGAAAAAGAAACAAGTTTGGATGAATATCCAGTATTGAAAGAATTTGAAGATGTATTTCAAAGAGTTCATGGGTTACCACCCAAGAGGGTATCGATTTGGTGCATGGATTTGTGCCAGCTTCAAAAGCACTATACCAAATGTGGTACTCCGTAGTTAAAATAATTGCAGATGCAACTTGAGGAGTTGCTGAAGAAAGGGTATATATAGCCTAGTATATCACCTTGGGGTGCACCAGTTATTTTTGTAAGAAAGAAGGATGGAACACTTAGATTATGTGTGGACTACAGGAATCTAAACGAAGCCACAATTAAAAACAGGTATCCTCTACCGAGAATTGATGATCGTTTTGATCAGTTAAGAGGTACAAGAATATTGTCTAAGATAGATTTGAGATATGGATATCACCAAATACGTATTAAAGATGAAGACATCTATAAAACCACATTCAGAACCAGATATGGGCATTATGAATTTACAATGCTTCCTTTTGGTTTAACAAATGCTCCTGCTACATTGATGTGTTTGATGAATGTGTATTTACAGAGTTTCTGGATAAGTTTATAATTGTATTTTTGGATGATATACTTATATATTCCAAAACCAAGGAGGAGCATGAATAACATCTCAAGATTACTTTGCAAATATTGAGATAAAATCAATTGTATGCCAAGATCAACAAGTGCACGTTCTATCAGAAACAATTGTTATATTTGGGCCATATCATCTTTGAGGAAGGTGTGGCTATGGACCCAGTTAAAATTAAGGCTATTTTGGAATGGCCTACTCCTCACAATGTCTTTGAGGTAAGATCATTCATGGGATTGGCTAGTTATTACCGAAATTTTATAAAATATTTTTCGAGAATAACCAATTTAATTACATCTTTGAAAAATAAAGGTGTACCTTTCATCTGGAGTCTGAAATGTGAAGATAGTTTTAGAAATATAAAGGAATTGCTTACTTGTGCGTGTGTATTGAATATTTTTATCCGGATAAATAATTTATGGTATGTATTGATGCATCACTTGAAGGACTGGGTGGATTTCTAATGCAAGAAGGACATGTGATTTGCTATGAATCACGAAAATTAAATGAGCATGAGAAAAATTATGCTACTCATGACTTGGAGCTAGCAGCCATTGTTCATGCACTTTGCATGTGGAGACATTACCTTCTAGGAAATAATTTTGAATTAAGAACTGACCACAATGGTTTAAAGTATTTGTTTGATCAGCCTCAACTTAATGTCAGGAAAGCTAGGTGGGGTTGAGTTCTTAAGTGAGTTCAATTTTGAGATCAAGTACTTGTAAGGAAAAGAAAATCGAGTAGCTGATGCACTCAGCAGAAGGGGACAGCTGATGCATGTTTCAGCCATCAACAATTGGAATTCTGATTTACAAATCAGATTGCTTGAAGCTTCGAAAAGTGACAAGAATTATTTACAAATAACAACAACATTGCAAGAAGGAAGTGAAGAATTAAAGTTCTGCAATTTTGCAATAGCTAAGATTGGTATCCTTCATTTTAAGGATAGGATCTATGTACCTGATCACGAAGAATTGAAAAGAATAATATTGCGGGAAATGCATAATGTACATTATGCAGGACATCCTAGATATCATAAGACTCTTACAGTTGTAAAGAAGAATTTTTATTGGCCAAACATGAAAAAAGAGGTGGCCAATTACATTGCACATTGTTTAGAATGTCAAAGGGTCAAGGCAGAGCATCAATACCCAGCTGGTTTACTTCAGCCTTTGCCTATTCCTGAATGGAAATGGGACATTGTAACTGTTGATTTTATTACAGGTTTGCCGAGAACCACAAGGAAGCATGATTCAATCATGGTAGTGGTTGATAAGTTAACCAAATTAGCTCATTTTATTCATGTTCAATCAACTTTCAAGGAAACTAAAATTGTTGAGATTTATATGAAAGAAATTGCTAGTTTGCATGGTATTCCGAAAGCCATTGTGTCGGATAGAGATCCAAAATTCACTTCTAATTTTTGGAAAGGTTTGTTTAAAGAGTTTGGGACTAAGCTTAATTTAAGCACATCCTATCATCCCCAAAATGATGGGCAGACTGAGCGTGTAAACCAAGTCATTGAAGACATGCTCAGGATGTATGTCATGGACAAACCAGGCAAATGGGAAGAGTACCTGTACTTGGTGGAATTCGCTTATAATAATGGTTATCAAGAGTCTTTGAATATGAGTCCATTTGAAGCCTTATACGGTAGAAAGTGTAACGTTCCAATCAATTGGGATAAACCTATAGACAAGCTAATCATTGGGCTTGGAATGCTTCAGGATATTGAAAATCAAGTGGTAAAGATAAAACAAAATTTGAAAATGTCACAAGATCATCAAAAGGGATATGTAGATAAAAGAAGGATACACAGAGAATTCCAGGTTGGGGGACATGGTGTTCCTGAAGGTCAGAGGAAAGAAAAGTTCCTTGTGGTTGGGAAAATGCAAGAAATTGGCCGCTATATTATGTGGTCCATTCAAAGTCTTGAGCAGAGTGGGATCAGTAGCTTACAAGCTAGCACTACCTCC
Source organism: Larix kaempferi (assembly GCA_027924585.1). Classification (NCBI taxonomy): domain Eukaryota; kingdom Viridiplantae; phylum Streptophyta; class Pinopsida; order Pinales; family Pinaceae; genus Larix; species Larix kaempferi. The sequence goes on from BSBM01001331.1 coordinate 2,157,131, forward strand.
CACTATCAAAATACATAATGTGTTTCGTATTTCATTTCTCAAAAAGTATTTTTATGATATTAATCATGTGCTTGATTGGTCTGTTCTTCAGGTGGAACTAGAAGGGGAAATGCAGGTTCAACTAATATGCATATTGGATCACAGAAGCAGGATACTCAGGAATAGATTCGTAGGACAGGTAAAGGTCCAGTGGACCCATTACACTCCTGATGAATCCACTTGGGAACTGGAAGATGTAATGCGGGAAGAGTATCCGCATTTATTTTGAAAACGTGTATATAATAAACATTACTGCAGTTAATTTTTGTATATGATTTGATACAATGTAATCATCGAGGACGATGAAGACTCTAAGGGGAGGGTAATTGTAACACCCCCTATCCCAGGTTAGAGCTAATATTGTATTTTGAACAATTTTCTATGAAGTATGTACATAGCGAGATACCATATTTTAATAAAAATACCAGCTGGATGCATGTGGAGCGATACGCTGAAGAGGGGATCCAGATATTAACTAAGGGTTGTGAGGGGGTAAGGTGACTTAGGTACCTTGTTTCCTAAACCTTTGTTCTAAAACCTTATGATAAACCCAAAATCCATACCCCTAAGCCTTATCCTTAGTTGTGGGATTAATTATCAATTAAATATTATTAATTATTAATTAATCTAATGATTAATGACTAATCGTGCTTAAGGATGGAGAGGTAACGTGTGCCTTTGGGGATAACCACGTGGGAACCCAAAGGGGACACGAGGTTGCCTCGGTGATCCTGGAGGACGGGGGGCATGCAGATGCCACCCACGGCCTAGGGGGGGACGCCAGTCTAGCACGCAAGAGTCCAGAGTGGAGGAGGGGATACGAGGAGCACAGAGGAGAATGCACGCAGAGCACAGGGGAAGTGTCTGTAGAGTGGAAGAGAAATGCGAAAATACGGGAGGGAAGAGAGACACAGACAGTGAAGAGTTTCACGGTGTGTTCTGAATCCTGGAGAGAGTGAAGAAAAATCAGGAAGAATTCCCTGTGATGAACTGAACCCAAATTGTTGAGATTAACCGTTTTAGCCAAGAATTCCTTGGTCGAATTTACTAGTGAATTGGCAATGAAGCATGAGACCCAGAGGGATTCCCAATGTTTGCAGTGAAATGTGTCGCTGTATGTTTTGGGAAGGAACTTAGGTGGGTCAATTGCAGAATTGATAAGGAATTGGTTAACCAAACTATTTTTTGTTGAACCCTGTGTATATATCTTTTACCTCTGTTATTTTCACCTGAGACTCTGAGAGTGAGTTGGGGAAAATTGGTGAGATATCTCTGGTTAATGTCTGGATATCGGCTCGGGGGGTGAACTGGAGAGATGAAATAGTATAGGTTGGACAAGTTCTAAGGTTGGGAGGAGCGTGCATCACATGCATCCAATTGCCATCTTCATGTGAATTCATATAATTGTATATGTGTATGATTTATAATGTTCCTGTGTTTTATTATGCTTGATATGTTTAACCTATGGAATGAATGTGTAAATTAATGTAATTCATGCATGTGTAAATTAATGTAATTCATGAATAAGCTATGTTAAGCCTGTTAGAAGGTTGTATTCATGAATGTAGCTACTTTCAATTGCATAGGTTGTGTTGTTGCTGCAACATCCCCCCCCAAATTTTGTAAATATTGGGGCCCCTCCTTCTTGTTTTTTAGAAAAGTTTGCTTAGGAGCCAAGTCCTTCCTAGAAGGCCTTTTTGTACTTAGTTTTTCTAAAAGGGAAAGTCCTTGAGTTTGTTTTTGTTTCTTTTCCGCTAAGTAAAACTCAGCTTTCATAGCCGAAACAACGACAGAACTCGCCCAGTCCCCGCCACAACATTCGGACCCTTTTGTTAAGATTTTGAGCTTTCCCAGTTTCGGCGCAACTCACCCAGTTCCGCCGCAATAAGCAAGCTTTTTGGTTAAGTTTTTTAAAGTCTTTTTGTTTCAGGTGAACTCATCCAGTCTCGCCGCAACGTTCGCCCCGACTCACCCAGATCATCCCGAAACGTGGTTTTTTCCTTGTCTTTTTCTAAGTTTTTGTTGCGGCAAAACACGCCAGGTTGCACTGATGTAACTCGTAGGCTTAATCCGAGATGGCTAAAACTTCGAAAAAATCGAGCGTTCAAAGTTTCTTTTCAGCAGAACTCAGCTTGTCTCGCCGAAACTGTCGCATCTAAACTCTGAGCCCTACTGGTAAGAAATGATGTAGAGGCGCACGACGAAACTCAACAAGATTCACCAACACGAGATAGAAGACGCCCAGTTTAGAGATGGCGCCGAGCTCGCCAGAGTGTGCCGGCCCATTGCGGAAGCACTCAACCAACACTGCCGAAACTGTCGCTCTGACTCGCCGAAAGCTTCCGGTTGATGGCTCGCAATTAATGCCAAAGCGGCGCCGAAAGTGACCCCGGTCACATCGCCGTAACGACGTTTTAATGCCCCACTAACCCAGTTTAATTCCCACACATGCCTTTTTCTATATATAGTAAGTGGGGTTTTAGGGGGTTTATTATTGTTTTCTATTATCGTTAAAGTTTTCGTGAGAACAATGTTCAAGGTCGTGCCAGCCATTCCGGGACAGCACCAAGTCTGCAACTCGTCAGCCTCATCCAAGCCAATCATCCGCTGATAGGTAAGTAATTCCACCAGGCCTTTCTACTTTGCTTTTAGTATCCCAAGATTGTTGTTTCTTTTCGTTAATACCTTTTTAAGCAGTCCGTCGCCACGACCACCCTCGTCCGTGCTGGGGTTTTTGCGCCCGTCTGTTTTTTCCTAAATCCTTTGGAGAAGCCTGACTAGACCCTGTTACCTACGCATCCATTTTTCCTTTCAAAGTTTTGGTAACCTGAACCCTTGTAGGTGGCCGCACCCGGCCACAACCTCCCAGTTACTCTTTCCCACGCCTTGTTATCAGCATCACAGAGCTCCCAGTTAGAAGTTTGTTCCTTAGCGTCATAAGTTTCATGTTAACACTGATAAGGAGAGTTAATTTTGATTAGTTATTTTAGTAGCTGCCTATCATGGATTCGTTTGCTTTAAGCGTAATATCACTTTCGAAGTTGTTTGATAGTACTTTCTTATCCACGCTATATTTGCTGTAGTGATGAATTTTCATTTCAATGCTTTGTCTGCATGCTGGTTTCATCATTTTCCTACTCATATATGGTTTTGGCCAGGTTCTACCACAATGCTGAAAGGTGGCAAGAGGAAGGAAAAGATGGCCGAACTAGATTCAAGTGGCATTGAAGCAAGAATCGAGACATTATACGAAGACACCAAGCAAGTTATGGGCACTACACCCGAGTTTAAGTGGGGATATTTGCATCACATGATCAGAGACCAGGAAATTCCTGGGTCAGTCCTAGAAGAGATGTACTTGTACCAAAACATTAGAAGCTTTGGCATTACCAAAGCAGCAACGTGCCCCAAGCTTTCCCCCTGCTCGGAGGTTATCGGGTGGATCCTAGCGCATGTATATGCTGAATCAAGAATCTTATCTGATAGCAATGGAGAGGCATTCGCCTCATTCCACCTAGCCCATATCTCAGCAACCTACAAATTTCCCCGCACTCAGCAGCTGTTGAACGACGCATGGCTAGAAAGTCTTAACATGGATTACGTAGAGATGGCCAGAAAATTATTAATTCAAGGTAGGTAGCTGAGGGTGAAAGAGAGTGATGATTATGAAGTTCAGGCACTCAGGCCTCCCTTCAGGATTATTGCCCTCATGCTAAGCAGAATTTTTGGCAGAGGTGATGGAACCACTTATCAATTTCATTGGATCCCTCTAATCCACTATGTAGCTTTCAAGGGCATGGTGTTCAATTGGGAAGACATCCTCTCAGATAATATATTGTCAGCTATAACTGCTGCTAAGGAAGGGTTGTCCAGTGGAAAATCTGAGTTTTACATGTCATCATACCTCATGGATTGCATTCTGGAAAGGCATTTGTTCCCGAGGTTAGGATGCATGTGGAACAAAGCCGACACCCCAGTTTATATTGGTTACAAGATCTTATGGGCCCAGAATTACAAAAGGAATTACAAGATCATATGTGAAGAATTGATCATGCCACTGTATGAGCCAATGTTCAATGAAGAACCCAGTTGCGTATCTGATAATTCCATGGTAGTCTTAGAGAAGTATGGTGATGTTTATCTATCGGAAGAAGGAACCTACATAAGAATGTATGGATCTTCCAAACCCCCATACCTCCTTCCTAACACTACAACAAATCCTGGAATTAGCGTCCCATTTAGTGTCCCTTTTTAGTGTAAATTTTCTTATCATTGAGTGGTCGAAGTAGATGCTAAATGGGACGCGTCATGGACAAAAATTAAAGAGTCTAAAATAACGTCTTGTTTTGCTCCCTAAATAGCATCCTTTCTGATGTCTAAAATAGAGCCCATTTTTTAGCTTCTAGAATAGCGTCCAATTTTGATTCCTAAACGACGTCGAGGTTTGCTTCCTAAATAACATCTTATTTTGCTTCGTAGAGATCATCATCTTTTACTTCCTAAATGACGTCCCCATTAGCGCCCTATTTGCATCCTTAAAAGCGTCATGTTAGCATTTATGTTTGCATCTACATTCGCACCATATTTTCATCTAAATTAGCATCCAATATTGCATCCATATGTGCTACCACTTTAGCATCCCATTTTGCACCACGTTTTACTTCCAATATGCACCAATTTTCACTTCTAATTTTGCACCAATTTTTGCTTCCTTTATTGCATCGTGTTTTGCTACCAAATTGGTGCCAATTTTGTCTTCTATTGTTGCACCATATTTTGCTTCCTATGTAGTGCCATGTTTTGCATCCACAGTAACATCTTATTTTGCTACCATATCAACGTCGTGTTTGGATTCCTCATTTGCGTCAAGTGTTGCATCATTTTTAATGCCTAGTTTTGCATCTCTATTTATGTCAACATTAGCACCATGCTTTGCTACCAATTTACGTCCATTTTTACTCCCCCACTAGTGCCACATTTTGCTTCCCATTTAGCTCCTTGAATTTCTTCTTGTTTTGCTACCTCATGAACACCACATTTAGCTTCCTATTAAGCATCTAATTTTGCTTCTTTGTTGGCCAATAGTTTAGCTTCTGGTTTGGCTTCTACTTTAGCATCCAAAACAACATCAGAAATGACTTCCAACTTAGCACTAGGTATTGCATCCAATGTTGCTTCTAGATCTATGACATAGTGGGATTCCATTTTAGCTCCTAGTTTTGCTTCCTTATTAGCACCACATTAGGCTTGCTATTTAACACCTACAACTATATCCAATTGTGTGCTAATATATATATTTTTTTTGACAGAAACGACTAGTTTTATATTAAAAAGCAGTGGCAGAGCCACCTACAGGTTTATATATCCAAAATGCAGTGAGTCTATCAGTCCTCCAACCATTAATTACATAAGCCTGTGACTGAACAGGACTTTAAAACTAAAACAGAAAGAGAAAACAGAGTAAAAGAGAACCTATACAGGAATTAACGATAACGTGCCCCTGCAGACGATTTTGCAGTTGTTGGGTTCTTGCTCGGGCCTGGTTTCTCTGCACCTCGGAGGTTCTCCATAGCAATTTCAATATTCTGTAGTCTGCGATCCATATTCTCGATGGCGGCCGTGACCTTCATTTCCAAAGCTTCCAGGGCTGCAGCAAAATCCTCACGAGTGCTGCCAATCTCCTCGTCCAATCTGTCCAGTCGGCGTCCACCTTGCGCATCCATTCGATTCATAAACTCTCCCTGTCTTCTAACCCGTCGTCACAATGCACAAATTTCCGCTTCCAATTCTAACAATGGGTCGGGGGAGGAAGCCGCCGAATCTCCAGAGTCAGCCATAACACTAAGCAGATACTAGATACTTTCAAAGTAAAACAAAGGGAGCTCAGCGGAGAACTGTGAGAGCTTTCACCTTCCTGGAGAAATCTCCTTTTTAGCTGGATTAATATTTCTTTTTGGGCCAAGGCGGAAGGGATTTCCATTCATATTGCTGATGTCTATTCCAGGAAATAAATAAGGCATAATTGCCCATAATTCGATGCATGCCGCAGGGTCCTTCATCCTCCGTTGAGGGGATCCATTACCCAGACTCGTACCGCTCATTAAATAACGGTTCGCAGTGCCGTGGTAGGCAATTCCCTGAGAGTCGTGAACCAGCGTGTTATCATAACTAGACGTGGCTTCGATGAGCCCAGTGACGTTGGAAACAGAGGGGTGCAGACGAAGATGAGCTGAGGAGAGCAAATCCACACGCCTGGAGGCATATGAAAAGATCTTTCTCCGTAAACCATCCTGATCTCTGGTACATTTACTGGTACGAGCCTTCATCAGTAGTGGCAGAGGCGGCATCATCTTTGCAGAGAAAAGGCATGCAAATGGGTGGTTGACATAATGCTTGATAGTGGAGGAAAGGATGTCGTCAAGGGAAGAAGGCATGCCGCATCCAGGGACGAGGACCATCCGGCAGTTTTGGCGCAAGACACGTGCCTTAATACCCATATGCCAAATTATCAGAACGTCCATGTTTGGGGTTGAGCCCAAAAAGTTACGGGATAGAAACCAAATTAGTTTCATCATTGATTTTTAGAACCCCTTTCCCTAGGGTAATTGCCTCATTTGCTGCTTTGTCCGCCTGTCCATTATTCCTTTGGAGGACATGGTAGAATTCGATGACTTGGAAGAGAGGAATGAACAGTGCGATTCTTTGTAGAACTTGACGAAGACAGATGGACGCTGGTAAGTTCATAGTATTGATGCTATGGATAATCATCCTGGAGTCCCCCACTATTGTTACTTTCTGAGCACCATGGAGGAGAGCTTGATTTAAGCCTTGCCAGAGGGCCAAAGCTTCCACCATGTTGTTGGATTCTACTCCCAAATTCCAGGAATATGTGAAAATCCGTTCTCCATCGGTGCTAAAGAACACCCCTCCCCCTCCTGCCTCCCCTGGATTTCCTTTTGAAGCTCCGTCAAAGTACAATAAGTTGTTTCCAAGATTTTTACACCACTGGTCATACTCCTCCCCCATGTATCTGATTTCCCAATTATGCAGCACCGGGGCTCTGTAAGGGAGGCTAGCTACAGTACCAGGAATACTCTGAAGCCAGTTGGCTTCCTCAATAGATAGAGGAGAATTAAGATAGAGAGAGGTTCGAGAGCTAATGAAATCCCCTAACAGGGATTTTATTTTGACCACCACCTGTAGGGGAGAAGATTTGGTTCCTCGGAAGATTCGATTGTTTCGTTCTAGCCAGAGCTTCCAGCAGATGAATTTGGGGAGGGCTAACCAGGCAGTAGCCAGAGGGTCCTTAGGATGGGTTCTGACAGGGGAGGACACAGAACATTGACAAAGAAGGGAGGGGGACATCGTCATAATTCAGGGGAATATGCCAAGGAAGAGTCATCAGGTTCCAGACAAAGGTGGAGAAGGGGCAAGAGATAAACAAATGAGGGGACGTCTCTTTTGCAGCAAGGCATAAGGGGCAACGAGATGGGCCTTTCCATCCTTTCTTATGCAGGACTTCGGTGGTTAGGACACTGTTATGAGCTAGAGTCCAGATAAAATGGTCAACTTTGGGTAGCGACTTGTTTGACCAGATGTACTTCCAGATAGTAGGATTTCTAGGAACATTGGGAATGGCTTTGATGCTTCTGTAACCTTCAGCGATAGAGTAGTGGCCGGATTTGGAGCCCCAGCCCCTTACATCTTTATATCTCTTGGCTACCGAGGACTTTCCATCCAAGCAACGAAGGAGGAGGCCTTTTTCATCAGCAAGGGTTGGAGGGCATTCCGGTATGTCCCATCCTATCCATCTTTGTTGTCCATCCGGATGCCATTTTGATATGTCCCAAAGTTTGGAGATCCCAAGGTTTGAGAGGAACTTCCAAATTTCTTCCATCCCTTCCATGTTTCCAATTGGAGGATTGCCGTAGATGGAGTCTTCCCATATTCTAATTTTCTTCCCATTTCCAGGGATCCACGTGAGTTCCTCAACAAAGAAGGGGTAGGCTTTGGAGCAAAGAGCAAACAGGGGAGAGCCTTTTACCACCTTCGGGCCCTGATCCAGGCATCTAAGTCTAGTCCCTGAAAAGTATTTTTTCCATAACACCTGTTTACTCCATGAGGAGTTTCCTGACACTAAATTCCACAGTAGCTTGGCGCCCAGGGCAAGATTTTGGGCTCTAAGATCTCGCATGTGCAATCCACCTTCCAGATATGAAGCTGTGATTTTTTCCCATTTGACCAGGGGTAGTCGGTTCTCATTTTGTTTCCCCCCTTTCCACAGAAATCTCTAGAGAAGGACCTCGATCTTTTTTAGAACAGATATGGGATCCAATAGCAAGGAGCATTGAAAGACAGGCATGCTAGCAAGAACAGATTTGATGAGCACTGATTTCCCTGCAAGATTTATCCACGAGGCTCCCCAGGCTTTGATTTTCAGATTCAATTTTTCAATCAACGGTTCCCAACTGGAGACTTTTGGCTTATCCTTGAATATTGGCACTCCAAGATATTTAAAGTCTATCCAATGGTATTTCCCTTCTATCATAAGGATTCGGGATATAGCTTGCAGCTCAATTGGAGAGCAGTTCCAGCTGTAAATTTGGCTCTTGGTATAATTGATTTTGCTTCCAGAAACATCTTGATAGATGTCAAGTACCTCTTTAAACTTTCTAGCAGTGGTTGGGCTTGCTCCGCTCATAAGGAGAGTGTCATCAGTAAATTGGGTATGATTAACTTCTTTAACCCCACGCACTATTTTTAGCCCCAGAAGATCTTCATGAGTTCTATAATGATCCAGAATATAGCTGAGAGAGGCCGCTTGGATGGCATAGAGGAGGGGGGACAGAGGACATCCCTGCCTGAGACCCCTTGAAGCTTGGAAGAAGTCTGCTGCTCTCCCATTACCAGGGGGGCGATCCAGGGAGTGCTAATACAGGCTTTGATCCAAGAGATCAGCCTTGGCGCAAACCCAAACCTGGTCATCACCTGAAACAGAAAGCTATGACGGACTCTGTCAAAGGCATTGGATAGATCCAGTTTAATAACCATTCCTTTTTCTTTTCTTGTCACACTAGAGTGAATGGCCTCTTGGACTAAGATGATGTTGTCAGAGATTTGCCTGCCTTTGATAAAGCCTCCTTGATTCTCAGGGATAATAAGAGGAAGGACAGCTTTCAGTCTATTAGCAATGACTTTGGTGATTACCTTATAGCCAATGTTGCAGAGGGAGATAGGTCGGAAGCGAGAGTAGGAAGAGGCTCCTTTTTCTTTGGGAATGAGGGCTAGAAAGGAAGAGTTGGTTCCTCCGCCTATTTTGGGGTAGGACAGGGATTTCTTTACCATCCGGAACAGGTCAGAGTGGATGAGGGGCCAACAGGATGTGAGAAATCTTGTTGTGAATCCGTCTGGTCCAGGGGCTTTGTCAGGGCTCATTCCATCAACAGCTGTTTTGACTTCTTCCAGGGAGATAGGGAGAAGGAGCTGAAGATTCATTTGATCAGACACCAGTAGAGGAATATTATTTAAAGAGTCAGATTGATTGAAGTCCCTCCCTGGAGAAGTTTCCGTGTACATATCTTGAAAGTGTTCATGAGATGCTTTTTTAATTTCATCAAACTCAGATATCTGCTTCCCCAAATGATCGATCTTAGTTACAGTCTTGAAGTGTTTTCTGATCTCTGCTTGCTTGTGGAAAAACTTAGTATTTTTGTCCCCTTCCTGAAGCCACGTGTTTCTTGATTTTATTTTCCAATAATTTTCTTCAAGCCTACAGGCTTCATGCAGCTTGTTGTGGAGATAGGTTTCTTTATCCAAAGAGGCTTGAGAGAGATTCCCTTCATTACCAATAAGATGATCCTCCAGGGCTTTCTCTGCTTCGGTCCTTTGCTGCTTAGGAGACTTGAGTCGTTTTTCCCATTCTTTAAGGGCCTTTTTCACCAGCCGCAGCTTTGCTTCCCAGACGAAGAAGGGCGACCCTTTGATATTAGTTTCCCAGGCAGCTGCCACAATATCCGAAAAACCTTCCAAAGGGATCCAGGTGGGATTAAACTTGAAGGGAATGGGTCCCAGATTCTGATCTTTGATAAAGGAGAGAGAGATAGGCTTATGGTCCGAGGCACAAAAGGGGAGGATGGAGGAAGACAGGTCGTACCCATGCATATGGATAGATTGCTGGACCAGGAACCTATCCAATCTAGCGGCTATGTGGCCCGGCCCGATCCTTTTGTTTGTCCAGGTATATTTTCCTTTGATGGGTTTGATGTCTTCCAGATCCCATTCTGAGATAATGTCCTCTACCCATTCCATGGCAGGGTCTCTAACAATATTGCCTCCTCTTTTTTCAGTTGAGGAAAGGGTAATATTTAGATCCCCCGCAATAACAAAATTTTCTAAATGGGAGGTCATATGGTCGTTCAAACTGGTCCAGCATGATTGCTTCTCAGAGACATTCATGGGAGCATAGACTTTAAAGAGGCTTAGACTAATATTAGCATCTTTAAAAAAAAATTCAGTAAAAACCTAGTGAGTTGATTTAGCATGACTTACAATTCCAATCTTAGATGGGTCCCAGAGCGTTGCAATGCCACCAGACGCCCCTCTTGAACTGACTGCAATGCATTCTGCTTGATTCCAGAAAGAAGGAGCAGCCTGAAGGCAGGCCTGCTCTTCCATTTTTGTCTCCTGGATCAGGAGGATATAGGGATTCGAGATTTTGATTAAATCTTTCATTGATAACGATTTTGATTTACTTCCTAACCCCCTACAGTTCCAGGAGACAATCTGCATTACTTACCTTTGGTTGTGGTGGTTTCCCCTTTTGAGGCATTTCCTTGCTGTCTGGTATTTATGGGGTTGAGATGCTAACCTATCCTTGTATGTGGCGACTTCCCTTCTTTCCCTATCAGTTTTCCTTCCTCGACGATCCTTTTTAGCAGGCATTGTTGATTCAGGATCATCTTCGTCTGTATCCTCTTCTTCTGTGCCTTCATCAATTGCAGGATCTTGCTGCATGCCTTCCTTTGCTGGGATTATTGCTTCTATTTCCAGATCCAGGGTTTCTGCTGTTCTGGCTTCCTTTCTTTTGGCTAGGGAGGGGGATGCCGTGGGAGAGATCTCCCCATGCTCGCTTGGTTTTATCGGGGGTGCCTGGTCTTCAAGAATGGTGAAGCTATTTCCAGATCTAGGGTTTGGGTTGCTTTCTTGGGCTTTTGATGACTCCAGATCTGCGGCGATGGGATCCTTCGTGGGGCCAATCAGGGGGGTCCCCTTGGGACCTTTCCTTCTAGGATTAGCTTTTTGCTTCTTGGCTTGCTGCCAGTCTTCTTTGGGGTTCTTCTCTGTTTTAGCTTTTTGTATTTTTGGATAGTTCCTCTGGAAGTGGCCATATTCATGGCAATGCCTGCACTTAAATGGTAGTTGTTCATAGTCAAGTTGCTGAAAGTGCTTCCACCCTTTGATTGACAGTTTTACAGCTTCAGGAAGACTCGCCTCTAGATCAACTTCCACACAGATACGAGCAAAGGAATATTGACCCTTTGGATCAGCTTTATCAATATATTTCCCCAGGCTGTTGCCAATGGTTCTTAGAGATTCTTCACTCCAGCAATGCATGGGAAGGTTTGGCAGTCGAACCCAGACTGGAACTGCTTTGGGCACATCCATAGCAGGGTCAAAATCTGGAGTCCATCGATTCAGGTACAAGCCCTGTGGTCCCATAAAATATGGGCCGCTTCTGAAAATCAGGTCCCTATCCTCTTTCGAGATGAAATCAAATAGAAAATACCCTCTACCAATCGCATAGCTTGTGACCCCTTGAGATATCAGAGGATGCCAGTTGTTTTGGATCCAAGTTTTCGTGGAGCGAGGAGATGGCCACAAACCCGTAAACTGCCCTATAAGGGCCCTATCAGCAAGGGAGACAGCCAGATGAATGGGCTTCTCAGGCGGTAGTTCTATTTCAGGTATGGCATCCAGTTTCTTGACAAATTTCGGTGGTGGGACGGACTCAGTCTTTTTCCCATACTCGTTAATCAGTCTGGCGAACGCGACTTCCTCAGCAGTCGACGGAGGAGGAGGGTGCGGTCCTCCTCCAGAGGCACCCATCCTCAACAGAAACACGTAGCAGCGCGCTCTCAGGTAAACCCTAGCTTAGGTTCAGCAGTATCTATCAAATTAGTAGAGCATATCATTTTTAGCTTGCATCACATTGTTTGTGCTAATATATTTATTATATCAAATTATTATAATTATTTCATTAATTTCAATAGTTCTCATATATCATTTACTTCATAGTTTTGAAATAGCATAATGAGACATTCAAATTAATTGTAGATACCATTATTGAAATTAATTGCATAGCATTTGTGAAGAAAATTTGACACAAACAGACAACATTTATACAAAGTAGTAACATCATCATATATATTAATTTTCCATGAAAAGATCATTGACAATTTCCAAAATAGATAAATTTACAATACAAAAACGATGACATCACCATTATCTTTCATCAAAAGAAGTGAAATTATAAAACATCATCACATCAATAACCTATCATACATATCATCATATTAAGGTTAAAAGAACAAGTGAACGATATATATAGTGAAAACACCAATATCACAAGAAATATCTTTTTTAATATCCATATCTAGAAATGTCGAAATGATCAAAGATAATCAAAGTTTATATGTCAACATAAATCCACCATACAAATCAAAATGACCCAGAATTTAATATGAACTTGGATCATCAAAAAAATAAGAATACGTGTCTAGTAGCATCGAGAAAGCAATAAACATCCACAATCTCAATAGTAGCATCAATGGTTACCATCATCATCATCATCACCACCACCACCATCATCATCATCATCCTCAACTATCCCAACATCATATTCATCATCATTTTCATATGATCCATTTGCATCATTATCAGCAATATCTTTCTCTGGTACATTGGTGACAACATAATCTAGATCATCTAAGTCATCTTCACCATTTTTCTGCAAACAACAAAAAAAATCAATTTAAAACATTACTATTAATTTAATTACATAATATGCATATTTTGTGTTATATTGAAAATATTAGTGATAATGTATGCATTCTCACGAATTTTCCAACCATGAATATAAACATCACCTCATCAACAAATAGTAACCACACATATAAAGTGTACTTATCCTACTAACAGAAGACTCTCGGTAATTTTTATCCTTGAAATTTGTCCTTGTTGATCAAGTGCAAGAAGTGTCTGTACAAAGCTTATTCTCACTTTTGCTTTTAAATCTCGTGACTCTCTTCTTGCCTAATTGTAAATTTGACATACCCCTTTTTCTATTTAATGGGTTGTTTTAGAAGACTTTAACATAGCAAAAAATTAACATAACAATGTATTGTCACAATTTTCATGACAGTATTAGCAGAATATGTAGGGGATATGCTGGGAGTATTATCTGCATTTTTGTATGGGCGAAAGGATCAAATTTGGAAAAAGGTAATAGGTATTTGACTTTTTTTTTTATTTGGACAATTCATCATTTCTCTATTTTTTTTATCTTTATTTGTAGTTATTTGTGCATTTAGAGTTGCCTTCAGCACTCCCACATTACCATTGCTTTCTAGTCCCATTGACCTATTTTAGTCATTTGTGGAAATTAATAAACTTCTTTTTTTCTTTCTTTCTACATTTTGCTTATCAAAATGTGTACATAAATATTGGTAGGTATGTATTGTCTAACCTGGTTTTTTCTTCCCTGAATTATGAATCTATTTATTTGCATGCTTGGTAGCTTTTGGTTTCTTGATGGTTATTTCTTGTTGGTTTGCTTTTACTTTGATTATTTGTTCAAGCAATTTAACATCATTGTTGGCATTATAGTTAGAATTGTGAATTGCTTTTAAAGTCTCACAGTTTGATTAGGAGTGAGAGCATTGCACAAAGAGGAAAAAGACATTAAACAATCACGTGCATGCAAATGAAAAGATAAACATGCAACAGATGGGTATCATATGTTATGGAAAGCATTAGACAGAATATCCTTTCCATGATCTCCACCTAAGATGGGAAAGTAATGTTGTGAATTCTGAAAACGATGATCATCTCTTTTAACAAAGAAAATCTCCATGGAAATGGCGTAAGCAGTCTTGTTCCTAGAGTTGGTTGAAAAATATGGCACCATCAACTGAAGGACACTACACCACTAGTTGTCTATGTAGTTGTATTAGATTTAGGGAAATTTCCAATATCTCATCAAATTAGAATAAGTTCAGTTGACTAAGTAGCACTTTTGCAGACCTTTGGCTGGCCATTCAATTAAGACAAGTCAAATTAAATCTTACTAAATTCTGTCCCCTTTTCTTCACTTTTAAATTACCTATCGATCTACTTTAATAAGTTTATAGCTAGTTACCATAATTTATTCCCTAGGACAATTTTCACCTAATTGAATTGGGGATATGGGTCTCTGTAAATTGGCCCTTAATTGTTGGAATTATCTTGGGGGGAAATTGTTGCTCTAGAATGCAAGTTTAACCCCAAAAGGTATCGCACTAACATATAACCTCTCCTTTAACTTTTGAGTATTTGGCTCAAGTAATCACGCTGAAGCAATAAGTGCGGCCGAGGCAAAATTTTCAAGCTAAAATAGGTTTTATAGTTGACATGTTGGAATTTATGCACATGCCCTGCGTACAAATGGTTTGATGGAGAGAATAGTTGGGGGGGACAGTTGTGTACTACATTAAAAAACATCCATGTTCGAATTATCTATATTTTCGTCTACTGGGAAGGATTCCCAACAACTAGTTAATGTAAGATTTTGTAGATTAGACTTCGTTTGAAGGGTTAACTAATTTTAATTTGTAGCCATGACAACTAAGTTGCAGGAAACATGGGTTTGGACCATGCATACCCCCGAAACACTGATATGCATACAATGTGTGGGAAATGTCCTGAAATGTTTCAAATGGCATTTCATGATTTTCGATTTTCTTACAACAGATAGTAACCACACATCTGATTTTCTTACAAAAAATCCAAGGATAAAGGAAACATCATAAATGACGAGATAGTCCTCAAGATTGATATGATTCGAGCATGTATATAAAAATGATCTTAGCTGGAATAAAACCTGTATAGAATCATAAATAACTTTCTAACATGCACATTACAAAATTATGGGATAATCAGATGCTGTAAACTTCCAACTACAAATGTCATTCTGGTTTGGACCAGGTCTAGGAAGAATATTTTGTCCTTGCAAAAAAGAAGACTGTTGAGAGGGTATTTTGAATGAGATTGCAATTCTAGCTTGATTATAGCTTTAGTACCTTTAATGGTACAAATTATTAATATGGATTTGGCTTTGGAAAAAATAATAATGCATCATATAACAACCAATTCAAAAGAACTTGTTTCTGAAGCACTACCATCTGGAAGGAGTTGTAGCTTAGTGCCAGGAATTTTGGATTGGATTCAAAATATAAAATTGAAAGCTACACCTCTTCCCGTGGCACTGGTAAAAGAATTGTTGAGGACGACCCGAAAATTAAAACATTCTAAATATGTGGAAGCGAGTAGGTAAAGTCATGCAAATTTACCAATGATATGATAATGTAAAGTATTATAGATTTAATATAATTTTTATTTTAAAAACAAAGAAAGGAAGGAATGTGTAGGTTCTTGTCAAGATGATGCCTTAGAGAGTCAAATGCAAGGTGTTAACCCCATATTTGCATGGGTGCCTTTGAATGCAATAAGAGACACCAAGGATCAGGTCTTGGTGATAAGGGAAGGCTTTTGGTCTTGTATGTCAAGGGTTTGCTGCAAACATAACAATCAATCTTTGTTCTTGGACCGTGAAGAATAGTTTTGAGCACTTAGACATTCACCTACAGTAAGTTACAATAATTATGGGTATTATGTATCTTCACAATGCACTTAGGAGGTTTTTCAAACATCAATTTATAAGTTCTGGGTGTTGATCAACAAATCTGGGACATTCTTATTTATTGTTGTATGCTCTAACATCTCTGGTCAACATACCTAATCATTGTCCTCACATGTGCCAATGGTCATTCATACCTCAATTCTAGTCACTATGGGATGAACATAAGTCATAATAATAAGTTTTGGGCATGATAAAGATTCTTGGGAAACAAAAGAAGAGATTTTCCTGTGGTATCCCTAAATGGTATTTTTGGACAAGTCCTATGAAAATCTAACACAAATAGTTATGTCTTTCATCCTGTACCAGCATGTAAATTTGGGATGATAAAATATGGTTCTTTTTCAACAGTATCCTTTCTAGATAACTTTCAATTTTTGTGTTGCAAATCAGATGGATTTTGAGCATGCAAATGGCATCTTGATTTCACTGGGACAACTATAATTTATCTAGATCAGCAGAGAAGCTGTGAACTAGTCCTTGAGGACATGTTTGGTGTCATAAGAATCCTAGAAGACATCCAATCTGTGTGAGGTGTTCCAAAAGGTAGACAATGGATATATTAAATTGATGGAGGTTATGTTTTTAGGAGCGATGACACACCAAGGAAAATGTATAAACAGGAGGGGGTTGGGGATTAAAAAGCATACAATTATTTGGTATATATTTGGCTACTAAAGAAATATGGAACATAATAACAAAAGAAAGTCTTTGGAAAAGGATTACTATTCAAAAGTATATCGTTCATGACACTTTAGTGGGATGGATTAGGAATGAAAGGAAAAGTGTAGAAGGGGTGTCTAATGAATGAAAATCCCTATGTTGGAGTTTAGAAATGTCCCAATGATTTGAGTGGACATTCCACCCATCATGTAGAAAAGAGTGAGGTGGTAAAATATATAGAGAATAAAAAATATAGCCTCCTTTTCCTTGAATCAGATTGTGGATAATGAAGCTACTAATATCCGACATCAAGGTTAGAAATCCAACCTGTGTCTAGAGTTGGAAGGAGAGAAGTACTTTAGGATAGATTCTTGTTAGTACTAAAATCGACCCTATCAAATTCATTGAACTTTTGTCAAATTTGCACAAACTTCAACACGTCTCTCTTCTTCTTAAACCTCAATCTAGTGAATGTCACAATATGTCCATGTCCATCAACTATGCAAGATCTAAACTATTTTTTCTTTCATTTTATTTGAAAAATGTCAAAATTGGCCTTGTGTCTTTTTCCAAAATTAAAATTTCAAAAAAATATTATTTTAAAATCAACTTATATTTTATTATAAATGATTTTATTTTAATCTTTTTTATTTAAAAAAAAAAATATTTTTAAAAATATTGGGTTTCTCACCCAATCTCTAATTTCAATCCCAAGCCAAGTTTTAAGTCAAACCTAAACTCTATCACACAAGAGTCACAACCAAACTCACACCAAACATCACCCAATTTCAAAAAATTATTTTAAAATCAACTTATATTATTATTTTAATTGACACCAAACATCACCCTCTCTCTCTATATATTAAAATTATATTATTATTTTAAAATCAGCTTATATTTTATTATAAATGATTTTACTTTAATAATTTTTATTTAATTAAAATGGATAAAATGTTATGATTTTATTTTAATATATTTTATTTAAAATGGATAAAATCTAAATCTTATGATTTTATTATAATAATTTGTATTTTAAAAAAAGATACAATCTAAAAGGGATAAATAAAATCATTTAGTAAATTATTAAAAGAGGTAAAATTTAAAAGAATAAATAAATAAAATCTAAAAAGAATAAAATATTTTAAGATATTGGATTTCTCACTCAATCTCTAATTTCAATCCAAACCAAGTTTTAAGTAAAACCGAAACTTCAAATCATGATCAAAACTATCACACAAGACTCTCAATTGAACTCACACTAAACATCACCCAAGTTCCCAAGCATCGAGCAAGCCAATTTTTAAATCAAAGCTAAACTCCAAGTCATGATCGAAACTATCACACAAGAGTCTGAATCGAACTCACACCAAACATTGCCCAAGTGCCCGGGCATCGAGCACCCACAAGTGTATCATGTTGAGCTGGCCTTTAAAGATATATTGGATTTATTGGATTTACCATAATTTGTTGGGTAAGGAGGAGATTACCTTTTATATTGGATTTTATACCGGATATGAGAGAAGTTGGATCATCATGGATGGAACTCAGACCTCA
This sequence comes from Larix kaempferi, assembly GCA_027924585.1. Lineage (NCBI taxonomy): Eukaryota > Viridiplantae > Streptophyta > Pinopsida > Pinales > Pinaceae > Larix > Larix kaempferi. The sequence continues at coordinate 2,175,339 of BSBM01001331.1, forward strand.
AACTCTTCTTTCTATGCTAATCCCAACTTACATAAATATATATTTCCTGTGCTCGCAATACTAACTAACCATCATACAAGACCCAGAACACCAAAGAGATACATTTTAGCTCTTTTATTTTTAATTTGGTCTTTAGTAAATAGAGATAAAGGTATGTATAATAAAAATAGTCTATAGAAGACAAGGTATAGTCCATATATTTTAGCTGCAAGAGAACTTAGCTTGTTTTTAAAAGGGGAAATACCATGGAGGGCATGATAGTGCACATCACATTGAATGTTATCATATGCGGGATATTTCCCAATGCATGCAAAACCAAAATATGCCCAAGTGTTATGGTATGTACCCTTGCGTGCAACACGTAAGCGTCCAAATGAAAATGTTAAAAACATCCAAGTGCCCTATCCAAGAGCGCCCACAAGGAATGTCGACGAAGGAGTTTCCTTTGAGAGGAAATACTAAACACAACATTTATTCATTGATTTTACTGGACATATGCTTATGACACTCTTCCTACAATGGGCATCAATGCTACTCCAAGATCTATATAAGATCATACAATACTTGTCAACATCAGTCTATGAATATGGATGTTGCAGTTTATATAGTTTTTATGCAGATATTAATATTAGGTGCCATTGTGCGCCCAAGATTTTATGGCTTTCCTCAATTATATCTAGATTCTGTTCAGACCTATCCAATGTCTAGGGTAGTAGGTCGATGGAGGAAACCAGGTTTCATCACCAGCCTCATCAACAATGGAAATTACACCTCTCTAGCTTCCTCGGCAACATATTCAATGGATTTAGAGAATTATTCATGAATCATGCTTCTTGTGTTCTTTAAGCAGCGACCTTCTAAAAAGGGGGGACTTGGTTCTTCAAACTTCAACAGGATCAGATGGTTTTTTTTTGGCTTGTCCTCTGTATGATGATACTGAATACTATGTTGAGGCTTCCAAGATAGGATATCATTTAAAGGAACTTGGGGAATATTCATTCTCTTGTCAGAAGTTTAGCTAAATTGTGGTTCATATAGTACTGAAAGTGAAAGAAAATCCTCTATATTTTAATATGCATTTGCTTGAGTCCCATAAATGCCATCGTAGTTATTCCTTACCTTCATTCCAACCGTTTCAAATAAGAGGAGAAAAATATCGATCATCGTTGCTACCAAGAAGTTGGAGATGCAAGTTGGCCCTCTATATCTAGGAATGAGAATTCATATTATGTAGCTTTTAAACAACTGAACAATACTGCCTTGTGCATTATGATTTTGCCAATGCTCTAGGGCTTCATAACTATAAAATGGGAGTATGAATGATAATAATAATGATATTATGTGATGTGTTATTATGTGAACGGAGGGGAGAGGTGGAAGTTTTGATGGAGATGAAAGATGCACTGGACCCCAAGGGGGAGATACTCTACTCGTGGGTGAAGGGAGGAGATTCAGGTATGGAAACAATTCAAACTCTATGGAGAAGAGTTTACTGGGCTTGCAATTTGTAATTCCAGTTTTCCATTAATAAATCCAGAACCTCTTAGCTCACCGGCACCAAATTTAACTGCCAAATATCCTGGAGGCTCAATTGTACCTCCATTGCAGAAGATTCCAGAATCTGTAGATTTGTCAAGAATTTGCCAAAATTGATCCAAAACCTTTAAAACCCCAAGCATTTCCAATGTTGTGGGTGTGATTTCTTTGATATGTGGAGGAATCATGGCAAGCGTTCACATTCTCATGGTTTCAAAGATGAAAGTAGAATATCGGCAATGCTTATGAGACAACAGACAATAGACTAAGTATTGATAACTCACAGGAATTTTGAAGGAAACCTATCACTCAACTGATTAGTCTAGAGTACTCAAATGGTTGGAATCCTTTGGCATATGAAGGAACAGGATGTGAATGCTTCTAGATCTTTAGATTTAACCTTGAAGAAATCGAATATGCAACACATAATTTCTCTGAAAAGAATCTATTGGGAAACAATTCTTGTACTGCTTAAAAGGGGGTATTGGGAGACATGTCTTTTGTGGTCATCAAAAGTATAAATAAGATGAGTTGTAAGAAAAAGGAATTGGAATTGCAAGAAGGTCTCAAGACTCTATCATTAATTTGACATGAAAATGTGGTTAGGTTAAGAGGCTTTTAATGTTCTAGAGGCAGAGGTGAGTGCTTTCTTGTGTATGATTTTTCACCCACTAGAAATCTATTGCAGTTTCTGGATGCAAAAGATGGAAGGGTACTCGACTAGCATGCCAGATTAAGGATTGCACATGGTGTTGCAAAAGGTAACTCTTAGACCCTTCTTCCCAATAGATTTCCTTGTTTGTATTCACTTTTGGTTTGGTTTTAGATGTCAGAACACTTATGAGCCATACACACATTCTGTCCTAACTAACACATTCGCAAATATCTTCAAAAAACTTCACTAACATAGACTTGTCTTAACCCTAGCCTGATATGCATCTTGAGGTTGCCCAAGGTTATGTATTTGTGTCCCAATATTTTACATATAGGCCATTTTTTTCAAACTCAATGCATTCAATGCACTATCTAGATTCTATAGATTTAATGTACACACACAAACACACAGGATTGATGGATCAATCCTAGTCTCATTAGAACCGACCTTGCATTAAATGGGTCTATGCTAGTATCCACATCCAATGCACCCAATGCATTGCCTAAATTCAATGCTATGTTGCACAAAGGTACACACAAATAGCTAGTATCCACATCCAATGCACCCAATACATTGCCTAAATTCAATGCTCTGTTGCACAAAGGTACACACAAACAGGAAGAGTTAATGAATCACCTGACACTCACCCAAACTGTGGAATGAACCACACTTCTCTGGGTGCAATCAACTAATAAAAATAACCTTTGGGAAAATGCATAAGCTACAAATAGCTTTATTTAATCACAAAAAGAACAATTAGAGGAATTTTATACAAAATTCCCTTGGCAAAGAGAAGTTGCCACATATGCAGTGCAGTGTAGGCAAGTAGATGACAATGCATAATCATATATACATATTCAACCAATTTAGAAATTCAAGGAAATCATATCCAAATTTTAAGGCAAAGAAAACATCTCGAGCAAAGAGTTTCTTGAATAAAGAAGCATGAAGCACAAACATCTGGAAACTAATTAGCATTTAGTTCCAGCAGTTAAACATCCCCATATTTTCAGTGAATTGGTGAGGCATGTGGCAGTCAAAATATTAAAGAGACTGTGGTGCTTGAGTGGGATTTCATCGGCCACGTTTTCAATAGTAGAAATTGCATATGGTGACAATGGTGATGGAAGTCAATCGTCGGGGTGGGTTAACTATCATTAATGCTACTCCTCTGATAGATCTCATGCCATTGAGCATGGACTCCTAAAAGGTAATCCCTCCTAGGAATCAACCCCCTTCCATCGAAAATGTTGTTGTTTTGCATCTCCAAAAACAAAGAGTATAGTGTCAATCAATAATCCAATGTATTGTTATAAAAGGGTGCTCAACTTTCTATGTTGGGATACCTTCATATTCAAAAACTATATGCTTTCTCCCACAACATTGCTATCAACTTGAAACGCACCTTTCAAAATACTTTTTGTAAGTGTTTCTTTCAATGCTCACCTGGCATTAGCTGAGCCAGTTTTGGATATTTAGATATCAAAATCAGCATATCAGTAAAATTTTCTTCTCTATTCTTTTTGAAAACATCAGTTAAGAAAGAGATAAGGGAAAGGAAGGGTTTTTTTCATGCCATCCATCTCCATGCCATTCAATCTACATGGGTTAGTTACAGAAGTTGCGGAACACCCTTTGGTCCTTCTCTGGAGCTAAGGAAGAATATTAAGTAATTTGTGCTAATTTTCATGAGTGAATAAGAAAGGAAATACCTCTGATTCTTTCCATTTCAATGTATTATATGCATATTCCTCCCTTCCTTAGCTTGCTAACAAGCATAATGAACTAGAAAGCATATTTTATGGAGTGGTAATTTAAGGTTTAGTTATGACGAATAGATTGCTTGCTTAACATAATCCAAACAACAAGTGAATGAGACAACTATTTCCGCATCCATCCAACACAAACAAAGCTATAATATTATAGTAGGCATTGGAATTAGATACAGACATACGCACGGGGTTGTGAGCAATTTCAATGTGCAAAGCGAAGAGGAGAACCAATACTAGAAAGATAAGATAGCAGAGATAATGGAATCATAGAAATTTTAGGTTTTCAAACACAAATACCTGTCGACAGTGACGGTGATCTCGATGTAGTCCGTGTAGCTGATGAGGCTGTGAATTCTATTGGAGTTAATCGAAGATTATGGAGATGGTGACCTTGGTAACTCCGGCCTAGCCCTGCTTGTACACTAGTTCCTGCAAGTTTGAACCCTGACCTACTACAGATTGGAACGAAGCAGATGGAATCTGAGCCGCCCAACAATCGTACAGCGGATCAAAACCCTAACCTGTGGCTTGGTAGCAGGAAGGTAAAAAAATAATTCCTTTCCAGTTTCTTTCTTTGGAATGGATCTCTGGTTCAAGCTTTTCTCTGTAGAGGTGGGAAAAATTGGGGAAAATTTGAAGGGATGCCCATTTTGAATTTTGAGCCCAAGGGAAGTCTCTTAACACTTACCTCGAAGATGGATATGTGGAAGGCTCAAGAGATGTATGCGGATAGGGAAGTCTCTTCCAGGAATGGGAACATGAACATCTGTGTACAAAATCTTCCTCCATCTCAAGCGAGGCCAAAAGTGGAAAAGTAGATAAAAAAAATATTTAATATTTAATTTAATATTAATTTTATAAATTTATATGAAGAATAAATCAAAATAGTATAAAAGTTTATTATTATGTTTAAATATTTAATTTTAAAATTCTAGTTTGTTTTGATAATTTTAATGATACATTAAAATTTTGATTTTAAAATTGTATTTTATTTATACAAATTAGATGCTTAATATTTTAGTATGTAATTAAATATAAGTTATATAATAAGCGGAAAATTAAGGGTAAACTTGTGGAGTTAAACATTATGATTTGGTTTATGTCATGTAATTAGACAATGATATTTGATTTGTTGGTATGAAAATTAAGGGTAAATTTGTGGAGTTAAACATTATGATTTGGTTTATGTCATGTAATTAGACAATGATATTTGATTCGTTGGTATGATTTGTGATGTTTAAGAAATATGGTGATGCGCTACCATCACATTAATATATGGATGTGAGATACAATCAAGAGGTTTTGACTTTGTTATATGGATGAGTGGAGGTGATTTCTCTTATTCAATTAGTTATGAGAAAGATATGTAAAAAAATGGGATAAAATTTTTAAATAGTTTGAGAATTAAGAGTAGATATATATTGGTTTGATTACGTTAAGTACTTTTATTATCGGAAAAGACATGTCTTCATTATTAGAATTAGGGAGATTACATTAAGGAAGAAAAATGATTAATGAGTAGTCTATTTATTCTATGGTTTGGAATTTATTCTTAAGACTATAAATTATAAAACACTTCTAGGTTTACTCAATCTTTTTCCATGATTATAGATATGTTGGAGCCCCAAACTTTACAATGATATTTTATAACAATGACAAGATTCTCAAAGAGGAGTTTATTTTTACCACATATAACCAATGATCCACTGATTTACAATTGTTATCAAGGCCAAAAAATTATTTCCACCATTTGTTTATCATTTTATCAATGCTATGTTAAATAGTCAAGCTTGAGATAAAGATTGATTATGTGATAATTGTATGAATTCACTCCTTCCAAGTTGTTGTTGTCATACATGTAATTCAATTAGGTGATCCTTTTGGATTTGATTATCATAACCTTTATTTTGTTAGTGTTAATGGTTATACTTGTACTAGAGTAAAAATCCTTTAGTATTCTTAGTTTCTTGTTGAGATCATAAAGACACTTCACCAAAATATAAATATCATTAATCAACATAAAGAAGAATGATGATGTCTATTTTATCTAAAGTCATACCAGCACGACCTACTTTTAAACAACCCTTGAACTTGTCAATGTATATGTCAAAAAGTGTAGGGGGCATGGGACAACCTTTCTGAACTCCTATATTACAATTTTTTTTTCCACCAACCCTCAATGTTCCTAACTTGGAAATAATGTTCTTTTACAACACCTTTTAACTATCACCAAGACCATGGGATCTCATAAAATAGGCTTCTAGTTTGATAGGAGAGGTCAAATTAATAGAAGCAGTTGGATGAGCTATTATAATATTGTTATCATGAGTTGTTATGAGAACCACATCAAATGCATCCAAGCCATCCAATTGAACATGCATGGAATCAACCTGAGAGATAAAGTTGTTATGTCAAATGAGGCTTTATGTAGGACTTCATTCTTTGAAAATGAAGAAATTAAGGGGGGAATTCAAGAGTTGTTGGATGGGTGACAGGGAGGACTAGGGTGGACAACCCAATTAGTTGCATAGAGTTTTCACCCATACATTGAACACTCCTCGATGATTATTCATCGTGGAAGAAAGGGGCTTGTGAGAGCTTGAATTGGAGAGTCGATTTCCCATGATCCATGATCGAGGAAACAACATCGTTCAAATGAAATGACAAGGAATCATCGCCCTCAATGAAGCTAGTCACATGGGTTGTAGTCGTCTCCCACTCCACATCTTAGAGGGATCCAACCTCCTATATCCACTAATCGAGGTAGCCACATTGTGTGGATGGAATGGCAAGGCACCACCACCCACAACAAATCCGGCTGCATGGGTTGTGCAACTGTCCCTTAGCCCATAAAGGGGTATCATCCGATACTCGCTTGTTAATGATCCTACCATAGATTCACCTATGGTAACCTTGTTATGACTTCTCCTTCCTCTAAATGATAAGTTTCATTAAACTTCTCATGACGTCGAAGGTGGTGAGCCACCTTCATTGACACGATCCAAACACTTCAGCAAATTAATCATTCAATTGGTAGGAGTAATGAGCGGTGTGTAAAAAGGGTAGGGACATAGTCAAGTACACGAGCTGATGACACATACTTACTAGGAGTTCCTTGTTGAAGACCAATAATTGCAATGGTCTAAGAAGATTTCCAAATCCTCTCAAACCAAGGAGAAAAAACCATTGGTTGCGTCAGTGTAGCACGCGTGAAACCCATAACATCTAAGGGCATCACAAACTTGTTATTGTCTCAAACGTCCATGGCCTAAATGGCTATAGTCCCTCTAAGAAGATATCCATGAAGGGGAACCTTTGCGCAGCTAGTTATCAAGTTAGTCTCGTTCATTATTGGAATTAACCGACTTAATTTTCTTCTTGGTCTGGGATATGAAGTAGTTTCTTTGAAATTTGAACCAGTTTTTATGCCTATCAGAAATTGGATGAATTCATTGACTTGTCAAATGCCCTCAAATATTAGAATGATTCGAAGGATGATCTTCTACCTTTAAAAGTTCCTCCACTTGTCATCAATCTCATTAGAATCTTGTAGTAGAAAACTGTGGATTCACCAACGTTAGAAGAGGAAATGAGATGATCATCAATAATTTTGAGAAGTTCATTGCAAATCTTGTTGAGTTCATCCTCAACTTTGTGACGGTGCTTCTTGATCTGTTTGAGAATAAGCTCATTACCCTTTGTCTCTTCTTTCTGCTCAATGGAGGACATATATTCCATGAGGCTCTTGACACCCCATTGACATTCTTGTATCTAACTGAGAATAAGTTTCTCTTTGCAACTTGGCACCATGTAATCACATTTGATAGTTCATGGGTTCCCTCGATGAACACCTGGGCATGATAAGCACTATCTGATACTCATAAACTTGGCAATGAGCGCATACAACACTTGTTAATCCCTTTCGCTCCAAACTCTATGAAATCGCCATCAACAACACCTTACATAATCTTGAGGGTTTTGGCTATTAATGTGGTTATCTATATATATAGTAGCTGATGTTTTGCAATAAATTTACCACATCCAACTTATCAATGAACCATGTTAGAAGAATTCTAGGTTGCCACATGTTCATTTACATGATTAATGCAACAAATTAAATTATATTGAAATAAATAAAGAGAAATATCCGTAGAATCCTATAAAATATAATGGCCATGTAAATGTACATTTATTTCCAATCAAAGCTCACAAATATGATCCATTTCTTGACAAACAAAATAAGAATTTATGAGCACATATCCATTGTTTTTATGCATAATGATATTCACAAACCTCCACAGCAACAAATATAAAATGAAAAATGAAATAAATAATGATATAAGGTATTGAATATGGAAATAAAATGAACAAAAAACCCACGTGCTTAGGGAAGATCTTCATATTATTTCAATTGGCCATGAATATGTGATGTTGAGGCTTTAAGGGTTTATGGAGTAATGGAAATACTCTACAAATGGTAGTAAGAGACATATCAAAATAAATCATGAACACATGGTCACTCATATTCCATTAGGTGTAGCAAGAGAGATATCAAAGAAAATCATCGTTAGGATCACTCATATTCCATTAGGGTTCATCATCAGTCTTTGTCGTTTGGATACATGCCATGCTTTTAGAGTCTCTCAAATGCCATTAAGGTCACTCAAATTTTGTCGAGGACAACTGAATTTAATCATCAAATACATCATATAGTGCATCAACATCATCATCCTCATCCTTATTGTCATCATCATCATCATCATCAACAACATCATTGTTATCATTGTCATTATGGTCACTCATGTGCCATTAGGGTTCATCGTCACTCATCTCCATTTGGATTCATGTCATGTTTCTAGAGTCACTCAAACTTTTTAGAGGAAAAGTGAATCTCATCTTCAAGTATGCCATACATTGCATCAACATCATCATCATCATCATTGTTTCCATCATCATCATCAACAACATCAACATCAACAAGTACATCATCAAAAACATCATGTTCATCATCTTCCTCATCAATGAGTACATCATCGACCACATCATTGTCATCATCATTGATAGGATTATACATATGCCACTATGGTTCATCATCAGTCATCACCATTTCCATTCTTGTCATGTTGTTACAATCACTCAAATGTCATTAAGGTCACTTAAATTTCATCGACAACAATTGAATGGCATTAGAGTCATTTAGGTGATTATTATTAGTATGCCACTCATATGTGATTACATAAATTTAGGTGCCATTAGCATCAATCAGTGTCTGGAAGTATTATCACATGCATCATTATCATGGATTGATGTCATCATCATCATCAATGTCATATGGTACATCAACATCATCTTCATCATCATCCTCATTGTCATCATCATCGTCACCATCAAGTACATCATCAACAAAATCATCATCACCATTGTCATTATGGTAAGTCATATGGCATTAGTGCTCATAATCACTCATCACAATTAGGATTCATGTCATGTAATTGTTAGGGTCGTTTAGATATCGTTACAGTCATTTTGGTGATAGTAGGGTCATTTAGATGTTGTTACAGAGATTTAGGTTCCATTAGGATCAATCAGGATCTAGAAGTGCTACCACATGCATAATCATTGTTGACATCGACGTCATCATCATCATCATAGTCATCAAGTACATCATTTCCATCATCAATATAATTGTGATAATAATGAGCAAGGAACCCTACTTCCTTGCAAGAATGGATGATATAGTCTTATAATTATCAAATCATATCCATAAGCTCCATCATAATTACCATAATGCATCATCATCATCATGTTGTTAGGTTCAATTAGATGCCATTAGGGTCTATCAAATGTTGTTGGTGAAAATCAAATGCCATTAGAGCAATTTAGGTGACATTAAGGAAATTTACCCCACATTAGGATCAATCGAGATCCAAAAGTGCCATGATTATGGTAATTTAGGTGCCACTGCGATAAATAAAGATCCATAAGTACTATCACATGAATCATGATCATTGACATTGATATCGTCGCCATCATAACCATCATCATCAACACCATACATGAGTACATAAACATCATCATCATCATCATCATCATTGGCATCCGATCATATATCATCATGATCACAGTCATTCATCTCAACCTCATTATTATCATCATAATCATCATCATCAACATCCTTTTCATCATGCATCATCATCATGATCATCCTCATGCTTTTATGGTGAGTCAAGTTTCTTTAGGGTCACTCAAATGTTGTTAGGGACAGTCAGATGCAATTAGGGTCATCTAAGGGATATTATGGCCACTTTGAAGACATTACGGTGAATTATGTTTCCATTAGGACCAACCAATATCAAATAATGCTATAATAACCTGCATCATCATTATTGCCATTAACATCATCGTCGTCATCAACATCTTATTAAATATTGTATAAATCATCATTGCCATATTTATAATTGTCAATATATGCATCAGCATGTTGCTAGGCACACTATAATGTCGTTATGGACCATAGGATTCATTAGGTTTATTTACGATTAATTAGGGTCTCTCAGTTTCCAAAATGGCCATTTAGGTGCTACTTCTATTAACATGCCTAGCATTATCCTTGGTGCAACATTGGAGCTTTCCTGGAACTTTTTTCTGGCGCAATTCCTTTCAAACTTCCTTGAGAAATTCCAAGAACTATGCCTGGCGATATGCTTGGCTCTATACTTGGCGCTATATCGGGAATTTTTCCGGGTGCAATTCATGGTGTAATTCCTTTCAGAATTCCTGGCACAATTCATGGCATAATTCCTTTCAAAATTCCCGGCGCAATCACTTACTCTATACCTGGCGCTATTTTGGACATTATTTTGGAGGCTATTCTGGTTGTTAAATGGGATGTTTTTATGGACGCTAATTGGGATGCTAATTGGGACGCTAATTGGGACGTTAATTGGGACGCTAATTGGGATGCTAAGTGGGACGTTAATTGGGACGCTAATTGGGATGCTAATTGGGATGCTAATTGGGACGTTAATTGGGTTGCTAATTAGCATCCCAATTAGCATCCCCTTTCAAAAAAGGATGCAAATAACGCCATTAAAAGCGCCATCTCATGGAAAAGCGTCCACTTTGTACAAAAATGATGAAAAATACACTAAAAGTGATAGTGGACGCTAAAAAGGGAGCTAAAACAGATGCTAATTCCAGGATTTGTTGTAGTGTAAGTATGCTACTGATTTTTTCATCCATAAAGAGGCAGTCAGACAAGTATTTATAGATGGAATCGGTCATGTACTAAAGAAAGTAAAGAAATCCTCCTTCCCAGAACTACCCTTCTATGTGGGAGCATACAAGTTTTCTAAAGTCAGCTCGGCTGAAGAGTTTGTTCAGGAGCTAAGGGAATTTCACTTTGGAGAAAGAATCTTCGCAAAGAATGATAGGCTAAATAAGGCTGTAGATCATTGCAGAATTGTCAATGCACACTTTGAGTACACCCACTATTTTGATGAAGACGAAGAATTCTTCATAGGGGTCAATAATATGAACGAACTCCAAAGCACCTTCGCCTCAAGAGTGGAGCTGGTACTAGTTCCACTGCAGCCCGAGCTGTTAAGGAAGCAGAATTGCGAAGACAAAAAGAAGAAGCCAAGGCTCTGGAAAAGGAAGAGCTAAGGCTGAAAGTTGAGGTTGAAAAGTTCCAAAGGGAAGAAACAAAAGGAGCAAGAAGATAGGCTTCGAGAAGAAGAAGCTCAGAGGCTTCAGGATGAAGAGCTAGAGAAGATAATAAAGGAAGAAGCTGCCATAGAGCAAGAGGAAAGAGAAGCAGTTGAGAAGCAATTGAAAGCCGAAGAAGAAGAGAGACAGCTTAAGGCCGAGGAGGAAAATAAGGCTAAGGAGGATGCACAAGCTGAGGGCTCGAACACGCAAGGCATGGACATAGACTCATCCCAAATGGTTCAGACCCCGCCCGCAGAAGATGACATCCCTATAGAAGATCTTCCACTCATCCCTTTCACTCCATCAAAGGATAATACTGTGACCCATTGGGACAAGTTTGTTTTTGACAAGAAAAGGAAGTCCATATTCCGAAAGAAAGAGACAAGGTTGAAGAAGCCTTTCCATCTGGACATCATTACCACGTAAGAAACCACCATCATGCAGGGCACACAGAATGCTCTAGTGGCTATGGCATCCGCTACTATAGTTGCCGCCAAGGAAAGCAAAGACAATGAACTCAAGATAGTAAATGAGTTGGATGAAACCAAGAAAAGAGCTCGCATGTTACAAATCACTATGGTTAATGAGCAGGCTTATAGGGACTTAGTGGTGAAGAAATATAATCGCCTTTTGTCAGATTAGAAAGAATTGTTGGATAAGTATCAGCACCTGGAAGAAGAAAAGGAACACTTGGCGGTCCAAATGATGATAGTGGAAGGAGAGAAGAATGATTTTGAATCCAGGATCATTCAATTGGAAGAAGAGAAAGAGTTGATGGCCGAGTAGATGGAACAAGAAAGTAGGAAGGCAATTGACCTGAGCCCCTTCATGAACAATCCTGTGACATACTGAAGCAGATGCATGAGTCACAGGAACTGCTTACTGAAGAAATTTGAAAGCTGAAAACTATGGTGGACAGGATGAAAGAAATAAACTCTAAAGCCATTAGGCTTAAAAATAAATATGCGCGGGTAAAAGAAGATATTGGAAAACATATTGAATGGAGAGAGGGGAAGTCAGAATTCCCCAAACACCTCCCTCTCAAATCCGTAGCAGAGTTTAAAGAGGATATAAGCTTCATGGAGTTTTGTAAGAACTACGGTGTGAAATTAAACTCTATGCTCCAAACAACTATCGAAAGATGCAGCAGCCTTTATTAGAGGATCTAGAAGGTTCATGGAAGGTGCAAAATGGCGATACCCCAGACTCTTGAAGAATTCCCAAGCAAAGAGCAGTGCTTGTCTAAATTAAAAGGTGAATTAAACACATAAATGGAGTATGTGAAGAAGATAGACGTGTTGACAACGGATGATCTTCACCAGTGCATCACGCAACCCTCCATACATGCCCACCTATTTCAAGAGATTCTCCAAATTACAACAGCAGAACTGTAGGACATTGAAGCAGAGCTGGCCAAGCATGTGATTTCTCGAAATCTCATGCTCCCTTCACCTGCCAACACTGTTATACGAGAAACAGGCATTTGGGTGAGTTATATAGCAGAAACAGATAAGCCAGCTGTGGCAAAGGCGCCAGCAGAGGCAGACGCACCATCTAAGAGCTGACTAGGAAGTCATAAATGTTTAGTGATATGCTAGGAATTTTGCTTTTCTGTTATTTAGTCATGAGGATAAAGGACAGCTGGATTTTGTCTCTTTTTGTAAAAGACATTTAGGGATTATTCCAATTTTGTATAAAGGGCATTTAAAGACAAATTAAAAGATTCTTTGTGAGGAAGACATGTGGCAGCTCTGGGAGCATTTTGTAAGGTTATATATAGAATATTAGAGAATGATAGAAGGACTTTTAGCAGGTGAAAAGACATTTTCTGTCTTGTACGTGAACTGATTTTCTGCATATTAAGAAATTCAATTTTTGCCTAAATAAAGCCTGGGAAACAACGACATTTTTGCCTAAAGGATGTGTTGAATGTCTGTTGGATTGTTCCTATGTCATATATACATTACTGTGAGATCATTCCTTGCTATTATGAATTGTTTCTTTGTGATGAATGTTCTCATAATTTTCCATGCAAAGATTTTTATCTCAAATGAGTAATGGAATGTGTTAATTAATCAAAGCTATCTTTGATATCTTTATCTTCTACTGGAAATGCATCTTTATGAATAGCTATCTGTGCAATATTTAGATGTTTCTTTCAGTTTATTACTCATATTTACAGTTTGCTCCTTGCAAGGATAGATTAGATTTGCTTAACAGTTTTAGATCAAATTTGCTTAATTACCTGCATTTAGTTTAGAGCACTTGCATATCATTTTTAAAATTAAAATACATAAACGCTGGATCAGGCCGCAACCAGTGCAAAGAAAGAAAATCTTTAAATCTTAAATGATAGCCGGACTGTTAACCGAACGGATTCCCCATACCAAATGGTGAGCGATTTAATTGGGCTTGCTTACCGGGGAGAATCCCTTGCTGATTGATGCTACGATTTGCGGGGCATCAATAGTTTTTGGCACTAGAAGGAGGGCCACCAGTGCATGGCTGGTAGAGGAGATCCTTCCGTTATAAGAGATCCCACTGAAGACCCGTTTGAAATAGCTATCCCAGAAAATTTAGATCTAGAATTAATAAATCAAGAAAATCCAAATTCTGAGATCGAACAGCAAAAAACGTTGTATGTTGTTCCTTTTGCTGAAGTAGCGAATTTAAGAAGGCATACCCATGCTTATGTTAGACAGCTTGGTGGTTTGAAATCAATTCCCTTACTCCCTAGAAGGGAAACACAGTATACAAGAGATTCAGTTCTTGTTCAAAACTTTGAAGAATTGCTAGATTTATCCTTGGAAGAAATCATAGAGCCTCTTGGAGAAATTAAACTTGAGAGTCATCCAAATCTTGGGGAACCTTATATTCCACGAAATTCTTCACCTCACACTCCGTGTGATTCTCCACCACATTCCCCACGTGGAGCCATGGTTGTACCTGCATGGAGAGCAAGAGGAGCACTGAATTTGGTTGGACCAATTCATGATCTACTTAAGAATCCTAAAAAGGTTTTACCCAAGTATGATCCTTGGAAAGGTATCTCTGCTGAATATCACCTTAAGAGATTTTATTTGGCTCTAAGCCTTCTGAATGTGCAACATGAAGATTTAGTCTCTAGACTCTTTCCCTACTCTTTCGAACCCAAGGTATCCTCCTGGTACTTTAGTTTACAAGCTAGCTCGATATCAAATTGGAAATATTTTGAGAAATGTTTTCTAAAGAAATATGGAAATCAGAAAACAATTGCTACACTTATGAAAGAACTTTTGTCCATGAGAATGGAAAAGAAAGAAAAGGTGCAAGAATTTAACCAAAGATTCACTACATTGTTAAATAATTTTAGTGAGGCGGCAAGACCTGCAGAGGAATATTTAGTTGAATATTACACAACAGCACTTGATCCTCCCATAGCAATGTTTGTCAAAAGAACCAAGAAAACTACCTTAATAGAAAACTTCGAAGAAGCCAAGAAGGTGGAGGAAGAAGCAGACAACATTGCTAAATATGAACTTGATGCAGAAACAAAACCAACAACCACTAAGAAAACGCTATTGCTAACCAAGAACAAAGAAGAACCATCAGCAGATATGGAGAACGTGGTCAAAATGATGCAAAAGTTGTCTAACAAAATTGTAGATCTAGAAAAGGATAAGGTAGATAGCACATCTAGAAAGCCATTTAAACCGTTCTACAAGAAAAGGGAAGAAAATGGTCAACCGCTCCCACCTATAAACAACTCTGTTGTTCTAAATTTAAATGAAGTAGGAATAGATCATTTTTGCACTTTTCATCAGAAACCACACTTTGAGAAAAGTTGTCCGCAATGGATAAATTCAATGAGTTTAGTAATGAACCAAATGTTGGATGCACAAATAACAGATCAAGAAGATCCTTAAGAATAACAAACCCTGGAAGAAGAAGAACCCACTCCAGACACCACTATGGTGCTGTGCGATTGGGTGCCTTTAACAGAGTTAATTGAAGATAACCCTATTGTAGAAATTTCTCCCTACGTATAGGTAGAAACTCTCTTAGGTTAAAGTAGACTTAACTGACTCTAAACTAAGACAAAAAGATAACAAATGCTACCTTGAATTCCTAGATCCAACAAACATCTCAATATTATAATGCTAAAAGAAACGGAAGAGATCTAACTGACCTTCGTTACAATTGCTTGTCCTAGTGGTTGCTCCAATCTCCAAGTCCTCGCGAATGAACCTGTCAGAATGAAACCAAGATACAAACATATACAATCCTCTAGCAACTTGAAAAATGAGTTAGAATCTAAATCTATAGCAGAAACAAATCATATGATTGAAACAAAATCAACATACATGATTTGGGAAACAAGACAAGTTATGTTTTATTACCAACTTGAAGTCACTTACAATGGTTGCTTGATGTCCAAGCCAACTCCCAGCTCCAAGTGCTTTCTCCTCTAGCTATCTCCACAAAGATTCAAGATCATAGGTTTGATGTCTCCAAGAGTCCTCCCTTTTGCTCATGGAAGGCCTCTCTCTTATAGTGGTAGTAGGGTTAACCAACAAGAGAGAAGGATGGATCTTGGGAGTGTTTAGTCGATCAGGCCCACTAATCTAAGAAAGTGAGTTAGGATCGAATCAGGGATACACATCCTCAAAAATCTCTCGAAGATCAAGATTCCACAAGCCATGGTAGGTATATGATGTCTCAGGTGGGTTGATTCTTGACAGGACAGGTTTGTCTTCAAGGATCATTCATCATTTTTCTCTTCTGGGTGTTTTAAGCAGTAGGGGAAGTGTTGTTAACTATTTTTATGGTGATGATGCGACACTATGAAATATGGAGGTATAACAGATGCCCCCTAAAGTGTGAGGTCATAAGGGAGTGATGGCCGAAAGACTTTACAAATACTGTGCGGAGATAGCATCGAGGAGAGCAACACGGAGCTGAAACAAAAACAAAATGTCAGATATACCATCGAGGCGGGCATCCCCATGCTTGGAAACAATTGACTCAAAGCATGGATGCTGACTAATACATTGCAGATCCATGAGTACTAAGATGATATAGACTGTAGACAAATCATGGCTACTATGAACAAGCGTAGATCCATGAGACAATAATGACACATCCACGACCAATACAAAAGTGGATCTGTGTGACAATACAAAGGACATCTCCATCGCAACCTGGACACAATCAAAGTACAAAGGTGCATCCAGGGTCTTCTACTCAATCGCAAATGATACAAATCTAGCCATGTAGTTACAAGGTGTTGAAGTCAAACATGGTAGAAACCATTTGATTACCGGTCAATGATGTGAACCGTTAACAAATGCGAGGGAAATCACCAATGATGACGATGATCCCCAAGGTATTTTTAGTACATCTCAACGAAATGTGAATGAATGATTTGATGTCGAGCATCTGAGAGATCGTTCGATCAGAGGTCGATGATGTAAACCTATTGTTGAACATGAGGAAACCTGCCATTGAGACATGCAGGTACCAAGGTACTAGTGGTTGATTCCTAAGTCCAATTCCCGGATAGTGATTTGGCGTCGACCAGAATAGACTCGTTGAAAGTGGGCCATAATGATTCCCACATCATCGACACGAAATCGAAATGAAAGATAGTATAGGACAATGAAACGATAGAACATGTACTGACACAGCGGAGGTCTGACAAAATGAATGACTTTGAACAATGCAACCCTTTGAACATATAACGGCATGTAACAGGACTTGGAAGTAGGGATTATTGATAGTAGAGGATAGACACCGAACGAGTAGGCTCGTGGCCAGAGAGACAACTCAGGATGATGACCATAACTCAGCGAGAATTGATACCCAAAAATAGACAAGGGACAGACGCATGCCATGTTCAAAGGTGATGACTTGACAAGCTGCCAACAAAATAAACTCGACTTGTTTCCCATTTCCCCCCAACATGATAGACGAGTACCTCTTTGTTGTTTTTCGAGCTTGAAGAGAATAACAGATGTTCGGTATATCTCATCTCATAGATGAGTCCAATCTCACATGTTTTATGAACCTGAGAAAGGAGGGGTTCGTCCCAAAGTGGGTCCTTCGATGTCAAATTTTAACGAGTCCAAGGAAGGAAAACTCGGTAGTTTTTCACATTTAGAGAGCCTAAAAAACTTAAAGAAGGCTCCAAAGTGTACTTTTTCATAAATTTAGTCCCTCGATCCCGAAAAAGTGTAAAACAATTCCCGAGAGAACTCTCCCAGTCAAAAATTGACTGAGGTTTACCTTTTTCGTAAATAGTCTAGACGGGCCGAAAAAGGGGTAACCTATCACCGAATAGATGAGCTTTCAAATACTTTTACAAGTGTGAAAGAGACAAGATCACTTGGCAATATTTTCAATTTTAGGGAGTCTGAAAAGAGCTTAACTATGGACTCCAATGGTCTTTTTCGTAATTTTTAATTATTCTGGTCCGAAAAAAGAATAAAATACCACCAGGATAATACTTTCTTCATCGTTTAATGAGCATGAGTAAAGCTGACTAAGCTCGACACCGTTTACTTAAGTTTGACAAGCACGATACGGGTGTAAAAGCGCTTGGAATCTGTTGTTTGAGCAACATTCCCCCCAAAATTTTGTACATATTGGGGCCCCTCCTTTTAGTTTTTCTAGAAAGACTGCCTAAAGAAGTTAATTTTCCTTTTAACTTAGTTTTTGTTTTCAATTGAGGAATCTGCTCTAAAAATTTGAAGTTTTTCTTCTAAGTTAAAATTTGCATATCTCTTCCGAAACTGCGGAAGCAATTCACGAAACTCTCCCGAAGCTGCGGAAGACTTAGCGTTTCTCTTCCGAAACTACGGAAGCAATTCACATGTCTCTCTCAAAATTGCGGAAAGAAATTCAAAAAAAAAAAAACTCTCTCCCGAAACTGCGGAAGCATTCACGATTCTCTCCCGAAAACCGCGGAAAGACTTAGTGTTTTTTGGAAGAACTTAAGTTTATCTCCCGAAACTACGGAAGCAATTCACGAAACTCTCCCGAAACAGCGGAAGCAATTCACGAAACTACCCCGAAACTGCAGAAGACTTAGCGTTTCTCTTCCGAAACTACGGAAGCAATTCATAATCCCCTCCCGAAACTGCGGAAGCAATTCATGAAACTCTCCCGAAACTGGGGATGAACTCGGCAAACTCTCTTGAAACTGTGGAAGCTTTCGTCAAATGTTGCCAAGCTTGAACAAAGTTATTTCATAAGTTGCGGAAGGATATCCTGAATCTTTGCGAAACTGCGGGACGACTAGGCAAAACCGTTTGCGACAAGCTTCCGAAAGACTGTATTTCGAAAAGATACGCCAAATACTCCCGAAACACCGAAGCAATTCGCCAAATTGTTCCGCAATTGCGGACGGAACTCGTAAGTCCGCCCCATAACCGACGGTCGCGCTTAAATGCTGAGACGGATTGAAATGACCGCACCGTACAAGGCATTAAAACCCCGCTTTAATGACACCACCTACCTGTTTAATTCCGCATGTGCCTAACCTTTTATAAGGACGGTGGGGATTTCGTTGATTTCATTGTTTGTTTATCGTTCAAAGAACGTCGTTAAGAAGACCGCGTCGGCTCGCTCCAGCTCAGCGCATCCACGACCACGTCCACCTCACTAAACCACTATCTCATCTCCAAGTAGGATTTTTAACCGCCATCTTTGTATTATCTCCACGTCGAGTTACTTTTTGGGTTTTCCCGTTCATAACGTGGCCGATAGACATTGGTAGCATAGGTCGTTTTTTTTTGTTTATTACGACCACCTTGGCCTCTTAGGTTTCTCGTTCCTACCAACTACAAGCCATAGCTGTGACCATCCAAGTTCTTCACCGGCCACACTCCGATCGTTTTTCTACCCTGATTCAAACTTCGTACCGGCCATAGACCGTTTCGCAAGTGTTATTAATGGCAGTTGTGGTCGTTTGAGATACTCAACCACCCTCCTTTTTGGCTCAGTTAATGAATGTGGAGAATAGTCCCTTGTTTCATTGTTTATTCATAGGATGTTTCCACTCCAGGCTCCCCCACCATTAACCATTAGAAGTGCTACGATGAAGGGTACCCTCTCTCCAAGGGCCAGGAGGGAAGCAGGTTTTTTCCACGTCATATGCTTACCTTTTCGGAAGCATTCTAAAAGCTCTTGACTAGACATTGTCTCCCTAGAATAATCAAGTCTCAGGACCTTTTTTCATTTTCTGAAGTGATCTATTTTGCTTCCCCAGCATGCAGCTTCATAATTTGTCTATATTTCTCATTAGCATGTTAAATTTGTCCTTCTCTATGTTATACCCTCATAACATGTTGCAATTTTTTATAATGATTCACATTTGGTTGCTAGCAGGGATAAGCCACGATGCCAAAAGGTGGTAGAAAGAAGACTAAAGTGATGGAACCAGAGCCAGTGAAACTAAGGACTGAAACTATGTTCCAAGACACTAAGTGTACCATCGACATTCCTCCCGAGGTCCATTGGGGATATGTTTACAGGATGATCAGGGACCAGGATATCCCAGATGTATTATTGGAAGAAGAACAAATCTACCTCAACATCAGAACTTCCGTCATAGCTAGGGATTCTACTCGCCCTGAATTGTTCCCATGCTTTGAAGTGATCAGGTGGATACTAGAACATGCCAACCCAGAGACAAGAGTGTTGCATGACAGCAAGGGAGAGCCTTTCGCTTCATTTCATCCAGCGTATATTTCTGCAGCCTACAAATTCTCGCACCCCCAACAAGCTCTAAGTGATGAATGGTTGGGTAAGATGAATAATATTGAAATGGTCAAAAAATTATTGGTCACAGGCAAGCACTTGAGAAAGAGAGGCAATGATGAATATGATGTTCAGAACCTAAGACCTCCTTTTAGGTTAATTGCCTTGATGCTATGCAGAATTTTCGGCATGCCCGATGGCACTATATATAGGATACAGTGGGCCCCCATCATCCACTTCGTAGCATTCAAAGGGATTGTGTTTGACTGGGCTACTATCCTTTCGGATAGTTTGGCATCCACAGTGGCTGCTGCAAAAGAAGGTCTGGCCTTAAAAAAGTCAGAATTTTACATGTCTTCCTATCTCATTGACTGTATTTTGGCCAAACTATCTTTCCCCAGACTAGGTTGCACATGGGATAAAGCCAACACCCCGGTCTACACTGCTTATAAAATAATGTGGGCTCAAAATTATAGAGCAAGCTATAAGCTCATCTGCGAAGAATTCATCATGCCTCTATATGAGCAGATGTTCAAGGAAGAGCCCAAGTGTCTATTCGAAAATGCCATGGAGATCCTGGAAAACTATGGATATTTTTACTTCTCAGAGTAGGGCACCTACATCAGGATGTTTGGAGGTACCAAAGTGCCATACATTTTTCCAAAATACGCTACTGATTATGTATTCCTCAAGGAAGCAGTCAGGCAAGTTTTCCTTGATGGAATATGAGGGGTGCTTAACAAGCAGCATAAGGCTTCTTTCCCTCCTTTTCCCTTCTGCATAGGAGCCTACAAATTCTCAGGGGTTGCACCAACTGAGGAATTCGTTCAAGAGCTGAAAGCTTTCCACTTCGGTGAAATGATCTTCCATAGAAATAATAGGCGGAGCAAGGTTGCCGAGCATTGCAAAGAATTTTATGTTCATTACTATGATGCTGAGGAAGAAGTGTTCAGAGGCATCAACAACATGACTGAGTTGCATATTTGTCGTCAAGGCAGTGGAGCAAGCTCTAGCTCTACCCCATCCCAAAAAGCCAGTATGCAGAAAGAGAGAGAAGTAGCTGATGCCCTAGCCCGCGAAGAACAAAGATTGAAAGAGGAAGAAAGGTTGCAACAAGAAGCAGAAGATGCAAGATTGCAGAAAGAAGCTGAAGATGTAAGATTGCAGAGAGAAGCTGAGGAAGCAAGGTTGTAGCAAGAAGCTGAAGATGCAAGATTGCAGAGAGAAGCTGAGGAAGCAAGGTTGCAATAAGAAGCAGAAGATGCAAGATTGCAGAAAGAAGTTGAAGATGCAGAGCAGATGGAAGAAAGTGAAAATCAGCTGCAAGCTGAAGAAGAAGAAAGAAGGCGCAAAGCTGAAGAGGAACAAAAGGTGGAAGAAGAACTTAAGACCGATGAAGATGCCCAGGCAGGTGGCTTCGGCACCCAAGATATGGAAACATATGTATCTCAAGCAGGTGTTCCCGGTACCCAAAATGTGGAGGCAGACCCATCTCAAGCAGGTGTTCTCGACACCCAAAATATGGAGACAGACACAGCTCAAGCAGGTGTCTCCGACACCCAAAATGTGGGAACAGACACGTCTCAAGTGGCACAGACCCCACCCACAGACGCAGAAATACGTGTAATAGACCTCCCAATCGTCCCTTACACTCCATCTGAAGATCATACTGTGTCCCGATGGGATGAATTTTTGTATGATAAGAAAAGGAAGGCAGTAGTCTTGAAATCAGAAGAGAGGATAAAGAGACTCTTCCAAGAAGATATTGTTACCCGGCAGGAGACCACGGTGATATAAAATACAGATAAGGCTCCCATAGCCATGGAATCCGCCACTGTGTCAGCAACAAAAGAAAAACAGGACAATGTGGTCAATATGGTTAGAGAATTTGAGTCAACTAAAAGGAGAGCTCGCATGTTGCAACATACTGTGGCTAATGAGCAGGCTTACAGGGACCTTGTAGTGAATAAATATAATCGCTTGTCTGTTGAGTACAAGGAATTGTCAGATAAGTATCGCCATTTAGAAGAAGAAAATGAGCACCTGGCAATCCAGATGATGGTTTTAGAAGCAGGAAAGAACGATTCTGAAGCTAGAGTTTCTCATCTGCAAGCAGATAAGCAAGCAATGGTTGAGCAATTAAAGCAGGCAGAGAGCAGAGCAATAGATATGTCTCCCTTTCGTGATATGTCCTGCGACATTCTGAGACAAATACATGCCACACAGGAGCTGATTACTGAGGAAGTGTGCAGGCTCAAAGCCATGATGGTTAGATTGAAAGAATTCAATGTAGAGGCCAATAGGCTTAAGGGAAAATATACTCGGGTTAGAGCAAACATCCTGAGCAAGATGGAATGGAGAGAAGGGAAGGTTGATTTCCCTAAGCATCTCCCATTCAAGTCTGTAGATGATTTTAAAGAAGATATAGCCCTTATGGAATTCTGCAGGAACTGTGCCCTTAAGATAATGGATAAGATCCAAGGAACAATGGATAAAAGTAATAGCCTTTATCAAAAAATCCATGAAGTGCATGATAAGTGCAAGATGAGTTTTCCTTAGTCCCTTGATGAGATCCCAAGCAAAGAGAAACATTCATCAGACTTGAAGGAAGAGCTAGGCATTCAAATAGACTATGTAAAGAAGATTGATGTCTTACCCACTGATGATCTCCATCACTATATTGGGCTGTCATCAATTTACAGTCATTTGCTTAAAGAAATCCACCAAGCAGCAGTTGTAGAAATTCAGGGTGTTGGAGCATAACTTGGTAAAGATGTGACTTCCTAGAAGATCTTGCTCTCTTCCTCAGCAAATGTGGTTATCAGAGACACTAGTATCTGGTTCAGTTACATAGCAGAGGAGGAAAAGAAGGCAGCATTAGCAGCCAGTCCAAGTCCTTCTCTCCCAGCAATAGCAGCTGGTCCAAGCACCTCTCTCCTAGTCGAAGTGCCTTCCCAAGGATGAACACGCTGATCCTAAGGTGTTGTTCCTTTTTTTTGTATTTTTGGTCTCCCTATGTCTAAGGCGTAGAATCACTGGACAGTTGTCCTTTTCTTTTTGAGAAATTTTCTGTTTTAAGAAAAGGGCCACGATTTGTTTATTATTGAGGAAAAGTCTGTAGAGGACATGTGTAAAGAGCCAGGTGGCAGCCCAAGAGGCATTTTGTAAAGATATAAATAGAAGGTTAGGGACTAGTAGAGGGGACGTTTTGCAGGGAAAATAATTTTCTTAACTTGTACGAGCTATCTTGCACTTGATTCAAGAAAATGACATTTGCCTAATAAGAGCCTGGAGAGGACGTCTTTTGCCTGGAAATAGATGTTGGATGCATGCTCGATTATTCTTGTGACTTTCATATTCTACTGTGAGATCTTTCTTTGCTATCTTGAATGATTTTTCTGTATTGAATGATCTTACTGTTTCTTATGCAAATGATTTTTCTCCTACATGAGTAATGGAATGCTTTATATGTGAATTGGAAGCTATCTTCTAATATCTGTTACTTTCTTGCTGTAGATATATCTTTATGATTTGATGGCTGTCTGTTGATCTTTAGATAATTCTTCCAGCAATTACTCATACTTATAATTTGCTCCTTGCAGGGATAGTTTAGGTTTATTTCAGTTTTAGATACAGATTTGTTCTGAGTTCTGCATTTAGATTAAGTTAGCTTAGGCACTTGCATATCATTTTAAATCATAAAATCAAAAAAAGAACGGTGGACTGGGCCATAACTGGTGTAATTGAAGCAAATATCCAAACCTAACGGTTGCCAGAACCGCTAACCGGATGGATTCCCCACACCAAACGGTGGACAATCTAATTGGGATAGTCTGCCGGGGAGAATCCCTTTCTGCTTGATGCTGCGATCTTCGGGGCATCAATAGTTTTTTGGCGCTATAAGGAGGGCCTGATAGTGCATGGATGATAAAGGAAAATCTCCCACTGTCAAAAATGTTACTGAAAACCCGCTTAAAAAAGGAATTTCAGACAGCCCAAATTTTGAAGTAGCAAACCAAGAAAACCTCGTCTCTGATTCTGAACCTCAAGAAGCATTGTATGCTGTGCCTTTTGCAGAAATAGAAGATTTAAGGAGACATACACGATCTTATGTTAGATAGCTAGGTGGTTTAAACGCAGTAAATTTCCTCCCTAGGAAAAGTTCTCCTAGAAAAGAGCGACAGTACACCCGTGATTCGATTCTTGTGCAAAGTTTTGAAGAGCTTGTGAATTTAACCTTGGAAGAAATTGCAGAACCCTTGAACAAGGTCGATCTTGAAAACCCAGAAAATATTTCAGATCAAGAAAGTCTTGGGGAACTTATTACTCCAAAGAACACTCCATTGAATTCACCATACATTTCTCCACCAGATTCTCCACATAGAGACATGGCCGTACCTGCTTGGAGAGCAAGGGGAGCGTTGAATCTGGCTGGGCCATTCTACAATCTTCCAAAAAATCCAGAGAAAGTTTTGCCTAAATTCGACCCAAGGAAAGCCATTTCGGCTAAAGATCATCTCAAGAATTTTTATTTAGCTCTGAATCTTTTGAATGTGCAACATGAAGATGTAGTCTGTAGGATTTTTCCATACACATTTGAGATGAAAGTATCATCCTGGTATTTTAGCCTACAACCTAGCTCGATCTCAAGTTGGGATGAATTTGAAAAATGTTTCCTAAAGAAATATGGAAACCAAAAAACTGTAGCTATGCTTATGAAAGAATTATTGTCCATGAGAATGGAAAAGAAAGAAAAGGTTCACAACGTTCTTAAATAATTTCAGTGAAGCAAATAAACCAGCAGAGGAGTCTCTGGTTGAATATTATACAACAGCTCTTGAAGGACACATAGCAATGTTTGTTAAAAGATCTAAGAAAACCACCATGATAGAGAATTTCGAAGAAGCTAGAAAGGTGGAAGAAGAAGCGGATAGCATTGCTAAACATGCCTTAGATGCAGAAAAAAAATCAACAGTCAGTAAAAAAACCTTGCTGCTCACTAGAGGTAAAGAAGAGTCATCAACAGACATGGAGAATGTAGTTAAGATGATGCAGAAATTGTCCAATAAAATTGTAGATCTCGAGAAAGATAAGGCTACTAGTACATCTAGGAAACCTTTCAAACCATTTTACAAAAAAAGGGAAGACAGTGATCAACCTCATCCACCCATGAATACTTCCCCTGTTTTAAACCTCAATGAAATAGGGATGGAAAACTTCTGCACCTTTCATCAAGAACCACATTCGGAAAAAAGTTTCCCACAATGGATTAACTCTATGAGTTTAGTCATGAACCAAATGTTGGATTCACAGATTCCAGATCAAGACGATCCTCTAGAGGAATCGAGCCCTGAATTAGAAGAACCACCTCCGGACACCACTATGGTGCTATGGGATTGGGTACCTTTAACTGAATTAGTAGAAGAAGATCCCATAGAAAGCTCTCTCTCTGCTGTGAACATTAATACTCGCAGTAAAGGCCCTATTACGAATCCTGTGCCAGACTCGACTCCTCCCAAGCCTAAAGTTTCAAAAGAACTACCTAGAAGACATATAGCAATCATTCCACCGCAACCTAAAGCTATCCAAACAACGGCCAAGCAGCCAAACATTGACACCATAGTTTAACAACCGAAGGTCACAATGAATAAAATAGACAATCCGGCCAGAATTGGGAACGATTCGGATATAGGATATGACATTATTGAGGATATAAAGAAAGTCAAAGCAAATGTGTCAATATTTGATATGTGCAGCTTGCCTCAGCAACGAGATAAGCTGCTGCATGCTCTGCAGCCCCAGCCCAGCGCTCCATTAACGAATACTCGAGAAGATCCCGACATTAATGAGGCTAGTATCGGCGGGAAATCTAAATCTCAGACGTTGCCATTCCTGTTGACCTTTGAAATTTTCAATCATAATGTTCACAATTGTCTGGTAGATTCTGGAGCATCTTCAAATGTCATGCCACTGTCAATTTGTAAAAAAATTAACGGGAAACCTGTTCCATCTCCGGACCAAATTATTCAGTTAGATAGAACTGCTGTCAAAGTTATTGGGGAAATGAAAGATGTCCTCATTAGATTATCAGCCGACTCTAGAGTCTGTCAGTTTATTGACATAATGGTAGTAGATATTCCTGAGGCCTATGGTTTGATCTTAAGTAGGGACTGGTCCACAAAGCTAAATGGTTACTTTGCAACTAATTATTCTCATCTGTGGTTGCCTTATCAAAATAGGCAGAATCAGATCAAAGTCCTGAGAGAAACGCACATGAATCAAAATGTAACTCAACTAGAGGGAAAGAATGAGGCTGTAACCTTCTCATCCTCGGTTCTGGGGAATTATTTCTTAGAAATTGATCCAGGTAATTATCAGTCTGAAACCATCAGCCATGAATCAGATGAACAGTCCGATCTCCTTCATTTCTCTCGGACCGATGATGTCGACTCTAATATAGTTAGTTTAGTCACTGACTTAGACCATAAAGATACTAATTTAGCTAAATCAAAAGATCTGTTTTGGACATTATACTTTGACGGTTCTAAAACTCTGGAAGGATCCGGAGCCGGTTGTGTCCTGATGGATCCGAGAATAAATAAGTATTTTTTTTCTTGTAGGTTAGAATTTGAATGTACTAACAACACTGCAGAATATGAAGCTTTGGTTCACGGATTAAAGAAGGCCATTGATTTAAATGTTAAATACTTGAAGGTTTTCGGTGACTCAGAAATAGTTGTGAGACAGGTAAGAGACACCATTCACTGTCTCTCAGCTCATTTGAAGGGTTATCAGGCTGAGGTATGGGATTTAATTATGCATTTTGATGCTTTCAATATAAAGTCTATTCCTAGATTGCAAAATTCTACAGCTGATTTGTTAGCAACATCCGCTTCTAGATTGGTGCCATCTAATAACAAATGCTCAATTGAATTAATTTTCAGGCCCTCCATCCCTGACAACGTCACAAAATTCAGGGTTTTCGATGATGACGAACATATTATCAGTTTTCTAACAAACGAAGACATTTTCCAAGGAGCTGTGATAGATGAAGAAGAACACGATTCTGATTTGCTAAAGAAGGATGCAAATAAAGGAAATTTCATCCCCAAAGGGGTAAGGTCACTCGAAATGCTGTTTGATCTTCAAAGTAAGTTCAAAAGGCCATCTAATACCAAAACTAACAGTTCATCAATGCAGCATGAGTTAGTTAATTTAGGTACAGAGGCTGAACCAAAATTTGTCAACCTTGGCAAATGTTGTTCACCGGGAGAAAGAGATAGGTTCCTCAAACTGTTTAGGAAATATAAGGATGTTTTTGCATGGACCTATGAGGATCTGAAAACGTATGACGTCTGCATTATTCAACATGTTATACCAATGAAAGCAGGTGTCAAGCCATTTCAGCAGCAATTAAGAAGAATGCATCCTACTTTGGAACCTCTGATTCAAAAGGAATTAAAGAAACTCCTGGACGCTAAAATAATCTTTAAGGTCCGGAATTCTGAATGGGTTGCTAACTTAGTTCCCGTAAGGAAGAAGTCAGGAGAGATAAGACTATGTGTGGACTTCATAAATTTAAACAGAGCTTCGGATAAAGACAACTATCCCGTCCCTTCAATGGAACAAATCCTTCAAATGGTGTCGGGATCTGAGCTATTTTCTCTTCTCGATGGTTTCTCTGGCTACAATCAAGTATTAGTAGCCGAAGAAGATCATCTTAAGACTACTTTTCGCACTAAGTGGGGAACTTTCGCATATAGAAGGATGCCATTCGGCCTGATAAATACAGGAGCTACATTCCAACGAGCAATGGATATCGCCTTCCGAGGATTGGGTGGGCAGTGTGTTGTTGTCTATCTAGATGATGTGATAGTTTTTTCAAAGAAAAGGGAAGATCATGTTGTCCATTTGAAGCATATTTTTTATCGCTGTCGGAAATATGGTATTTCATTAAATGCCAAGAAGAGTGTGTTCGCTGTTCCCGAAGGTAAACTTTTGGGCCATATCATTTCCAAAGGAGGAGTGTCAATAGATCAGGAAAGAGTACAAGCTATCAATAGAATTCCAATGCCTCATAACAAAAAATCTATGCAGTCCTTTATGGGTACTATCAATTTCGTTCGAAGATTTGTTCCAGATTTCGCACAAATTATTAAACCTTTGCAACAAATGGTTAAACAAAGCATATAGTTCAAGTGGACATATTTAGAAAAGGATGCGTTTAGAGACATTAAGGAAGCTATAGCTAAAGCTCCTTCCTTAAGGAGCCCAGATTTTGATAAGAATTTTATCCTGTATACCTTTGCTTCAGATGACTTCCTCATGGCTGTACTCATGCAAAAGGTGGAACTAGGAGACGAATACCCAATCTTGTTTATGAGCACTGGTCTGCAAGGGGCTGAGCTAAACTATCCCATGGTTGACAAGCATGCATATGCTGTCTTCAAAGTAGTCAAGCAGTTCAGGCCATAGCTGTGACCATCCGAGTTCTTCACCGGTCGCACTCCGATCGTTTTTCTACCCTGATTCAAACTTCGTACCGGCCATAGACCATTTTGCAAGTGTTATTAATGGCAGTTGTGGTCATTTGAGATACTCAACCACCCTCCTTTTTGGCTCAGTTCCCCATCCAGCTGTTAGATCCCTCTTCGTTCAAAAGGAACTAGGAGAAAGGAGGGGAAACTGGGTCACAGCTCTTCAAGAATATGACTTAGAATTTAAACCAGCCACGATCATCAAAGGACAAGGCCTATGCAAATTGCATATAGGAAACTTGACTGATGAAGAGCAACATTGGAAGAATGAAGCTGAGCTAAACTCAGTTGAAGTATGTCCTATCTTCTCAACTCCTCAGTCATGGTATAGAGATCTGGTGCATTATTTACAGCAAGGATACCTACCTGAGCACTGGAACTCTAAGCAAAGGAGGGAACTCCGTTTGAAATCAGCAGCTTATCAAATCATTGATGGGATACTTTTCAGAAATAATTATGATGGATTTTTTCTTAGATGTCTAGAAAAGGAAGATGCAAGTAAAGTGCTTAAAGAATTACACGATGGCCTCGCGGGTGGACATTATTCAAGGGAGACAACAGCACCCAAGATACTTAGAGCTGGATATTATTGGCCCACTCTGTTCCGAGATGCCCATGCGTATGCACGAAACTGTGATGTATGCCAAAGAAGTGTCGGGAAATTACCTAAGGCAAAAAGACCCTTGCAGCCGGTTATTATCTCTGAACCTTTTGAACAGTGGGGTATAGATGTTATTGGAGAGATAAATCCAAATTCTTCTTTGCAACATCGATACATCCTGATGGGTACCGACTACTTCACTAGATGGACGAAGGCTATGCCATTGCGCAAGATCAATGAAGATATGGTCATCAGTTTCTTGAATGAAAACATCATAACCAGGTTTGGAGTTCCAATTTCCCTTGTTTTTGATAATGCTCCCTATTTTTCATCTTTTAAGATAAATGAATTTGTTTATGAATGGGGGATTAAGCTGCATTATTCAGCCAACTATTACCCTCAAGGAAATGGATTAGTTGAATCTTCAAACAAAAACCTCATTCGAATTCTCAAGAAGACTGTGATAGAAAATCAAAGAAGTTGGCATATAGCTCTCCCAAACGGTTTATGGGAAGATAGGGTGACTCCAAAGAATGCATTAGGAGTTTCCCCTTTCACTCTTGTCTATGGCAAGGAGGCCATTCTTCCCCCCAACATCTTGCTCCCATCCTTACAGTTGTTCCAAGCCTCTCGAGGGTCTGGTAGCCAAGTCTTACAATCCAGGATCAATACCCTGCTTCAACTTAAAGAACCCCGACAGAAAGCTAAATACCGATTCCATCAGCACCAAGACATAGTCAAGAGATGGTTCGATAAGAAGAAGTTCGGTAAAAGAAGTTTTGAAGTTGGGGATTTAGTCCTGAAATGGGATCATAATCATGAAGGCAAAGGGATGCACACGAAATTACAACATTTATGGATAGGCCCTTACCAACTTTCAACAAAGATAGGCCCATCCACCTATAAGTTGACAGACCTCGAGGGAGAAGAAGTAACCCTTCCTCTCAATGGCCTCGCCCTGAAACAATACTTTGCGTAGTCTCACTGAGACTTTATGTACATAAATAAAATTTTGTTTTTGCTTTAGCCCTTTGTTTTTATTGTTTTCAGCTATGTTGTTTCTTTTCTCGTCATTTGAACCTTTCGTACAAAGTTTGTTTTCTGAAAGCTCCAGTGGTTGAGTCTCTCATTAAGATAGATCTCTCAAAGAAATCTCACAACTCATGAATTCGAAACTACGCTCGAATGAAAGTTTATCTATGTATTGTGCTCTTGCTGAACTTTCTTCAGAAGGAAGGAAGCCTACTCTGCTAGTCACACTAATCCTGTTTAAATAGCAGAGATCTATGACTATCTTTATTACTATCTTCGGGCTCCATCCACTCTCACACTTAAAGGCATCTCAAGACGGTCATTGAAGTTGGACCCACGGAGAGTAGCACATCCCGAGGGCATAGGGTATTGAAATGACTCCATGCTGCAAATTTAACAGCCAAAATGGCTTATGATCAAGGGTCTGTTTTCCAGATATTCTCGCCTCAATTGAAGCATGGCTGAGACAAAAACAAAGCGTGCAAGTCAAGAAATTTGTCCAAAAGACTCAGCTCAAATTAGGCTCCTCTCCTTCCGTGAGGCTTGATCAAATCAATAAAATCTCCCACTCACACAAAAGGACATTATGGATTGAGGAGCCAAAATCAAAGATCATGTCTAAAGAAAATATTTCTAGAAGGCTCAAACAACAAAGCTATCAAAACTATAAACATCCAAAAGGATGCAAGCAACATGGGAATGAGGAACAAGAGCAATAATGTCCATGAGAAAGTGTTGCAAATCCTGTGGAGTTCAATAGCAGTAGCCATCTGAAAGATGAATCTTCTAAAATGAATCCCATATGTTGGCCCTTTGAGAGTTTTAAAGATGTCTCTATCAAAGCTCCCCTTTCCCCAATGGCTAGCAGATAAAGTGACTTTTTCCTTCGTCGAGATTCAAAGGCTCAGCTGAATATTGCATGTAAGATAGATATCTTTTAAGAAGGTTTCGGATCATCGAGAGGAATTTTTTCAGAGATCTGTGTTCGCCAGCGACTCGCCAATTGTTGTTTGAGCAACATCCTCCCCAAAATTTTGTACATATTGGGGCTCCTCCTTTTAGTTTTTTTAGAAAGACTGCCTAAAGAAGTTAATTTTCCTTTTAACTTAGTTTTTGTTTTCAACTGAGGAATCTACTCTAAAAAATTGAAGTTTTTAATCTAAGTTAAAATTTGCATATCTCTTCCGAAACTGCAGAAGCAATTCACGAAACTCTCTCGAAACTGCGGAAGCAATTAACGAAACTCTCTCGAAACTGCGGAAGCAATTCATGAAACTCTCTCGAAACTGCGGAAGAAATTCACGAAACTCTCCCGAAACTGCGGAAGACTTAGCATTTCTCTTCCGAAACTGCGGAAGCAATTCACATGTCTCTCTCAAAATTGTGGAAAGAAATTTTAAAAAAAAAACACTCTCTCCCGAAACTGCGGATGCATTCACGATTCTCTCCTGAAAACCGCGGAAAGACTTAGTGTTTTTTGGAAGAACTTAAGTTTCTCTGTTAGGAACCTATGTCAACCCTTCTCTTTACTATGTTAGTATATTGTTGTTGGACGCATATGATTTGTAAGTCGTCCCGTAGTATTTGTTGATCCGTAGTTTATATTAGCCCATAGTATTGACCCATAGTATTGGACGCATATGCTTTGTAAGTCGTCCCGTAGTATTATATGTCCCATGGTTTTGACTCATAGTATTGGGCATAGACTTAGTATATGAGTGTGTGTTGAGGTCATTGAAGGCACCGTGAAGTTAATTGTATTGAGCTTGCTCAAAGGAGGTTGCCCCCTCGAAGTGGCCTGTGATCAATATAAAAGCGATTCTGTTCTATTATTTCTGATATCTCGTGTATTTGCATTAATTAATTATTGCAGGTACATCACATCTGGTATCAGAGCACTTTCCTTGGCACAAGTGGGAATTTTTTTTTTTTGGCGGTGACTTTTAGATCAATTTCTGAAACTTTCTGCACAAAATCAGAAGAAACCGATTGCATATCTGAATTGCTCTTTCAAAAATACGCAGTTTCAAAAAAAAAATCATCTCATTTGGAGTTCTAAAAGTGGAGATATCGCGGATTTAAAATCAGCAATTTTTCAGAATTTCGGTGACGGCCGCGGAAATTGTGGCGAGAAAATATTTGACCGAGTGCCCAGATTTCTATTCCGCTTTCATGGGTAGAAGCAGAGTGGTTGTTCCAGTTCCGGAAACATGCTATAATAGCGATTCTGAGCAATATAGATCCGGTTTTTGAACATTGGGTGGAATTTCTGCCCAAATTTTTTCTGTTGCAGGTTCGGATTTGGGAATAATCCCTATCTGCTTAACTGTGGGAAGTACTTGGGCATAAGCCCTAAAACTCATTGTGAGGAGTACCACAGGAACCCCGAAGTAGCTGGCCCATTGTGAGGACCTGCCAGCGAAAAGGGCAACGACCCCTACCTGATTGACTAGTTCCCACCCGTGAGGTAAACCAAGAGCTGTCGTTTGTGGCAAAGCGGTTATCAGTTTTACCTAAGCCGTGGAGTGAGGGGTACTGCCCCAATACGCAAGCCGTCAGACAGCATTGGTGGCCGAGTGAAAACCCTGAACTGTTAGGAAGCCGCACATACCTGGGGTCCATATCTACTTTCAGCTGAACTATTGTCGATCACTGCTGCGTCATTTCAGATCCATTTTGCAAGCCGTACAGATCCAGCCGTTCGGCGTTGTTCCAGATTCCTTTTGAGCCGTAGCCGTAGCCGCTCCAGTCCGTTAAAAAAAAAAAAAAAAAAAAAACCTGGTTATGGTTGTCACCCATGCAGGAGCAAACACCATGGAGGAAGCACTTGCAGCCATCCAAACCAAACTCCAAGATCTGGATGAAACATTTCTCAGCCTCCATCTTCAGCATTCAGCCATGAACAATAACCGACAGCCAGAATCTTTTGCAGCCACCGGGTTCTCTTCTTCCAACAATTTTCGTGGGCCGAAGCTTGATTTTCCTCGCTTCAATGGTACTGATCCGACTGGATGGATATATCGAGCAGAACAATATTTCAGTCTGCATAATACTTTTGATGTCCAGAAAGTTCCACTTGCATCCTTTCATTTGGAACAGGAAGCCCTTCAATGGTACCATTGGTACATCAAAGCTCATCCCGAGCCAAACTGGACAGATTTTTGCCAACTCATTTTGCCACGATTTGGCCCTAGTGCTTTTGATGATTTCACAGGAGCACTCACTAAACTTCACCAAATTGGCACAGTGAGAGAGTATCAGACCGAATTTGAGAAATTGGCCAACCACACAGAATGAATGTCTGATGAATTCTACAGGAGTTGTTTTATAAGTGGTCTCAAGGATGAAATTCGCTCAGAGGTCAAAATGTTTTGTCCCAACACAATGATGGAAGTCCTAGGGTTGGCTAAGCTGGCTAAGGACAAGATTGCAGCTCAACAACGCTCCAAACCCACCCTTGTTCCCTTCAGAAATATGGGTTCCCAACGACCTTCCATCACGCCTGCTCCTCAACCAACTCCTATCAAGCATTTGTCTGAAATAGAAATGCAGGCACGCCGAGAAAAAGGGCTTTGCTATAATTGTGATGAGAAATTCACTTGGGGACATAGATGTGTTCAACAAAAACTCTATCTCTTGGATGTGGATTCTCTGCTTGCCTTAGAATGTGGTGAAGAAGCTACAGATACAGTAGATGATCAGGTCGACATTCAACACCTGCCTGTTGACACCCGATCTCAGGACGACCCACCCGAGATCTCTCTCCATGCTGTAACTGGAGTCACCACCCCACAAACAATGCGAGTCAGGGGATACTTCAAGAAGCTCCCTCTTACCATCCTCACTGATTCTGGTAGCACTCATAACTTCATTGACCCTCGGATTGCCAAACAGGATGATTGTTTTGTCCATCCTTACTCCAACTTTGAATTCATGGTTGCCAATGGGGGTACCTTACCTTGCAAGGGGAAGTGTCACAATGTGCGTATCTCTACAGAAGATTATAACCTATGCTCTGACATGTTTGCCTTGTCCTTAGGTGGATGTGATGTGGTTTTGGGTGTTCAATGGTTACGCACACTTGGCCCCATCTTATGGGATTTTGCGGAACTTTGGATGCAGTTCAAAGTCAATGGGGCACAACACAAATTTATGGGCTTACAACCAGGGTCTCTCTGCATCATCAGTTCACATCGCCTGGAAAAAATCCTTAAGAAGAATTCACATGGTGTCATCGCTCAGCTCAATTCCATTCAGATGCAACCATCAACAGTCTCCACTACTTCCTTGGATAGATATGCAGGTATCTTTGTTGAACCAATGCACTTGCTGCCTTCAAGAGACCTTTCCGGTAACAATGTAGCCACATCTACCTCTCAGCAGGAAATGATGGCTATTTTGCATGCAGTACAGAAGTGGCAGCCATACCTATTAGGGAATTATTTCTGCATCAAGACTGATCTCCCGAGTCTGGAAATTTTTTTGGAACAATGGGTCTCCTCCCCAACACACCTGCAATGGGTTATCCAACTCATGGGTTGTCCCTATGTGATCACTTACAAGAAGGGTAAGGACAATATGGTGGAAGATGTTCCTTCTCGCATAATTGATGACCCAGTTTCTCTTACAGCTCTTTCTCTGCTTGTTCCAAATTGGTTGCAATATGTTCAACAGGGCTATCTCTTCTATGAACTCCATGCTTCTTCATCAACAGGGAACTCTGGGTTCTGCAAAATGTATGACCAGGAACAATGTAACTTCTTTTGGTCGGGACTAAAAATGACCATTCAACAGATGGTGGCTGACGATGATACTTTCCAAGTCAACAAGGGGGAAACGACACTCCTTTCGGGATTGCT
The DNA here is from genome assembly GCA_027924585.1 of Larix kaempferi. NCBI lineage: Eukaryota > Viridiplantae > Streptophyta > Pinopsida > Pinales > Pinaceae > Larix > Larix kaempferi. Next base: position 2,210,780 of record BSBM01001331.1, read on the forward strand.
CAAACCCGTGGCCATCCCTACACAGCTGTGGCCAACTATTTCTATGGATTTCCTAGCAGCGCTCTGGTGGTACAATACCACATCTCAACGGACACCATATGAAGCAGGCTATGGAAAAACACCGCCTGTTCTTCTTCCATACACCCTTAGCAGCTCTCTAGTTCAGGAAATTGACTCGGTTCTTCGACACCGCGATCAGATTCTTCTCATTCTGCAGGACAATCTTCATATGGCCAGAATTCGCCTGAAACAACAAGCCGATCAGCACCGTTCTGAGCGCATTTTCCATGCAGCTGACAGGGTTCTTCTTCATCTACAGCCTTCCAAGCAATCCTCCTTGACACTCCAAAGGCGTCAGTGGCCCGAAATGCAAACCGAGGATGCTACCGAGGAACCACTCCTTCAGATTCTGCAGCAATTTCTCCAACCAAAGCTTTGAGGACAAAGCTTTTTCTAAGGGAGAGGGGATGTTAGGAACCTATGTCAACCCTTCTCTTTACTATGTTAGTATATTGTTGTTGGACGCATATGATTTGTAAGTCGTCCCGTAGTATTTGTTGATCCGTAGTTTATATTAGCCCATAGTATTGACCCATAGTATTGGACGCATATGCTTTGTAAGTCGTCCCGTAGTATTATATGTCCCATGGTTTTGACTCATAGTATTGGGCATAGACTTAGTATATAAGTGTGTGTTGAGGTCATTGAAGGCACCGTGAAGTTAATTGTATTGAGCTTGCTCAAAGGATGTTTCCCCCTCGAAGTGGCCTGTGATCAATATAAAAGCGATTCTGTTCTATTATTTCTGATATCTCGTGTATTTGCATTAATTAATTATTGCAGGTACATCACATTCTCTTCCGAAACTGCGGAGGCATTCATGATCCCCTCCCAAAACTGCGGAAGCAATTCATGAAACTCTCCCGAAACTGCGGAAGACTTAGCGTTTCTACTCCGAAACTGCGGAAGCAATTCACGATCCCCTCCCGAAACTGCGGAAGCAATTCATGAAACTCTCTCGAAACTGGGGAAGAACTCGATAAACTCTCTCGAAACTGCGGAAGCTTTCGTCAAATGTTGCCAAGCTTGAACAAATTTATTTCATAAGTTGCGGAAGGATATCCTGAATCTTTCTGAAATTGCAAGACAACTCGGCAAAACCGTTCGCAACAAGATTCCGAAAGACTGTATTTCGAAAAGATACGCCAAATACTCCCGAAACGCCGAAGCAATTCGCCATATTGTTCCGCAATTGCGAATGAAACTCGTAAGTCCGCCCTGCAACCGACGGTCGCGCTTAAATGCCGAGACGGCTTGAAATGACCGCACCGTACAAGGAATTAAAACCCTGCTTTAATGACACCACCTACCCGTTTAATGCCGCACGTGCCTAACCTTTTATAAGGACGGTGGGGGTTTCGTTGATTTCATTGTTTGTTTATCGTTCAAAGAATGCCATTAAGAAGACTGCGTCGGCTCCCTCCAGCTCAGCATATCCACGACCGCGTCCACCTCACTCAACCACTATCTCGTCTCCAGGTAGGATTTTTAACCACCATCTTTGTATTATCTCCATGTCGAGTTACTTTTTGGGTTTTCCCGTTCATAACGTGGCCGATAGACATTGGTAGCATAGGTCATTTTTTTTGTTTATTACGGCCGCCGTGGCCTCTTAGGTTTCTCGTTCCTACCAACTAAAAGCCATAGCTGTGACCATCCGAGTTCTTCACCGGTCGCACTCCGATCATTTTTCTACCCTGATTCAAACTTCGTACCGGCCACAGACCATTTTGCAAGTGTTATTAATGGCAGTTGTGGTCGTTTGAGATACTCAACCACCCTCCTTTTTGGCTCAGTTAATGAATGTGGAGAACAGTCCCTTGTTTCATTGTTTATTCATAGGATTTTTCCACGCCAGGCTCCCCCACCATTAACCATTAGAAGTGCTATGATGAAGGGTACCCTCTCTCCAAGGGCTAGGAGGGAAGTAGGTTTTTTCCATGTCATATGCTTACCTTTTCAGAAGCATTCTAAAAGCTCCTAACTAGACATTGTCTCCCTAGAATAATCAAGTCTCAGGACCTTTTTTCGTTTTCTGAAGTGATCTATTTTGCTTCCCCAGCATGCAGCTTCATAATTTGTCTATATTTCTCATTAGCATGTTAAATTTGTCCTTCTCTATGTTATACCCTTATAACATGTTGCAATTTTTTATAATGATTCACATTTGGTTGCTAGCAAGGATAAGCCACGATGCCAAAAGGTGGTAGAAAGAACACTAAAGTGATGGAACCAGAGCCAGTGTAACTAAGGACTGAAACTATGTTCGAAGACACTAAGTGTACCATCGACGTTCCTCCCGAGGTCTGTTGGGGAGATGTTTACAGAATGATCGGGGACTAGGATATCCCAGATGTATTATTGGAAGAAGAACAAATCTACCTCAACATCAGAACTTCCGGCATAGCTAGGGCTTCTACCCACCTTGAATTGTTCCCATGCTCTGAAGTGATTGGGTGGATACTAGAACATGCCAACCCAGAGACAAGACTGTTGCATGACAGCAAGGGAGAGACTTTCGCTTTATTTCATCCAGTGTATATTGCTGCAGCCTACAAATTCTCGCGCCCCCAACAAGCTCTAAGTGATGAATGGTTGGGTAAGATGAATAATATTGAAATGGCCAAAAAATTATTGGTCACAGGCAAGCACTTGAGAAAGAGAGGTAATGATGAATATGATGTTCAGAACCTAAGACCTCCTTTTAGGTTAATCGCCCTGATGCTATGCAGAATTTTCGGCATGCCCGATGGCACTATATATAGGATACAGTGGGCCCCCATCATCCACTTCGTAGCATTCAAAGGGACTGTGTTTGACTGAGCTACTATCCTTTCGGACAGTTTGGCATCCACAGTGGCTGCTGCAAGAGAAGGTCTGGCCTTAAAAAAGTCAGAATTCTACATGTCTTGCTATCTCATTGACTGTATTTTGGCCAAACTATCTTTCCCCAGACTAGGTTGCACATGGGATAAATCCAACACCCCAGTCTACACTGCTTATAAAATAATGTGGGATTAAAATTACAGAGCAAGCTATAAGCTCATCTGCGAAGAATTCATCATGCCTCTATATGAGCAGATGTTCAAGGAAGAGCCCAATTGTCTATCAGAAAATGCCATGGAGGTCCTGGAAAACTATGGATATTTTTACTTCTCAGAGTAGGGCACCTACATCAGGATGTTTGGAGGTACCAAAGCGTCATACATTTTTCCAAAATACGCTACTGATTATGTATTCCTCAAGGAAGCAGTCAGGCAAGTTTTCCTTGATGGAATATGAGGGGTGCTTAACAAGTAGCACAAGGCTTCTTTCCCTCCTTTGCCCTTCTGCATAGGAGCCTACAAATTCTCAGGGGTTGCATCAGCTGAGAAATTCGTTCAAGAGCTGAAATCTTTCCACCTCGGTGAAATGATAGGCGGAGCAAGGTTTCCGAGCATTGCAAAGAATTTTATGCTCATTACTATGATGTCGAGGAAGAAGTGTTCAGAGGCATCAGCAACATGACTGAGTTGCAGATTTGTCATCAAGGCAGTGGAGCAAGCTCTATCTCTACCCCAGCTCGAAAAGCCAATCTACAGAAAGAGAGAGAAGCAGTTGATGCCCTAGCCCGCGAAGAACAAATATTGAAAGAAGAAGCAAGGTTGCAGCAAGAACCAGAAGATGCAAGATTGCAGAAAGAAGCTGAAGATGTAAGATTGCAGAGAGAAGCTGAGGAAGCAAGGTTGCAGCAAGAAGCTAAAGATGCAAGATTGCAGAGAGAAGCTGAGGAAGAAAGGCTGCAACAAGAAGCAGAAGATGCAAGATTACAGAAAGAAACTTAAGATGCAGAGCAGATGGAAGAAAGTGAAAATCAGCAGCAAGCTGAAGAAGAAGAAAGAAGGCACAAAGCTGAAGAGGAACAAAAGGCGGAAGAAGAAGTTAAGACTGATGAAGATGCCCAGGCAGGTGGCTCCGACACCCAAGATATGGAAACAGATGTATCTCAAGCAGGTGTTCCCGGCACCCAAAATGTGGAGGCAGACCCATCTCAAGCAGGTGTTCCTAGCACCCAAAATATGGAGACAGACACAACTCAAGCAGGTGTCTCCGGCACCCAAAATGTGGGAACAGATGCATCTCAAGTGGCATAGACCCCACCCACAGAAGCATAAATACATGTAATAGACCTCCCAATCGTCCCTTACACTCCATCAGAAGATCATACTGTGTCCTGATGGGATGAATTTGTGTATGATAAGAAGAGGAAGGCAGTAGTCTTGAAATCGGAAGAGAGGATAAAGAGACTCTTCCAAGAATATATTGTTACCTTGAAGGAGACCACGGTGATGCAAAATACAAATAAGGCTCGCATAGCCATGGCATCCGCCGCTGTGTCAGCAGCAAAAGCAACACAGGACAATGTGGTCGACATGGTTAGAGAATTTGAGTCAACTAAAAGGAGAGCTCGTATGTTGGAACATACTGTGGCTAATGAGCAAGCTTATAGGGACCTTGTAGTGAATAAATATAATCGCCTGTCTGTTGAGCACAAGGAATTGTCAGATAAGTATCGCCATTTAGAAGAAGAAAAGGAGCACCTGGCAGTCCAGATGATGGTTTTAGAAGCAGAAAAGAACGATTCTGAAGCTGGAGTTTCTCATCTGCAAGCAGATAAGCAAGCAATGGTTGAGCAATTAAAGTAGGCAGAGAGCAGAGCAATAGATATGGCTGCCTTTCATGAGCTGTCCTGCGACATTCTGAGACAAATACACACCACACAGGATCTGATTACTGAGGAAGTGTGCAGGCTCAAAGCCATGATGGTTAGATTGAAAGAAGTCAATCCATAGGCCAATAGGCTTAAGGGAAAATAAACTCGGGTTAAAGCAAACTTTCTGAGCCAGATGGAATGGAGAGAATGGAAGGTTAATTTCCCCAAGCATCTCCCATTCAAGTCTGTAGATGATTTTAAAGAAGATATGGCCCTTATGGAATTCTGCAGGAACTGTGCCCTTAAGCTAATGGCTAAGATCCAAGGAACAATGGATAAAAGTAACAACCTTTATCAAAAAATCCATGAAGTGCATGATAAGTGCAAGATGAGTTTTCCTTAGTCCCTCGATGAATTCCCAAGCAAAGAGCAACGTTTATCAGACTTGAAGGAAGAGCTAGGCATTCAAATAGAATATGTAAAGAAGATTGATGTCTTAGCCACTGATGATCTCCATCACTATATTGGGCTGTCATCAATTTACAATCATTTGCTTAAAGAAATCCACCAAGCAGCAATTGCAGAAATTCAAGGTGTTGGAGCAGAACTTGGTAAAGATGTGACTTCCCAGAAGATCTTGCTCCCTTCCTCAGCAAATGTGGTTATCAGAGACACTGGTATCTGGTTCAATTACATAGCAGAGGAGGAAAAGAAGACAGCAGTAGTAGCCAGTCCAAGTCCTTCTCTCCCAGCAGTAGCAGTTGGTCCAAGCACCTCTCTCCTAGCAGAACCGCCTTCCCAAGGATGAACACGCTGTTCCTAAGGCGTTGTTCCTTTTTTTTGTATTTTTGGTCTCCCTATGTCTAAAGCGTACAATCACTGGACAGCTGTCCTTTTCTTTTTGAGAAATTGTCTATTTTAAGAAAAGGGCCACGATTTGTTTATTATTGAGGAAAATTCTGTAGAGGACATGTGTAAAGAGCTAGGTGGCAGCCCAAGAGGCATTTTTTAAAGATATAAATAGAAGGTTAGGGAATAATAGAGGGGACTTTTTGCAGGGAAAATAATTTTCTTAACTTGTACGAGCTATCTTGCACTTGCTTCAAGAAAATGACATTTTCCTAATAAGAGCCTGGAGAGGACGTCTTTTTCTTGGAAATAGATGTTGGATGCATGCTGGATTATTCTTGTGACTTTCATATTCTACTGTGAGATCTTTCTTTGTTGTCTTGAATTATTTTTCTGTATTGAATTATCTTACTATTTCTTATGCAAATGATTTTTCTCCTACATGAGTAATGGAATGCTTTATATGTGAATTGGAAGCTATCTTATAATATCTGTTGCTTTCTTGCTGTAGATATATCTTTATGATTTAATGGCTGTCTGTTGATCTTTAGATAATTCTTCCAGCAATTACTCATACTTATAATTTGCTCCTTGCAGGGATAGTTTAGGTTTATTTTCGTTTTAGATACAGATTTTTTCTGAGTTCTGCATTTAGATTAAGTTAGCTTAGGCACTTGCATATCATTTTAAATCATAAAATCAAAAAACGAACGGTGGACCGGACCATAATCGGTGTAATTGAATCAAATCTCCAAACCTAACGGTTGTCGGAACTGCTAACCGGACGGATTCCCCACACCAAACGGTGGACAATCTAATTGGGATAGTCTACCGGGGAGAATCCATTTCTGCTTGATGCTGCGATCCTTGGGGCATCAACAGAATCTTTTTCAAGTTTTAATCCAGAGCACGAAAAAGATAAAGTAGGCTCTAAATGAAGGTCAAATAATGAATGAACGCCAGTGTGAACATTTTTAAAGGAGACCCTATCAACAAATGCTCATGGAACCAGATATTAGTAATGTGAAATGGGTTTTAATTTAACCAGATAAAATAATGAGTAAAAACTAAGTGAAAAAGTTATATAAGGGATAGGTAAATATGGAAAGTTACCATTTCACTTGTGCATTTGTCCAAAGAGGAAATTTTACCCATTGAGGAGCAAAAACTTCAAGAGTTCATATCTGGAGATTTGGAGCACCATTTCAACAACCGTCTATGCTAGGTAAGAGCTTTCAAGCCCCTCTTTCATTTCATAGATAAATAACTTGATTTCAGTATGTAGAAGCTAATTTTTTGGGAAGGCCCTAATGGGCAATTTTCGTCCTTAAGAGTACCGTTCCCTCTCCCTATCGGGAAGCATGGTACTAAGGGATACTACCACTCTGTAGGGTTAAACAAGGATGTGGTACTGTGCAGTACCGCACAGTCACGTTGCCCCCAGGCGCGGTAGTGGCGATTTTTAAGATCAAAAAATTGATTTTTCTCTAATTTTTAGCTGAGATCAAGTTATTAAATGATTAATGAATGTTTCCTATGACCTTTTGCAGGTGTTTGCAACTTGTTTGAGGCAAAATGGTCAGTTGGAAAGAAAAATCAATGGCGCAGTAGTGGCGATTTTTAAGATCAAAAAATTGATTTTTCTCTAATTTTTAGCTGAGGTCAAGTTATTAAATGATTAATGAATGTTTCCTATGACCTTTTGCAGGTGTTTGCAACTTGTTTGAGGCAGATGATTTGTTGGCTGAAGATGACCAAGAGAACTTGACTGCACTGCGGGAATGTGGCTTGTTGAAATTCTTCAAGACCAAAGGTATCCGCAAGCAAGCCAAACTTCTCACCCATATTATTCAAATGTGGGACCCCGACATTCAAGCTTTCTGAGTTGGAGAAGACACCCTTGATATTGAACTCGAGGACATTTATTTCCTCATGGGCCTCTCAAAGAGAGGAGCCCAGGTGATTTTTACTGGATTCACGGCCTTGGAGGCGAGCACTGATGCTTTAATTGCTTGTTATTGTCGTCAAGGTTCGGGCAAGAAAAGCGGTAAGGTGGTCATTAAGGACATTGTAGAACTTCCTTTAAAAACCGTGTTGTTCACCATCACACGTGCAACAAGGAGTACGGGTCCCCATCAGGCGTCCCGTACACAGATGAATCTTGCAGTGGATTGCATCGCAGGGACACTATTCAACTAATGTGAAGCAATATTGACCAACCTCAAAGAGAAAGTGAACAAGTGTAGGCTTGGAGAGAACTCTCATTTTGGGTATGGGAGCATTCTGGTCACCTTCTTCTTTGTGAGGGTGCCATTGTTGCGTCCACAGCTGACCATACCCGCCCGTCCACCCATCGAGCCATGGATGGCTTGGTGGAGTGAGTATGCAAGATGGCTCAAGGGGCCACATCGTTTGGATTTCGATGAAGACTTCTTCTCATGGCTCGAGGAACAGATCGTGATGATCGATGACTACCCCGATGCAGGGGTGGACTTCCGTGAGGACATAGACTTGGCACTGCCGGAAGATGAGGATTGAGACAATACATGTATGACCTTCATTAATGTGTTTTTTAATTTTTTGAATATATGATTTTTAATTATTTTTTAGAATGTGTAAAAAATATTTTAATATATATACGTGTGCATGTCGCAGATCGTGGACCACAGAGACCTGCAAGGTACTCGCCGTTACGCTGAGGTGGTGTTGATCGCCGAGCTACTTCGGACGAGGAAGAAGACGAGGATGAGGTGGGAGGGGTATGGGAGATAGAGAGGAACCTACAGGGTTTAACCCACGGGGTCCCAGCTATGAGGATTGACGGCATCCCTTTGCATCTCTAGCGGCATACCATAGGTGTGCCTAGGCATATTGGTCGACTCCTCCATAGGGTGGTTCGGGCTATAGTGTGTTATCACTAGCAGTGTGAGGAATCTGAGGAGGAACATGATAGATCTCCCAGATCTCCTTAGATGGTAGCTTTTATCTTTTTGCGGCATGTACACTATATGTAGGCTTTGAGAGCCAAATTTTTGTATGGGACTAGGTCCGAAATTTTGTCTTTTTGGACACAAACTTTATGTATTTGAGAAAAAACACTTTTATATACAGTGATATATACATGGACCTACTTTTATGACCTATATATTTAAAGTGACTTGTGTGTTCATTTTATGATGTGTTTTTATGTATGGGCAAGATGCCAATCCAAAATGTAATTAGCTAATGAATCAGCTATACAATTGAATTCTCTTGGTATGTGTTGATATAAAATAAAATTAAAAGATCGTTCCAAGAGGCGTACCCTTCGAAATAAGCGAAGTAGGATAGGATCGTGAACTGTGTAAACATGATTCAGATGAGAAACCACGAGTTGGGAGTCTAGAAAGACTGATATGGAGTCAATTCCAAGGGAAGCAACCTCTGTCAAGAGTTTGATGACTGCATGGTACTCTGCAATATTGTTGGTTGCGGGACCCAAACAATTGGCTCCTGAAGATAGCAACTCACCAATGGGAGAATAGATTACCCATGCTGCAGAAGTGAGGTTTTGGGCATGTCGGCTCGCACCGTCGGGGAATCCGAAGTAGGCAGACATTTGCGCATAAAAGCACAAGTCAAGGTAAGAATGGATACATGAGGTCCGTGCGTGCACACAAAATTGATAAGTGAAAACAAGCTAGGTACATTATGTACAAAAAGTATCTCGCGCAAGATAACCCTACATGTAGAAATGTTTGAGGTACAACCCATTGTGGGGCTGTGCCAATGGTGTGCCATCACAATCGACAAGTTCATAGGCTCCTTTCTCCAATACACGTTTTACAACAAAGGGGCCGTACCACATAGATTCTAGCTTTCCCTTTTCAAGTTTATCGTGCATTTGATCATATGTGAGTACGAGATCACCTTCATTGAAAACCCGAGGTTGAATGGATTTGTCATACTGTGCTTTGACGTGTTTTTTGTGAGCTTTGCTGGATAAAGCAGCGTCTCGGTGAGTTTCATCTAGCTTGGCTAGGTATAGAAACTGTTCCTCTTCGGAAGTGGTATGGGGAAGTAGCTCTATGGCTATCTTAAGTGACGGAATTTCACATTCAATCGGTAAGATGGCTTCCAGGCCATACACCAGTTGGAATGGTGTGAACCTGGTAGCACTTTTCACTGAGGTTCGATATGCCCATAGTGCCGAAAACAGAGCTGAGTGCCAGTTGGACTTATGAGTACCCACAATACGCTGAATCATTCGTTTCAGAACTTTGTTAATGGCTTCGACTTGGCCATTATCCTATGGGTAGTACAGGGTTGAGTTTTCATGACGAAAACCCAACTTGGCACTCAGTTCCTCAATCATATGGTTCCTGAAGTGGGAGCCATTATCGGTCACAATGGATTGTGGGACACCAAACTTGGTTATAACGTGGTTGAATATGAAGTGTGTTGTTGTTTTTTCATCTTCAGCATAAGTAGGCATCGCCTCAACCCATTTTGTGAAATAATCCACAGCTGCTATGACATAGCTATGCCCCTCGGCTGAAGTGGGATTACAGTGCATGAAATCTATGCCCCATTTGGAAAAGGGGCCGATGACAATAACAGGATGGAGTGGAGCAGGATGCGAGCGTGGCTTACTATGAAAGAATTGACAGGGTGGACATTTCTTAATCGTTTCAATGCAGTCTTTGAAAATCGAGGGCCAGAAATATCCCACTCGCAGTATCTTCTGGGTCGTAGCCATCCCAGAGAGATGACCACCACATGCTCTAGTGTGGAAGTCATTAAGAATGTGTTCCACTTCATCTAAATTCAAACAGTTTCGAAGAACAGTATCGACACCACGCCGATAAAGGGTATCATTGACTATGAGGTAGTACTTGGCGTGATGTCGGATACGTCGACGTTCATCATGGGTGGGGTCGGGGCAGAAATGTTGGGTTTGGATATATAATAAAATATCCCTGTACCGTGGGTCAAACGTGCTAATGAGGAACAACAATTCATCAGGAAAAGAGAATTGATGGGCTCGGGTTGCTCGGTAGCACGGGGCAAGTTACAAATCAACTCGACAAAGACCAAAGACTTCTTGGACTTGGCTTTGGCAAATTCCAAGTCAAACTCTTGTAGGATGACGATCCAACGAGAATATTTTCCCCCAAGCACTTGATGTGTGAGGATATAATGCATTGGATTGAAATCCGCTATAACAATGGTCCGACGGAGTACAATGTAATGATGAAACCTCTGGACAACGAAAACTGTTACCAGAGCCAATTTTTCAACATGTGAATAGCGAGTTTCGGAGTCGAGAAGACTCTTACTAAGATAGTATACCACATGTTCTATGTCGTTATTGTCTTCTTGGATGAGCACCATACCGATGGTGGAAATCGAAGTTGCGAGATAAGGAATGTAATCCTGTGTGTAATTGGGGGGTTGAATCACATGATCTTTAGTTAAGGCTGCCTTTAGATGATCAAAGGAGCGTTGGGATTCGTCATCCTAGATGAAGAGAGTGTTTTTCTTTAGAAGCCTCATATAGCCTTTTGTTATCTCAGAAAAATTACAAATGAAATGGCGTAGAAATTTTGCGTGCCCTTGCAAACTTTGAAGTTCTGGGATGTTCGTGGGGGAAGGCAGGGCTAAAATAGCTTCTACCTTCGCAGGATCTAAGCATATACCACTTTTGGAGATTATGAATCCCAAAAAGATTTCGGCTTCAACGCAAAAGACGCAATTATGTGGGTTCAAACGGATATTGTAGCAACGACACCTTTCAAAAATGGCACCTAAGTGATCAGGATGGTCTTCCCAGGTCTGAGAATGAGCGGGAAGGTCATCAAGATACGGTTCTACAATATGTTTGATATCGTAAAATGCGTATGACATCGCCCATTGGAAAGTTGCCCTGGCATTTTTTAGGCCAAAAGGTAACTTTCTATTTGCAAAAATTCCCCATGGGAAAATAAAGGTTGTTTTATGCTGGTCAGCTAGGAGGATATCGATCTGATTATAGCCGGGAAAGCCATCCATGAATGAAACGATGACACTCTCGGCGCAGTTATCGATGATCTGGTCGATGAACGGAGTTGGGTATTGTCCTTTGGACAAGCTTTGTTCAAGTCGCGGTAATTGACATAGACTCTAATCGTTCCCTATTTCTTGGCTATGGGAACGATGTTAGATACCCATTCTATCAGTGGGATAGGATAGATAAAACCAGCACGCAAAATTTTTTCAACTTCTGCTTTGATAGCGGATACCTTACGAGGGTGGATGGGTCGAAGTTTCTGCTAGACAGGTCGGGCACCAAGAAAGGTTGGAATCTCATGGACTACAATCGAGGGGTCTATTCCTGGCATCTCTTCATAACTCCAAGCAAAAAAATCGTGGAAGGTTTTAAAGTAGGCAGTGTAGAACTCCATTTCGAGGGGAGTGCATGTCTTGCCAATATGAATATTTTCCACGACACCAAGCTTCACTGAAATGTCACAGGGAGTGGTTTCCATAAGGTTTGCCAAGTTTCCTTCGGAAAATACTTCGTCGAGGGAAGTGGGAAACTTGGTTTGAATCATTCCAAGTGAAGGGATGGATTTTGTATCGGGCTCAATGGTCTGAATGGTGGGGAATGAAGATCGATGATGGAAATCTCCCCATGGTGGCTCATCACCGCACATAACCTCCATAATTGATTCGTCAGTGGGAAAAATCAATGTAAGAGGATTGATAAGTGGTGGGGATGAATGAGTCTCAGACGAGAGCTGTGCCACAGTGTGATGGGTAGAAAAATCGACCCAATCAGTGGCTGACTGGATTGCTTCGTACGCTGCGAGGTTTCCATTTAATGGCATGGAGTTGCTGTAGTTTTCAATCTCAGTGGGACTCGGGATCACCCAAGAATCATTGGAAGGGGTGACATTCGATGATATCATGTTGACTGGTTGAACGTGGGACCCCAGCTTTGGGAAAACTCCAATAAGGGAAGAATCCTTCATAAGACCAACGCCAACGTCTTGGAACCAGTACTGAGGATGATCCAATAATGGGACGGTGTTGGCGGAGTTCGAATGAGAGTCCAGGTTACAGTAATCAAGCTGATCTATAGTGACAATTTTCCCTTAATGAGGAAATTGCACGATCCGAAAGACAGTAGATGCTATGGCGGTCATGGCATAAAACCAGTTCCAACCAAGCAGAAGATTGTAATCTAATGGCGCATCCACGACTTCGATGTGTACAGATACTGTTTTGCCCCCGAGTTCAACACCAATTGCAGGAATGGGTCCATAAGGTTGAAAACCGTGTCCGTCAAATGCCTTGAGAGTAGTGGGAGACGTCGTGACTTTGGGTGAGCCTAAGGCTCTCCAACAATTCAAAGACATAATCGACGTGGAGGCATCTTCATCTAAAACAATGTGATGGATGTTATTTCCATGGATTTTTGTATGAACCTGGAAGGCTAACTGGTGGGAAAGCCGAGGTTTGAGATACTCCAAGTTAAACATAATAGTGTTTGAATTATCTGGGTCCACTGCCCCCAGTGCTGAAAGTAAGGTTCTACGCTGCATAGGGTAGGGTTGAAGAACCTCAAGCGTTGACATGGCACAAGGTGCTTGGGCTAAATCCTCAACAATGTTGTAATTTTGGGCAGCTCGCACATTAGAATTAAATGTCGCCTTTCGTATGGTGCCCTTGGGTGGGCGAAGCACTGTGTCTGTAAGCGGTCTCTCGATATGGAGATGGCCGTTAGGGGGAGGAGTAGGAGACAGATCTTCAACAGGAGATTTGCCTTTGGCTGTCTTTGATTGTTTGTTTGAACTTGGGGGGTTCTGATATGTCTTTGAACAAGTGGTTATGTGAATCTCCTCATTACTCGTCATCAGGATTTTGCGATTTGCAGACGTCTCTCCGTGAGTTGGGTTGCTCAGGTTTCCCCCTTATGGGGTTTCTTGGGAAACAATTTGCTGTTGCTGCTAAGGGAAAGGGTCAGTTAACACTGCCGGGCGAGAGGATCCTTTAATGAATTTGTTGACTTCATCCTTGTAGGGACAATCACGCATGTAGTGATCGTCTTGAAAAATTAGGTAGGGAAAATTAGCCTTCCGGCATGGTTTCGAGTCGTTGTGGGTGGGTTGTGGCTTGGGGTTCTCATGTTGGTTAGAAGTCTTCTTGGATTTACCATGATTGTTCTTCTTCTTTCCTCCGAATGGTTGTGACGTAGATTGAATTGCGTTCACTTCGGAGGAGACAGCAGGAGAAGTAGAAGCTTTTGGAGCAGCCTGAGATAGAGCGGGGGAAGCAGAAGCTTGTTTCCCCGTCGAGTTGGTGGTAGGATGGGCCTTGACTGAACTGACAATACCATCAATGGGGGGTTCAGTGGCAGGTTTCGTTGGATCAGTGGTAACGCGGGTGGCATGGGGAAGAAGTTCGTGTAAAGTGCCGAATTGGGTATATACCAAATCCATGTACTGGGATGCCGAGATGGATTGTTCCTTCGTGACCGACCTGCACATAGCGATATCCCTGGCTATGGGAGGCAATAATGACTTTGTGAACCAATCAACAAGTAGCTTATCCAGAATGGGTGCCTTGATTAGCCTATGGCATCGACGCCACTCATGGATGTGATCCAAAATGTGCATAGAAGTGGTTTGATGCAATGAGGTTAATAGTTCTATTCTAGTATCATACCGGATGGGGAGTTGGAAATGGGTTAGAAACTGCATAGCCAAGGTGTTAAAATCATGGAAAGAGTGTTGTGGCAGCTCGATGTACCATTTGGCTGCCATGCTGGTAAGCGTACACTAGAAGAGCCGTAGTCGAATGGAATCGTCCATCAATGAGTTGGATGAACACCAAAGATGGAAGGTCATCACGTGGTTCTTGGGGTCTTCCCTGGGCTTGGCATCGAACTTAGGAATGTCTGATGAAAGTTTGGCTAGAATGGGTGGCCAGTGAGGTTCATGCCATATAGGATCGTTAATGAGCCTCGACAAATCGGGTAAATATAGCGTGGCCAAAAAGGGAATTTGACGATTGGTTTGTGGGTATGAGTAGTAACCATACGGTGCAGGGAAACCTGGGGGGCCCTGCATAGCATATTGCTGCGTGTTATACCCATATGTGTTTCCCGCAGGGTACTACTGGAAGTTCTGGGGGTAGTAGGCCATCTGTTTAACCGGTTGTGTGTTGGAAGTCATTACTTGACTAGGAATCACGGTGGTAACCGGTTGTTGGATGTTTTGCTGAGTGGGGATGTTAGGTATGGTACCCTGGGGTTGTTGTATCCTAGGAATGGTTGCTGCTTCTGGTTGGGGAAAGGTTCCCTGGAGTTGTTGTGTCCTAGGAATTTTACCACTACTTTGAGTAAGTGGAGGGTTTCCCGTAGCAGGGTTGGGGGGTGGCTGCTACAATGGTGTCCATGGAATGTGGGTTCCACCTTGGTGAAGATGTGGGAATTGAAGAGATGGGTTCCATGGAGTTGTTGCCGCCAAAGGATAGGGGAGCCCGAAATTCAAATTGGGGGGAATTTGAGATTGCCCCCTCGGCTTAGTTGCAGTTTCCAAACAATGAGTACCCCCCGCTCTGTGGGATTTGAGATCCCCAAGAAGGAAGCATGCCTGACGAGGGATGTTGAAGATGAGGCCTAGTTGGAAAACTGGTATAAGGTTGTCTGCTGCCAGGTGTGTTGTACATACCATACTGAGCAGATGATGCTGGTTGCGAGGGCTATTGGATGGTGCCGATGGGTTTCCCTCCAGCAGATGGATTGGATGGCCCTATAGGAGGAGCTTGTTGACTAGGAATGGGGTTCCCAACAAAGGGTTGTCCTCCGGTAGGTTGGGTTGATGGCTCGATGGGAGGTGGTTGGTGACTAGGAGCGGGGTTTCCAACAAAGGATTGTCCTTCAGTAGGCTGGGTTGATGGCCCACCAGGAGGGGGTTGGTTGTTGGGATTAGGGGTCGCAATAGTCGGTTGTCCACCTCCTGAAATGGTGTAGATAGTGGCTGAAGTTGAACCTATGATCGATATGGATGATCCAAAAGTATGACTTGGTGTTCTTCTGACAATAGCACGATAAGATAGTGTCGATTGGCCAATGGCGCCAAAGGTGCCGATTTGTGGAGGGGGTCTTCCGTATGTGACAGGCGGGGACAGAGAAAATACTGGGTTATCCCTCATAGAATGTGTGCCAAACATGGGTGATGGCAGTAAATGTGGGGAATTTAACCGAGGGGTGTTAGGGGTTTTGTCCATAGTGTGTTCAACAATAGGAGGACCATCGAAGACTGGGTCCGGGTTCGTATCCTGCGAAGGGTTTTTGGGGTCCGGCGGGAACAGAGGTATAGTAACGTCTGAAGGTCTGGAATCGTCTGCATAGGAGTGATGAAACTCTGTGCTAGATGAAACGATGGGAGCCCGATAGTCGATAGGACGAGTATCAGGGGGATATCTAGAAGCCGACGAGAGCATTTGCTCTGTATCACGTTTAAACTGTGCTGACGCTAATGGGGAATTAGCTAGACTAACCATACTAGATTGGATGGAGGCCATGATCTCGTGTCCCGAAGGGAGGGTGGGGAGGGATACTGTACGAGGTATGTTGGTGGAAGAACCGGTTTTTTGTGGATGAACACTGGATGGCGTCGTGGTAACAGGTGGAGGTTCCACTTGGGAAGTGATAAATCCATAGTCAGGTTCAAAAGGTGTATCAGGAAGTTGGGTTTCTTCGATAACTTCGATGTACCCTCCCGGGACTGGAATCAATCCAGATATATCCTGGTCGGATCCTTCGGTGGTGCCAACAGATCCTTCCGTGTCATCGTAGAAACGCTCTGGTGGAAGGGAAGTGTTGACATCAGGGAGGAGGATGGCCTCCAGTCTAGTATCTTGGGCTGTACTAGATTCAGCCGCTATAGTGTTGTCCACTGTGGCATATATACCTAGAATAACAGTGGGTGAAGTGATAGTGGGAGTCTTAGATGTACTAGTGGTTGCAAAAACTGCAAGAGGTTCTGAGACTGTACTGTGAGTAACAGTTACAGGCGGAACTGAAGATGTAGTGTGTATCGGCGGTGGAATTTTCCCTCGACTGGCACCGTGGCCAGAAGGGGCGGGAATACGTGATGCAGGTGGACCAGAGGTTCGTGGCGGTGGTGGTGGTGGAGGGATTTTTCCCTGTACTCTTCGTGATCTCCATGGTGATTTTGACATAATGGTAGGAATACAGAATCCGGGGGCAGTCTCGTAACAAAGAACTCAAAAACCCTAATGCAGCCAAGTGTGCAAAAGGGGAGCTAGAAAAAGCAAGGCTCGCAGGCCAAAAAAGCAAGCTCTAAAATCTATACTAAGACCGATGTCCCAGTAAGCGAGCTGAGAAAAAAAATGGCCATAATGCTAACAAGCAATCACTAAAAAAGAAAAATGACCCTCTATTAAGATGAGATAACAAGCAAACTCCTAACTAAGAGCTGGAGACCTCAACAAGTTGTATCCTTCGCAAGGTGATGAAATCCAAGTCGAACAATACAACGTGAGAGACCAATAATAGAAGGATATCCCTCTATCGAAAGGGATCCTGGGTAAAAGATCCCTAGTAGAAAAGTCACTAAGCTACCTCATTCATGACACGTTGGAAAAGTTTTTCGGCGCTTCTGCCTTATCACCCTTGTATTATCAGTACGGTGGCCGTATAACACAAGGAAGACAATGATCGATGTTGCCTTAGGGCTAAGTGGAGTGCAACATTCCACAAAGTCCGTCCGGTTCTCGATCTTGTGGCTGTTTAACCCCTGAAAGTTAAAAACAGTCAGGAGGCCCCTCGACAAACTGGTGTATGACCGTGCCAATAAATACTAGAGGATTTTAGTTCCCTAGAGGACAATGACTATGTCTCATATGAAAATGACAAGGGGGAATTATTTTGATGCCTATCCCCAGTGTCCTACCTAACTACCAAATTCTTTTGATTTCCTCAAGTGAGGTTAATGTTGGTTTAGTTAGGGAGATTAATTTTAGTGGTTGTATTACTCAATCAGGTAAATGGACGTGAAACTTGGTGGTGTTGTGACGACCCAAACCATGCAAGTGAGAATGAATCGAAATAAGCCTTGTATTTGATGAAAACTAGCTATGGAAAGGAGAGAGTTCTTCGATCATAAATGCATGAAACTTTCACAAACAATGAAAAACCACTTCAAAATAAATTTGTTGTTTTTCTTTTTCTAAGTAAATCCAAACTAAAATAAACACTTCCATTAGAGAGATTTTGAGGTCAAAAATGGGCCTCCTAAGAGATGTACTACAAAAATATGGTATATATTAAAATATTATGAATTTGGGGTTTTATGGGGTAGGTATATATGACAAGTCACCTCCCACACTATTTTCTATGCACAATATAAATAACCATGGTTGAGTTGCTTTTCAAAATTCACTAGAAATAAAATTAATAAAATAAGTCTACATTGATGTGACTAAGATTCATTATAAATTCCCAAAAATTTATTG
Organism: Larix kaempferi; assembly: GCA_027924585.1. Lineage (NCBI taxonomy): Eukaryota > Viridiplantae > Streptophyta > Pinopsida > Pinales > Pinaceae > Larix > Larix kaempferi. The sequence goes on from BSBM01001331.1 coordinate 2,228,889, forward strand.
TCCTTTAGCATTTATTTGTCTTGAACTTGCAAATGAAATTAAATAATAAAAAATATTTTTAAGAGCTATTTTTTAAATTTTATGTTGACTTTTTATATTTAGTACTTTTCTCATGAATTTAATATAATGTAATTTAATTGAGAATTTATTTACATGTAAAATATTAATAATATTATTATATTCCACATTGCATTATTATTATTATTATTATTATTTATTAAATCTATTATTATTCTTTATTAGTTTGACATTATGTTATTAAATAGAATGGAGTGAATATATATTTTAAGATTAAAAATATACAAATGATAATATATTATTTTATAAAAAAATGTGAAAGGACTTTCTTTATGAATTAAGAGTACTTCACTTGAAAATGACAATAATATTATTTTATGAGAAAGTGTGAAAAGACATTCATTATAAGTACTTTACTTGAAAATGACAATAATATTATTTTATGAAAAGACTATCATTATGAGTACTTTACTTTATGACTTAAAAGTACTTACACCACTACCTTGGTTAACTATGTGTTTTCATCCACCATAGAAAATTTGACAAATAAGAATTCTTAACTCATGCAATGCCACCTCACCAAGGGGGATGATGTCATCTACTAGAATGTGATTGGTTATTTTTTATAGTACATTTTCTTTGTTTTGAGGCCCTTTTTTGACCTCAAAATTTCTCTAATGTTTCCAATTCACTGATCTGCAACTAGAATGCTTAAAAAATGATAATTTATGTGGAAAATGAATGGTTCACTTCCTAATGCACAATAATACTGCTAGATCATTTCAATCCAAACAACACAAATGTTCTGCAATAACAATTTCCAATATATATTTGAATGATAATAATGGAAAAGATTATCGTTATAAGAACAATGTGATTACAAAAGATACACAATCCAGTAAGAGAGGATAGTAGTAACAGTTTGGTTGTGATGAGAAGATCAAGCCAATGCAATCAGACTGAAGGGGTGACCCAATGTGCAAATAATGCCACTAACTCATAAAATAATCAAGCTCGCAGTGAGAAATAAACAAACCACAAAGACTGTGCAATGGACAGGATAGCAATAAGCAACAGAAAACAGCAAACTGAGGCAAAGAAAATAAAAAATGACTCAGGAAACCAAACAGGAAAGAAAAATTGAAAAAATGCAGACACTACCGCATGGGAAAAGCTGACTAAAATGCAGTACTGGTACACTACACCTTTGGTAAGAGTACTGGGTACGCGGTACTACTGCGCTATAGACAGTAGTGGGGACATGGTAATATTGCTAAGGTTGGAAAAAATGCAACTTTTGAAAAAGAATTTGAATTTTTTAGGGTTGCTGTAGACCCAGAGGACTCACTGATCAGAGAGGGAGGAAAGATGTAGAGAGGAGGGGTGAATAAAGGTCAAAGAGACCAAAATTCAGTATTAGTTTGAAGAGAAAGAAGAATCACAATAAAAAATGTCTGAAAGTGAAATAAATCAATCAAATGGGGTTCAAACCAGCGGAGTCGCCAGTTTTTGCTGTAGAAATTTCTCCCTACGGATAGGTAGAAACTCTCTTAGGTTAAAGTAGACTTAACTGACTCTAAACTAAGACAAAAATATAACAAATGCTACCTTGAATTCCTAGATCCAACAAACATCTCAAGATTATAATGCTGAAAGAAACGGAAGAGATCTAACTGACCTTCGATTCAATTGCTTGTCCTAGTGGTTGCTCCAATCTCCAAGTACTCGCGAATGAACCTATCAGAATGAAACCAAGATACAAGCATATACAATCCTCTAGCAACTTGAAATATGAGTTAGAATCTAAATCTATAGCAGAAACAAATCATATGATTGAAACAAAATCAACATACATGATTTGGGAAACAAGACAAGTTATGTTTTATTACCAACTTCAAGTCACTTACAATGGTTGCTTGATGTCCAAGCCAACTCCCAGCTCCAAGTGCTTTATCCTCTAGCTATCTCCACAAAGATTCAATATCATAGGTTTGATGTCTCCAAGAGTGCTCCCTTTTGCTCATGGAAGGCCTCTCTCTTATAGTGTGTAGTAGGGTTAACCAACAAGAGAGAAGGATGGATCTTGGGAGTGTTTAGTGGATCAGGCCCACTAATATGAGAAAGTGAATTAGGATCGAATCAGGGATACCAATCCTCAAAAATCTCTCAAAGATCAAGATTCCACAAGCCATGGCAAAAAGGCTAAAAAATTAGTACCGCGCCCCTTCAACTGAGCATAGTGCGGTAGTACCGCATGGCAGAGAAGGAGCATAGCGCGGTAGTGGGGACTACTGCTCCCTTAAGCTTGACCAAGGCGTGGTAGTGTAGGTATATGAAGTCTCAGGTGGGTTGATTCTTGATAGGACAGGTTTGTCTTCAAGGATCATTCATCATTTTTCTCTTCTGGGTGTTGTAAGCAGTAGGGGAAGTGTCATCAACTATTTTTATGGTGACGATGTGACACTGTGAAGCAATTAAGAAGAATGCATCCGACTCTTGATCCTTTAATACAAAAGGATTTGAATAAATTGTTAGATGCCAAGATCATTTTTAAAGTCCGGCACTCGGAATGGGTCGCTAATCTAGTTCCCGTGCGAAAGACGTCAAGAGAAATAAGACTATGTGTAGACTTTCGAAACTTGAATAGAGCCTCTGATAAAGATAATTATCTTGTACCTCCAATGGAACAAATTCTTCAAATGGTATCTGGATCAAAGCTTTTTTCTCTACTAGACGGTTTCTCTGGTTATAATCAGGTACTAGTAGCAGAAGAAGATCGTCTCAAGACTACTTTCCGCACTAAGTGGGGAACATTTGCATACTAAAGGATGTCGTTCAGCTTGATAAACGCAGGATGAACTTTCCAGCGAGCAATGGACATTTCCTTTCGAGGATTGGGCGGTCATTGTGTTGTAGTATATCTAGATGATGTGATAGTTTTCTCAAAAAAGAGGGAAGATCATGTTTTTCATTTGAAGCATATTTTTTATCACTGCAGGAAATATGGTATCTCTTTAAACCCCAAGAAAAGTGTTTTCGCCATTCTTGAAGGCAAGATTTTGGGTCACATTATTTCAAAAAAGGGAATTTCAATAGATCAAGAGAGAGTTCAAGCTATCAACAAAATTCCCATGCCCCACAACAAAAAATCTATGCAATCATTTATGGGCACCATTAATTTTGTTCGAAGGTTCGTTCCCGATTTCACTCATACCATTAAACCTTTGCAGCAAATGATGAAGCAGCGTGTACAATTCAAATGGATAGACTTGGAGAAAGTTTCATTTAAAGAAATCAAAGCAGCCATACCTAACACTCCTTCTTTAAGGAGTCCAAACTTCGATAAGGATTTCATCATGTATACTTTTGCTTCAGATGACTCTCTCGCAGCTATGCTCACACAAAAGGTAGAATCGGGAGATGAATACCCAATTTCATTTAGGAGCACTAGTCTGCAAGGCGCTGAGCTGAACTATCCTATTGTAGACAAATAAGCATACGGCGTATTCAAAGCGGTAAAGTAGTTCAGGTCATATATTCTTAAGAACATAACTAAAGTTGTAGTTCCTCACCCCGCCATTAGATCTCTTTTCATTCAAAAGGAATTGGGAGAAAGAACAAGAAACTGGGTCACCGCTCTTCAGGAATATGATTTAGAATTTAAACCTGCCACTATCATTAAAGGTCAAGGTTTATGTAAATTACTCACTGAACATCCAGCTGATGAAGAGCTGAATTGGGAAAATGAAGCTGAACTAAAGATGGTTGAGGTATGTCCCATCTTTACAGTTCCTGAATCTTGGTATAGAGACTTAGTGCATTATTTGCAGCAAGGGTACTTACCGGAGCACTGGAGTTCTAAGCAAAGAAGGGCACTCTGTTTGAAATAAGAAACTTATGAAATCATTGATGGGGTACTTTTCAGAAACAATTATGATGGCATTTTTCTTAGATGTCTAGAAAAGGAAGATGCAAGTAAAGTGGTCAAGGAATTACACGATGGCCCTGCTGGGGGACATTATTCTGGAGATACAACACCTCACAAAATACTGAGAGCTGGATATTATTGGCCCACTTTGTTTAGAGATGCCCACGCCTATGAAAGGAACTGTGATGTGTGCCAAAGGAGTGCTGGTAAATTGCCGAAAGCGGCAGGACCTTTGCACCCAGTTATTATCTCAGAACCTTTCGAGTCGTGGGGCATAGATGTTATCAGAGAAATAAAACCGAATTCTTCTCTACGACACCAGTACATCCCGATGGCCACAGACTATTTTACAAGATGGATAGAAGTTGCTCCATTGCGTAAAATCAATGAACATGTGATTATTAATTTCTTGAAGGAGAACATCATAACCAGTTTTGGGGTTCCAATTTCCCTAGTGTTCGATAATGCAACTTACTTTTCGTCTTTTAAGATTAATGAATTTGTTTATGAAAGAGGAATTAAGTTACATTATTCAGCCAATTACTACCCCAAAGGAAATGGGTTAACTGAATATACTAACAAAAACCTTATCTGAATTCTTAAGAAAACTGTGATTGAAAATCAGAGGAGTTGGCATACAGCCCTCCCAAATGCTTTGTGGGTAGATAGAATCACCCCAAAGAATGCTTTAGGAGTTTCCCCATATACTCTTGTCTATGGTAGAGAAGCCATCCTTCCTCCAAACATCTTACTCCCATCCTTGCAATTGGCCCAAGCCTCCTAAGGTTCCAGCAGTCAAGTCTTACAATCTAGAATTGACACCCTACTGAAACTTGAAGAGTCCCGGTAGAAATCCAAAGACCGATTCCACCAACACCAAGATATAGTCAAAAGGTGGTTTGATAAAAGAAAGTCTAGCAAAAGAAGTTTTGAAGTAGGTGACTTAGTTCTGAAATGGGACCATCCACACGAGGGTAAGGGAATGCACACAAAGTTTCAACATTTATGGGTTGGCCCTTACCAAATTTCTGAAAAGCTCGGCCTGACGACTTACAAGCTAAAAGACTTGCAAGGGGAGGAAGTAACTCTACCTCTCAACGGCCTTGCTTTAAAGAAGTACTTCGCTTAGTCATATGAGGGATTTTTGTACATAAATAAACGCTCTTGTTTCTTTCTTGTTTGTTTGTTTTGTTTTTGTTTTCTATTATTTTCTTTAGTTAGCTTGGTTTGTTTTCCACCTTGCTATATGCTCAATTTTTTTCTTTATTCTTTCTTTAATAAATCCTAGCCCAGCTTTTGGTGTAGAGGTTAGATAAAGCTTCGAACAAGGCTCAAAATCCTGTAAGGAAGAAACCTACTTACAAAGAAATGTTTTTGTGACTTTGTTTTCACTGTTGAGTTTCCAAGAATGAAGAGATCCTTTTTCTGTTGGTCAAAATAACCCTGTTTTAATAACTAAGATTCAACATTTCCTTCTTACTATCTTGGGGCTCCATTCACTCCAATATTAATACCTGTATCAAGGAGTTCACTATGATGGACCCATGGAGAGGAAGCATGTCTCACAGATATATGGTATTTAAAATGATCCCATGCTACAAATAAAAGCCAAAAGAGATTATATTAAAGAGTTGATTTCCAGGAATTCTCGCCTCAATTAAAGCAGGAGAAAGAAAAGCAAAATGCATTTAACTAAGGAAACTGTTCAAATAAATCAGCCCAGCAAGGTTCTTCTCTGTTTGTGAAGCATGATAATAAAATAAATCTCTCACTCACACAAAAGGACATTATGGATAGAAGAACCTAAATCAAATAGGGAAGTTGAAGAAATTTATTCCTAGAAGGCTAAAGCGGCAAAAGTCGTCAATCTAGAAACATCCAGAAGGATGCAAATGGCATGCAAGTGAGGAACAAACAAATATGTCTGTGAGATATTGTTACGATCCTGTGAAGTCTTTTATTAGTTGGCATCTTGAAGAAAGAGATTCAAAATGAACTTCATACTCTGGCCCTAAGAGAGTTGTAAAGAAGTACGATTCTAAGTTGCCTTCTTCCAAAATGACCATGATGATGAGAGTGATCACTGCATTCACAGAAGCTAAACTATGAGGAAATTTTGTTACCCATATAAATCAACAGTTTGTAAGTTTTTCTGCCCCTAAGGAGAGCTTGTTTCAGAGATCTGTGTTCACCAGGGAATCACCAATTGTTGTTGTTGCAACATCCCCCCCAAAATTTTGTAAATTTTGGGGCCCCTCCTTGTTTTTAAGAAAAGTTTGCGTAGGAGCCAAGTCCTTCCTAGAAGGCCTTTTTGTACTTAGTTTTTCTAAAAGGGAAAGTCCTTGAGTTTGTTTTTGTTTCTTTTCTGCTAAGTAAAACTCTACTTTCATAGCCGAAACAATGGAAAAACTCGCCCAGTCCCACCGCAACGTTCGGACCCTTTTGTTAATATTTTGAGCTTTCCCCGTTTCGGCGCAACTCACCCAGTTCTGCCACAGTAAGCAAGCTTTTTTGTTAAGTTTTCTAAAGTCTTTTTGTTTCAGATGAACTTGACAGTCCCGCTGCAACAGTCACCCCGACTCACCCAGATCATCCGAAACGCGATTTTTGCCTTGTCTTTTTTCTAAGTTTTTGTTATGGCGAAACACGCCAGGTTGCGCCGACATAACTCGCAAGCGCAATCCAAGACATCTAACACTTCGACAAAATCGAGCGTTCAAAGTTTCTTTTCGGTAGAACTAAGCCTATCTCGCCGAAACTGTCGCATCTAAACTCTAAGCCCTATCGGTAAGAAATGATGTAGAGGCGCGCAACGAAACTCAGCAAGAGTCACCGACACGAGATAGAAGACGCCTATTTTAGCACTGGCGCCAAGCTCGCCAGAGTGTGCCGGGCCATTGCGGAAGCACTCAGCCAATGCTGCCAAAATTGTCGCTTTGACTCGCCAAAACATTCCGGTTGACAGCTCGCAATTAATGCCAAAGTGACGTCGAAAGTGACCCTGGTCACATCACCGTAACTATGTTTTAATGCCCCACTAACCCAGTTTAATGCCCACACATGCCTTTTTCTATATATAGTAAGTGGGGTTTTAGGGGGTTTATTATTGTTTTCTATTATCGTTAAAGTTTTTGTGAGAACGCCATTCAAGGTTGTTCCATCCATTCTGGGATAGCCAAGTCTGCAACTCGTCAGCCTCATCCAAGCCAATCGTCCACTGCTAGGTAAGTAATTCCACCAGGCCTTTCTACTTTGCTTTCAGTATCCCAAGATTGTTGTTTATTTTCGTTAATGCCTTTTTAAGCAGTCTGTCACCATGACCACCTTGGGTCGTGTTGGAGTTTTTTCACTCATCTGTTTTTTCCTAAAGCCTTTCAAGAAGCCTGACTAGACCCTATTCCCTACCCATCCATTTGTCCTTCCGAAGCTTTGGTAACCTGAACCTTGTAGGTGGCCGCACCCGGCCACAACCTCCCGGTTACTCTCGCCCACGCCCTGTTATCAGCATCACAGAGCTCCCAGTTAGAAGTTTGTTCCTTAGCGTCATAAGTTTCATGTTAACACTAATAAGGAGAGTTAATTCTGATTAGTTATTTTAGTACTTGCCTATCATGGATTCGTTTTCTTTAAGCGTAATATCACTTTCGAAGTTGTTTGATAGTACTTTCTTATCCACGCTATATTTGTTGTAGTGATGAATTTTCATTTCAATGCTTTGTCTGCATGCTCGTTTCATCATTTGCCTACTCATATATGGTGTTGGCCAGGTTCTACCAAAATGCCGAATGGTGGCAAGAGGAAGGAAAAGATGGTCGAACTAGAGTCAAGTGGCATCGAAGCAAGAATCGAGACATTATACGAAGACACCAAGCCAGTTATGGGCACTACACCCTAGTTTAAGTGAGGAGATTTGCATCACATGATCAGAGACCAGGAAATTCCCAGGTTAGTCCTAGAAGAGATGTACTTGTACCATAACATTAGAAGCTCTAGCATTACCAAAGCAGCAACACGCCCCGATATTTTTCCCTGCTCGGAGGTTATTGAGTGGATTCTAGCACATGCAGACGCTGAATCAAGAGTCTTATCTGAAAAAAATGGAGAGGCGTTCGCCTCGTTCCACCCAACCCATATCTCGGCAACCTACAAATTGCCCCGCACTCAGCAGCTATTGAATGACGCATGGCTAGAAAGTCTTAACATGGATTACATAGAGATAGCCAGAAAATTGTTAATTCAAGGTAGGCAGCGGAGGGTGAAAGAGAGTGATGATTATGAAGTTCAGGCACTCAGTCCTCCCTTCAGGATTATTGCCCCCATGCTAAGCAGAATTTTTGGCAGAGCTGATGGAACCACTTGTCAGTTGCATTGGATCCCTCTGATCCACTATGTAGCTTTCAAGGGCACGATGTTTAATTGGGAAGACATCCTCTCAGATAATATATCGTCAGCCACAACTGCTGCTAAGGAAGGGCTATCCCGGGGAAAATCTGAGTTCTACATGTCATCACACCTCGTGAATTGCATTCTGGTAAGGCATCAGTTCCCAAGGATAGGATGCATGTGGAACAAATCCGACACCCCAATTTATATTGGTTACAAGATCTTATGGGCCCAGAATTACAAAAAGCATTACAAGATCATATGTGAAGAATTGATCATGCCACTGTATGAACTAATGTTCATTGAAGAACCCAGTTGCGTATCTTAGAATGCCATGGCAGTCTTATAGAAGTATGGTGATGTTTATCTGTCGGAAGAAGGCACCTACATAAGAATGTATGGAGGTCCCAAACCCCCATACCTCCTTCCTAAGTATGCTACTAATTTTGTCGTCCATAAAGAGGCAGTCAGACAATTATTTATAGATGGAATCGGTCATGTCCTAAAGAAAGTAAAGAAAGCCTCCTTCCTGGCACTACCCTTCTATGTGGGAGCATACAAGTTTTCTAAAGTCAGCTGGGCTGAAGTGTTTTTTCAGGAGCTAAGGGAGTTTCACTTTGGAGAAAGAATCTTCACAAAGAATGATAAACTAAATAAGGCCGCAGATCACTATAGAATTGCCAATGCACACTTTGAGTACGCCCACTATTTTGATGAAGACAGAGAAGTCTTCAGAGGGGTCAATAATATGACCGAACTCCAAAGACGCCTTCTCCTCAAGAGTGGAGCTGGTACTAGTTCCACTGTAGCCCAAGTTGTTAAGGAAGCAGAATTGCGGAGACAGAAAGAAGAAGCCAGGGCTCTGGAAAAGGAAGAGCTAAGGTTGAAAGCTGAGGTTGAAAAGTTCCAAAGGGAAGCAGCATAAGGAGGAAGAAGATAGGCTTCAAGAAGAAGAAGCTTAGAGGCTTTGAGAAGAAGAAGCTCAAAGGCTTTGAGATGAAGAGCTAGAGAATATAAGAAAGGAAGAAGCTGCCAAAGAGCAAGAGGAAAGAGAAGCAGCTGAAGGCCGAAGAAGGAGAGAGACAGCTTAAGGCCGAGGAGGAAAATAAGGCTAAGGAGGATGCACAAGCTGAGGGCTCCAACATGAAAGGAATGGACATAGACTCGTCCCAAATGGTTCAGACCCCGCCCACAGAAGATGACATCCCTATAGAATATCTTCCACTCGTCCCTTTCACTCCATCAAAGAATCATACTGTGACCCATTGGGACAAGTTTGTTTTTGACAAGAAAAGGAAGTCCATATTCCGAAGGACAGAGACAAGGTTGAAGAAGCCTTTCCACCTTGGCATCATTACCACGAGAGAAACCACCCTCATGCAGGGCACACAGAATGCTCCATTGGCTATGGCATCCGCTACCTTAGCTGCCACAAGGGCAAGCGAAGACATTGTACTCAAGATAGTAATTTAGTTGGATGCAACCAAGAAAAGGGATCGCATGTTACAACTCACTGTGGTTAATGAGTAGCCTTATAGGGACTTAGTGGTGAAGAAATATAATCACCTTTTGTCAGATCAAAAAGAATTGTCGGATAAGTATCAGCACCTGGAAGAAGAAAATGAACACTTGTCGGTCCAGATGATGATAGTGAAAGGAGAGAAGAATGATTTTGAAGCCGGGATCATTCAATTGGAAGAAGAGAAAGAGTTGAGGGCTGAGCAGCCAGAACAAGCAGGCAACAAGGAAATTGAACCAAGCCCCTTTCATAAACAATCTTGCGACATACTGAAGCAGATGCACGAGTCACAGGAACTGCTTACTCAAGAAATTTGCAAGTTGAAAACTATGGTGTACAAGATGAAAGAAATAAACTCTGAATCCATTAGGCTTAAAAAGAAATATGCGCAGGTAAAAGAAGATATTGGAAAACATATTGAATGGAGAGAGGGGAAGTCAGAATTCCCCAAACACCTCCCTCTCAAATCCATAGCAGAGTTTAAAGAGGATATAGCCTTCATGGAGTTATGTAAGAACTGCGGTGTGAAATTAAACTCTATGATCCAAACAACTATCGGAAGATGCAGCAGCCTTTATCAGAGGATCCAGGAGGTTCATGGAAGGTGCAAAATGGCGATACCCCAGACTCTTGAAGACTTCCCAAGCAAAGAGCATCGCTTGTCTAAATTAAAAGGTGAATTAAACACATAAATGGAGTAAGTGAAGAAGATAGACGTGTTGACAGCGGATGATCTTCACCAGTGCATTGCGCAACCCTCCATACATGCCCACCTGTTTCACGAGATTATCCAAATTACAACAGTAGAAGTGCGGGCATTTAAGCAGATCTTGCCAAGCATGTGATTTCTCAAAAGCTCATGCTCCCTTCACCTGCCAACACTTTTATACGAGAAACAGGCATTTGGGTGAGTTATATAGAAGAAACGGATAAGCCAGCTGTGGAAAAGGCGCCAGCAGAGGCAGGAGCGCCATCTGGGACAAAAGCGCCAGCAGAGGCAGAAGCGCCATCCAGGAGCTGACTGGGAAGTTATAGATTTTTAGTGATATGCAAGGAATTTTGCTTTTCTGTTATTTAGTCGTGAGGATAAAGGACAGCTGGATTTTGTCTCTTTTTGTAAAAGACATTTAGGGATTATTTTAATTTTTTGAAGGGCATTAAAAGACAAATTAAAAGATTCTTTGTGAGGGGGACATGTGGCAGCTCTGGGATCATTTTGTAAGGTTATATATAGAATATTAGAGAATGATAGAAGGACTTTTGGCAGGTGAAAAGACATTTTCTATCTTGTACGTGAACTGATTTGCTGCATATTAAGAAATTCGATTTTTGCCTAAAGAAAGCCCGGGAGACTGCGTTTTTGCCTAAGGGATGTGTTGAATGTCTGTTGGATTGTTCCTATGTCATATATACATTACTGTGAGATAATTCCTTGCTGTTATGAATTGTTTCTTTGTGATGAATGTTCTCATAATTTTCTGTGCAAAGATGTTTATCTCAAATGAGTAATGGAATGTGTTAATTAATCAAAGTTATCTTTGATATATTTATCTTCTGTTGGAAATGCATCTTTATGATTAAATAGCTATCTGTGCAATATTTAGATGTTTCTTTCAGTTTATTACTCATATTTACAGTTTGCTCCTTGCAAGGATAGATTATAATTGCTTAACAGTTTTAGATCAGATTTGCTTAATTACCTGCATTTAGTTTAGAGCACTTGCATATCATCTTTAAAATTAAAATACATAAACGGTGGATCAGGCTGCAACCAGTGCAAAGAAAACAAATCTTTAAATCTTACACGGTAGCCAAACCGTTAATTGGACGGACTCCCCATACCAAACGGTGAGCGATCTAATTGTGCTTTCTTACTGGGGAGAATCCTTTGTTGATTGATGCTACGATTTGCGGGGCATCAACAGGTTGTCTGTTGTATTAATTTGTATGTGAAGGATGAATGGCTCAACTTCATTTGTGTAAGACATGTTTAATGGCTATCTGTAGCTCTTAATATTGTACACAATTCATTGTATGGGTTAAATATGGGCGTAGTTCCTTGTAGATTGTTATATCATATGAAACTTGTTTTATGGGTTTAAGATGGGCTAATAATGAGAAAGATGAAGCTATTAATTGGATTCCTAATGGAAGCTGTTATCAGATTCAGTGAATTATAGACATTAACCTGGGTATTAGCTTGGCTGCCTGATGTTTATAGAATGATAGGAAACAACTGGATGATATGTTTGCAGGCTTGTTTGGGAGTCTTTTCTATGAATATTATTGTTTGTCATGTGGTGTGGTTTAACTCTGCCAGCTATGATATTCCTATCTAGCCCATATTCTTTCCTATGTTTGCTTATGGGCCACTATTGAGTCTTTTGATGCTATCCATAAGATACTTAATCAAAAAAAAATTAGTTGCATAGTTTTACACTGTAATTATGAGTATGTGTAACGTGGGTATGTTACATCTGCACTCTGGGGCACCTGCTCATCACTATATTCCTTGTGGTGGAACAAATGGTGGTGTTGTTTTTCCTGAGACATCTTCTTGAAACAAAAAATTTAAAAACAAACTGGAGAGTAGAGCGACCTCACAATGCTTCTAGAAATAAATGGAAATGGATTATTAGCAGATATGTGCAGAATGGAGATGAGATGAAAAAATTGACATACAGAGGGGTTGTTCATATAGCCCGCTCTCACACGGTAAGTTGAAGCCGACCTGACTAGGCGGTGCCTTGTCGCATCATAATTTTTCTTTTTTTCGATAACTGTCGAGGAAGAAAATGATATATATATATATATATATATATATCCCTGTGCGGGTGTGGTGTAAGAGGAGGATGAGAGATTCATGGACTTATTAAATTACACAATTTAAAATTTATTAACAAATCCAGTGAATATGTGCCATAACATTGTAAAAGTAATGTAAATTCTCACCGTCGACATGGCGGGGCGGCTGTAGGTGACGTGGACTGGTAACCAATATCATGTCTACGAAATCAATGAAACATAACTCTTTTCTACGTTATTGGTGTACAAGAAAAGTCGTGCAAGAAGACCAATTAATTTCGTTGGTTACACGTAGAAGACGTGAGGTACACATGAGCATAAGACTAATTAATTTTTCAAAGGAATTGCATAGTTCCACAATATATGAATGCGTTAAAATCTTATCCCTTTCCCTGCCCCAAGGATGATCCCTTTCCCTATCCAAAGGATGAATTATTCTAGAACACACTAGAATGTAATGTATGTAGATTTAGATTTATGGCTCCATATCCTTCAAAGAAATATTTCACTACCCCATTGCAATGTATGTAAGATTAGATTTGATTAATGGCACCATATCCTTCATTTCTTGAAAAGCTATTACTAGCATACCCCCAAAGCAGGGTAAATGAAACGTCGAGAATATGTTGTAAAATGAGAGAAAGTTGTGTGTACGTAGACAAGGGGTAAATTTTGTAACATATGGCACGTTTCTTAGGCACTTATGTCTTGGTCAACAATTGCTTATAAGTTTGAATGATGATAGGAATATGAGGTTGAGCCATGTGGGCATGATGTAGTTGTGATTCTAGGTTATATGTTCACCAAAATGAAAAAATTTAACATGCTCTCATTAATACCTATTGTTTATCCATGGAATATTTATTATTTAAGGCGTTGTTATCATATTGCATTTAGCATTCCGATTTCAATCTTAACCACTATAGGAGTGAATCTCTTTGTACATTCTAGAATAGTATGCACTTGCACATAGGTACAAAGTCTCAACTTAGCATAATTAATTTCAACTTTTTTTGTTGATATCCATTTTGTGCACTTGTTGATGCTTTTATTTTTATTTGAATAATTTCCTCATAGATATATTCAAATATATGGGAAAGTTAAATATTTGTTTGGAGGTCTCTACAATGAAATTTGAGCTCACACATCAATATGGGTGATTTCATATTAAAATATCAAATGCAAGTTCGTCCATCTTCTTATAATGAAGTGAGAGGGGGATGTACGGGATCATAAGAGAGACATAATGGCTTAGAGGAGATAAAATTTGTTCATGCATTTTGAATTCACATGCCTGTTGTGGCCGCGCTCAACTTGTAAAATTTAAATGGTGGTTGTCGTAGAGGATTCGAGATACCATTTTACATGTTGTGTTTGTCTAATTGCTCGAAGATTCATCAAACATTATGGAGTGAGATTACAACCGTCAGAAATTCAATATGTTTATTAAAGTGTTATGTGATGAATATATAAAATATAATATTTAGTGAGATAAAGAATTAGTATATTTATTTTTATAATAAAATAAAAATATTTATTAATTAATAATATTAAATTTGGATAACATTTAAATTTATTATTCTTAGTGGAGAACGAAATAAATACTAAGGGATATTGAAATATTGAAGTAGTTAATTGCTGAAGCAATATACACTAAATCAAGGAGTTGTGATATTATAGTAGAAACAGAGGGTCCTTGGGCTCATCAATGCCCATCCAAGACATCATTAACCAAAAAAAAGTAATGACCAGAACTAGATGCTCTGCAGTGCTTCCTGGTTAGTGAACAACTACATTATTCAAATTCATTCCGTACATCAGTGGATGCACACTTCTTACATAAGACGTGACAGACTCATGAATCCCACGGACAAACACATGATTGTCCACTCCATAATATTTGAATGAACCCAACACCCTGTGTGCTATCATAGAGATGAATACTTTTAGTTTTATAAATTCATCCCTCGTGTAGTTCACTACAAACTCTCCAACTCCTGGGACGATATCCGATATTTGGATGGATCCTTCAAACTCTAGCACTTGATTGCACCTGTGCAAGAGAGATTTTTAAATCCGTGGTCTAGAGAATGAGATGGAAGCACCAAAGGTCTACCTTCTATGCAGAATTTTCTCCTCCAGCTATGATTGCTACAATATCACCGCGCACAGTCTTTAACTCTATGTTGTTGCTCAGCTTCAAATTGTTCACCCAATACCCCAAATAATAGTACAACACCCTCCTTATTGGAAAAGGTAGCCAATAACATATTAGATGAATTATGTGGCAGAAGAGCATATTGTTTCTGACACAGACAAATTTAGGGAAAGGTGTGTTTATTAAAGACAGAGCATATTGTGAACTTTAGAGGTGCATTACAAGGGCGTCTAAGGTCTTATGTAAGAATGTATCGAATTTAATTTAAAATTTTATTGTACTTATGCACTGTACATCAATGGGATGGCTCTATCTTAATAGAAGATCAATGGGTTAGATCTATCTTAAAGTCACTTTCAAAATTCAAGAATCTAATTTGAGCAAAAATAGCTCCAATCGATTTGACAACATCTGAAAAAATGTGTCACGTGTCGCAAGTTACTCGCAACATAAAATCAAACGTCATCGAAGTTCCACTGTGATATCACATCAACGGAGAGGTCAACCTCTTCCTCATGTGAAGTCGGAATGAGCTCCAACGCCAATGCCTCATCAATCGATCGTACTTACCGTCATCTGATTGCTCAAACAAATATTTACAAAACGCCAAGTCCCCTGATATATGTTGGTTATCGCTTGACAACTCCATTTCAGAAACCGAAGAAGAGTGTGAGGGCTCCTCTTTACTATTATCATCGATATTATCACGGAGATAGGGCAAAGCAGAAGGGACTTTGTTCAAATCATATTTGGCGGCTGCAATCTGTATTTGCTTACGGGAAAGAGAAGCCGCAAACAGAATGGCGAGCAAAAAATTGGGGAAGTTAAATTTGGCATTCAGCCCTTTCAAGCAAATACATTGCGTTGTCGAAGGCTCGGGTGGCCTGCTCGGCGGTTTTGTAGGAACCCAGATATATCTTCTCTCTTGATTTCAACATTTGAATTTCGGATACCCATTTTCCCCATTTGGAACCAAGTAATTAATTTCCCTAATATTGTAGACTTAAGACAATGCCCTTTCTTTTCACCAAGAAAAAGCTACACTTGTTATTCATAGGATAATCAAAGAATACAAAAATAGTGCCCCTTTGATGGAAAACTTTTTCCAATACTTGCCATACCCATACAAAATGTTCACCATAAATCACTTACCACTCGAAGATCACAATAGATAATTTAAATAGTTAATATTAATTAATATATATATATTATTCCATGTGTTTACATATCATTCACTCCATATGAACACCCTCACTGCTTCATTTAATACATTAAAATATATGCTATAATGACTTTTATCACTTAAAAAATGTTTTTATATTTATAAATAAAAATTAAAAAATAAATAAATTATAATATATATTTTAATCACTAGTTTTTAATATCTCAGAAATTAGAAACAATCTGGATGGATAGTTGGGGTTAGCCCGTGCCTTAGAGGAAGTGCAGGATTTCATTTACATCGACAATGTGTTGGGTAAACGATAGCTTGGATAGATGATTCCATTAAATAAATGTGGCAGTCTCAATAAAAATATGTAAAACATTTGCTAAATGTAAGAAGTAAACAACTAATCTATCATGTGCAAGTAAATAAACTAAATTAAAAAATGGTAAACAGTGAGATCCATGCAAGAGACAAGAAGTAAAAAATTTGAGATTTTCTATTAATGGGAAAGCAATGGCTTGCAAAAAATTTACCTCAATGGTGAGGATTGTTGAGTTGGGGTAGCTGCAATTTTGAGATGCTCCAATGCTCCAAGGGTCTCTTCTTCTCCAATGCTTCAATGGTTGGGCAAAGCTCAAAAGGGATTTTGGCAGCATGAGGATAGGATGAATGTGGATGAATAGTGAGGAGCCCCTATCACCTTTTTATAGTTGTTTGGTGATGGGGAATACCATTATGGTTTGAGGAAACCAATGGAATTAACCAAAATGGTTTAGGTTTCTTTTTCCCTCTTTCTCCTTTTTTGAATATTTTTTATATTTTTATTCCCTTTTAATATTTTTGGGAATTTTGGACCCCTTTTGAGGGTTTTTTGTATTTTTGAGGAAAATTACATATTTTGAGTGGAAAAAGATGGGTTTTGGTCTTTTTGGTGACCTTTTGAAGGTTTTAGAGGCTCAAATGGTGGAAAAAGTGGACAAATGGGTCATGTGAATAAGGGAATGAGCTAGTGAGCACTTTTTGGGTGTTAACAGATTGCCCCCTGATGTGTGAGGGCAGGAGCTCATCGTATGGCTGATAGACATCATATTTCTTTTGTCTTTTTCCTAGGGTTTGGAGGAGAGAAGAGACCGATTGGAGACTCGAACACTGGACCCTTGCAAACTGCATAAACTAAAAATACATGTCCTCAAAATGAATGAGGAATAATATATGATAATGGACGAGGCGGGCATACCCATGCTCGTATCAAGACATATACATAACAATTAGGCCCAAGAAGGGGGACCTGAATAATACATAAAAATATGTTGGTACATCATAATGGTCAATAGGGGACACAATACTGGGACATACTCATGGTCATACCATGACTGATTTGAAGGACTTATACACGGGAAAAGAGCAAAAACCATTCTGAATAAGGTGTCAGAAGGGTTGATGAAACTGCTGAATCTAAAGGTGTCCAGTATTTGTAGGGACTCAATGACTGTGAGCCAACTTCTGAGGAGTATATGTAACTGTATACTCGAGGGAGTATAAAACTAGGGTACATCTGAATACTATCGCCAAGCACAACCCAGATATCCATATGAATATGTAACTGGTTGTTTCCTCAATTAGACTCTCAAATGTGGTAGAGTCAGTTGATATCCGGGGTCTTCAACAAATAACTAAAAGGAGCGATACCCTGTACAAGTCTCAACGATGCAATCAAGGTGTTGACGTCGAGCATGTGAGAAATAATCATTTGGAGAGGCACTGAAGGCTCCTTTCAAAATGATTTGCAGGAACTCATCACTAATGGTGATGAGTCCAAGGCACAAGGACCTCTGGGTCTATCCTTTGGAATAGATTTGGTTGGCGTCGACAGAGGGAGACCGGCAACTACCAAGGCAATGATGTTTCCTTGATAGGAGCGCGAGGTGTACAATTGAAGTGTGATAGTACTGATGGTAGGACTGACATACTGTGGGGATGGGGCATAACTGGGGTCATAGAGTGGGTGGACACAAACTTCCTTTATTCAGAGCATGATGACATGGTTGACCTGGTAGAATATAAAACTGACTTTTAGGTGTGGGGATCATAGCTTAAGGAATCAGGGGTATGTATTGCAGATTGGAGTGACTCTGGGGGACAAGCGAATGGATGCTATTGGGAGACTCTCAGGGTGACATATTGCAGAATACTTTGAACAAAGGCGACCATACTGGGGAAGCTGCCGTATAAGTAGACATGATCTGTTCTGGCACCGACAGGCACCGTTGGGGCCTTCTTTGTGTTTTAATGAGCTCCAAGAAGGGATAAAAGTGTGCTCTAAAATGGTACTGTCCTGTGGATTTATGGGAGCCTAGGTCTGTTCATGCTCATGAGTGCTTTCATTTTTAAGGAGTTTGAAAATGATAAGAAGACTCTGAATTGGTGGAGGAGTACCGTCCTGTAGATTTATACGATCCCAAGATGGTGATTGCTCGTGGTTGCTTTCAATTTTAGAGAGTCTGAAAGCTGTAAGTAGACTCCATTGGTGTTCTTTTTCGTATGTTAGTCTCCAAGGCCCGAAAAAGAATAAAATGATGCAAATGGAGAACTCTTCTAGCCGATGTGAATATGAGTATTCCTTTTTCATAATTAGTCTACAAGGTCAGTAAAAGGGGTAGACTTATACCAGGTAGATGCCCTTTCAGATACTTTTAGCGAGCATGAAAGGAAGCAAGATTGCTTGATGATCTTTTCATTGTTTTAGGAGTCAGAAAAGAGCTTAACAGAAACTCCCTAAGTGCCTTTTTCATAAAGGAATTGCTCGACCCGAAAAAGGGATAAAATTATACCGAACAAAAAGGTATTGGTGAGAGCGAGGAATGATCTCGAGCATCATCACGAGCGCGGAAAACTGAATTCGGCGATGTAAGAAATGTTTAAAAAGGTTAGCGGCCGATGTGGCACACAAATCGAGGCAATGAGGGGCATTTTGAAAAAATGCCCAAAAATTATGGGGGTGGGAGCAAGAAATGATCTCAAGCATCATCACGATCGCGGAAAACTGAATCCGTCAATATAAAGATCGTAAAAAATAGGCAACAATTGATGTGGCATGCAAATCGAGGCGACGAGTGTGTGAAAAAATGTCCGAAAAATCTGGCGGTGAGAGCGAGAAATGATCTCAAGCATCATCACGAGCACAGAAAACTGAATCTGGCGATATAAAGAACATCAAAAATGGACAACGACCGATGTGGCACGCAAACCGAGGCGACGAGGGGCATGTGAAAAATTCCTAAAACGAGACCTGGTGGAATCGAGAAAAGGAGCGGACTATCGTGAAGTTCTCGCCGCACTGATTCTAGCAGTACCAATGGTTTGAAAAACGGACGTCGTATGATGCTGAAATGGTTAATTGAAGATTGGTCAAATTTCTATAAATAGCTAGTGGACCCAATGTGACATGTGTCATTTTCACGGTTGAGTTTGACATAGTAATTTGATTTAGTCAGAGCATTTTCTTCATTTTCGGGAGATTTGACCGTTGGTTTTTTATTCTGCGAGTTTCAGGTAATCCTATGTGCTCCAGCTTTTCAATTTATTTGCTTTTGGGGGGTCTCGGGGTCTCAGAAGTGGTGAATATTCCATGTTGGCTTGCCAATGTGGAATATCGTGGGTTTTGAGGCTTTTTGCAAGGTGCACATCACGGCTGTGTGCCTCACAGCCGTGATGTGCATCGCGGTTGTGGGTGCTTACAGTCGCGATGTGCATCGTGGCTGTGGGTGCTTAAAGCCGCGATGTGGATTGTTGGCTTTGGGAAAAACATTTATGGTATTTTTTCTAAAAAAAATTGTGTTTGGTTTTGCAGGATGCTCAAGAGGCCGTAAGCATCTTGGAGGGAGAGAGAGATCTATGAGGAGTTGATGGAGACTATTCGGGTGATTCCACATGTGCGGGCGGCGTTAGGTTTGGGCGGATTATTGAAGTTCACACAGATTCCTCTCATGCGTTCAGTAAGGGACTTGCTGAACAAGTTGATTGACTTTTGGGACCCAGAGGAGGTATCTTTTATGGTGCAAGGTGAGCGACTGGATCTCACCTTGACTGATGTGTATTTCCTTACTGGCTTGCCCCATTCGGGTGAGATAGGGGACACCCATCCCAGGATTCCGGCTGGTATGGATATAGAGGATCTCCTTGAGATATTTTGCGTTCAAGGGGCCCGTGCGCAGAATAGCGCACTGAGTGTCGGATTTGTGAGAGCCGAAGATGAAGGAAGTGGCGGCTTGTGTTTTGTGGGTGCTTGGTGCACAGGCACCCTATCGTTTGTCGGGGGGAAGACGATGATGGTTCATCGTGTCACAACTGGGACCTATTTTGCTTGGGGTCAGATGTTCCTTGCTTGTGTTCGGCGAGAGCTGAAAAAGGTGAGGTGTGAGGGAGGAGAGTTCAATTATGCCTCTTTCCTATGTTGCTTCTTTTTCGAATGAGTACCTACCTTGCGGCCACGTGTTCCGGTTCGGGAGGAACTGAGGAGTGAGCCGAGGATGGTGTGGTGGGGGGATATGATGCCCCGGGGTTGTGGTGGTATTCGATGGTTCTTCACGACGGACATGTAGGAGCAATGGGAGCAAATGCCTGTTGTGATTGATGATTATCCGTACCAGGGTTTAGACTTCCGGGGGGACATCGAGATGCCTCAACCTAAGGGACAGGCTTGGGGATTAGACGGTACGCCTTTTTTTTTGTTGTTCTTATCATATCATGTTTTTTGTATATTTGTTTGTGATGATAGCCAGAGATGTATATATGATATTGACATGCTTTAGCGTGGTTTACTGCAGACGTGCATCCGCTGCCTCTAGTATATCATTAGGGCCGTAGGGGACGTATGGTGGTGGTGGTACCTCCACCGGTAGTGGTACCTCTACCTCATGCACGAAGAGTTGTGCGTTATAGAGATGATGCCATAGAGGATGTTCATGATGCCTTTGAGGATCTGTTGGATGATGTCCTCGATGATGGCTGGAGATACCTAGATCGGTGTGTATTGGACTGTTGTTTTGATGCTCCACATGAGTGGAGATCGATTCTGCTGAGGGTAGCTGTGTTGGCAGCTGAGAGGAGAGCTCAGGATCAGTATGATCTGGAGGAGGCAGCTGACCGTGATGATGACTAGTTTATCTTGTACCTTCCCCCAAATGCTGATGAGCATATGGGGACTTTTTTGTTGATACGCATTTTGTACAGCTGGTGTATTTTTTGTATATTTGGGTGCTGAGGGCACTCTTGACATTATGACTATATGATGATATTTATATTTATGCATATTGATGCATTCTTGTTATATAGTCATGCATGCACGTGGATGCACTTCTTGTTATTGCTTTTATGTCTTGTTGCATGTGGATGCAATTGTATGTCGTTTGTTTGCCCGTGGAGGCACATTCTATGCACGTGGATGCAATAGTTATGGTTTTTGTATGCCCGTGGAGGCACGAGTTATGCACATGGATGCAATATTATGATGATTTATTTAGTTTGTTTATTTGATTTTTTTATGCCTATGTGATGCATGTTGTGATGTCCTGCATGTTTTGGTTGACGTGCTAATCTAGAATGTTGTTAGCCATTTGGTCTGCTACACTGTTTAGATTTCTTGGGACATTAGTGAATGAAATGGATTCAAAGTGTCGAATCATCTGTTTAGTGCGCAGGAATTTTCTAAATAGACAGGGATCGCGTACCTGGTAATAGTTGTTGAGATGGGAAACAAGGAGTTGGGAGTCCAGGAAGACGCTAAGGTGACTTATGTCCATCTAGAGAGCAGCGGCCAGTAGACCAGTCACGGTGTCGTACTCAGCTTTATTATTTGTGGCAGCACCTATGCACACTCCGTCGAGGTGGATCAACTCATGTGAAGGGGAATCAAGTACCCAAGCTGTAGAGGTGAGATTTGGAGACCAGCGACTTGCACCGTCGACAAAGCCGATATGGTAGAGTGGAACAAGATCCATCTGTGTTCATGCAGGAAAAAATGAAAATGTAAGGTTTTGAAAGTTTACAGTGAAAAAATGAATTAAAAACTATACAACATGGACTGTGGTGTCCAGGAGATTTTTTATGGATAGAATCATTTGAGTTACAACCCGTTACGGGGGTTGCACATGGGGTTTCCTTCTGAGTCAGTCAAAATATATGCTCCATGTCCAAGGCAAGTGTGTATGATGTATGGGACTTGCCACATGGATTCAAATTTTCCTTTGCATGTTTTATCATGGGCTTGGTCATAAACGAGTACAAGGTCTCCTTCACTAAATGCTCATGGGTGAAAATTTTTATCGTAATGGAGTTTTGATCTGTTCTTTGCGGCTTCGATTGTTTGGAGAGCTGCGCGGCGATCTTCGTCGACCTGCTCTAAAAGAAGTAAGCGTTCTTCAATTGGTGAAGTATTCGAGAGGAGTTATATGGAAATTTGTAATGTCAGTATTTGACACTCAATGGGAAGTATGGATTCGACGCCGTGAACCAAATGGAAAGGGGTGAAGCCGGTGGATGTGCGGTAAGCTCATAATGCGGGAAAAAGCATGTGATGCTAATTGGACTTATGTCGGTCGACAGTGCGCTATAGGATGGTCTTCAAAATTTTGTTAACAGCTTCGACTTGGTTGTTACCTTGGGGGCAGTAGGCAGAAGAGAAATGATGTTCAAACTTAAGAAGTGTTGACAATTCTCGCCAAACAGAGTCCTCGAAGTGAGAACCGTGGTTTGAGACGAGTTGCTTTGGTACTCCGAAACGAGCAATAACATGGTTGAGGAAAAAAACGGGCTACAGTGTCGGCTTTGCAGTTGTAAGTAGGCATGCCTTCTACCCATTTGGTAAAGTAATCGACGGCCACAATAATGTGTTTATGGCTGCCAACTAATGGAGGATTGCAATCCATGAAGTCGATGGCCCATTTTCAAAATGGTCCAATGGTGATGACTAGATGAAGGGGGGCGGGGGGGGGTTCTTGCCTTGGGGGAAAAAAGCTGGCAGTTTTGGCAATGTTTGACTACTGTGATACAATCAGTGAATAATGATGGCCAAAAATAACCTATGGGGATTACCTTTTGGGCGGTGGCCATTCTAGAGAAATGGTCTCCGCAGGCACCAGTATGACAGTCATTAAGGACCTATTCTGCTTCTTCCTGGGAAAGGCACCATCGTAGGATGGTGTCAACACCGCGTCTATAGAGGACATCGCCTATGAGGAGATAGTGGGGGGCATGATGGTGTATGCGATGGCGTCCGTCACGGTCGATGTTGGGTTGAAACTTCTGTGTGCGGAGGTAAACCAAAATATCGCCGTACCAAGGGTCGTCTGACGAGATGATGAATAAATGGTCGTCAATTAGATCGGTTTTGATAGCTGGTGATGATGATGAGGATGGTAGGTCTGTAATGAGTTGAGCAAGTGCTAAAGCTTTGGTGCTCTTCGGGGTTTTAAAAGTCAAGTCATATTCTTGTAGGATAATCATCCATTTAGCAACACGGCCTTGCAGAAGGCAGAAATTCAAGAGATAGACCATCGGGTTGGAATTTGCAACAACCATGGTATGGATGAGGAGAATGTAATGGCGCAATTTATGTACTAAAAAGACGACGGCGAGGGCCATTTTCTCTTCATGTGGGTAGCGCAGTGGTGGGCCTGATAAGGTTTGGCTCACATAGTAAATGACATGATCTTGACGAGCGGAGTCTTCCTAGATGAGTACTCCAGAAACGGTGTAATCGGATGCCGAAATGTAAAGGATAAAGTCTCTTGTGAAGTCTGGAGGAGAAATCAAGGGGGCACTTGTAAGTGCTTTCTTCAGGTCTGTGAAAGCTCCTTCTGCTTGGTCGTCGCATACAAAACGGGTATGAAGGAGTAGCAAATGGAGGAAACCATGTACTGTCGTGGAGTAATCTGGGACAAAGCGATGGAGGAAGTTGGATTTCCCCTGAAGGCTTTGTAGTTGTCTTAGTGTATGAGGTGATGGTAGGTCTAATATGGCTTGGACCTTTAGAGGGTCAATAGTGATCCCTTTTTCTGAAATGATGAAACCCAACAGACGGCTTGCTGGAACGCAAAAGACAAACTTGAGTGGGTTCAAACGGATTTGGTTTTTGCGACAGCGCAAGAAGACTTGTCGGAGGTTGTCTAAATGGTCGGATCGTTTCTTAGATTGAGCTGTGAGGTTGTCTAGATAAACCAATATGATGTTAATCATGTCATGAAAACAATAAGTCATAGCTCGCTGAAATGTGGCTCCAGCGTTCTTGAGACCAAAAGGCATAACACGATAGGTGAAGGTGCCCCATGGGGTTGTGAAAGTGGTCTTGTATTGATCTTACTTGCAGATATGGATTTGGTTATACCCGGAGAAACTGTCCATGAAAAACAGTATCTCGTGCCCCGCACATGCATCAATTAGCCGATCGATAAATGGTGTTGGGAAGTTGTCTTTGGGACAAGCTAAATTGAGGTCTCAAAAATAAGTACAGACACGTATGGTGCCTACTTTCTTGTTGACTGGAACTGGGTTGGAAACCCAGGTAGTATAAGCAATAGGGTATATGAAACATGCTGCTCGAATCTTCTCAATTTCGGATTTCACGGCTGGAAGCTTGGATGGGTGAATGGGGCATTGTTTCTAGCGGACCGAAGATATGTTGGGCCAAGTATCTATATGATGTTCTACAATGGTAGGATCAAGACCAGGCATCTCAGTGTAAGACCAGGAAAAGGCATCGTGAAATTCTTGGAAGATTTTCTTATAGGCTTGGGTTTCCTTTTCAGTGCATGATGCACCTAAAGAGATAAGCTCAGGTTTTTTGGGGGTGGTGGATATGTCGATTTTTATGATTGGCGAAATGTTGTCCATATTACCTTCTTCAAAAGAATCTGGGGCTGGGATAGGATCTTTGAACCAATCGACCTTGGTTGGTAATAAATCTTTGGATTCAATAGACGGTTTTTCGTGGTGGAGGTAGATGCCTCAGGGATGAAGTATGATCGATGGTGCATATCATCCCAAGGGTAGTCCGGTGCAGTAAGTGTTTCTAGGATTTCCTCATCGCTACGGGAGTAGTGCGTCATCAAATTGATTGGTTCAGGCTTGTAGGTGGTTGAAATCATATAAATGGTATTGATTTCTTATGAAAGGGAAGATTCTGGGGGGAATATTTCCTCAATGAGTGGGGGGGATATCTCTAGGTCAGTATTATTCAATTCGTATAGTGCTGCTCTATAATCTGGGAGATCGGGACAGTGATGTGAATAATGTACGTAGATGCCACAGATTGCACAAGGGTGGTTTGTATGTAGTGATTTATCACTAGGCTAAGGGGGTAGCTGAAGTTTAACAATTGGAATGTTCGTGTCATCATCCAACATATTCATGTGTTCTTGAAGTGTCGGTAATTGTGGACATAGATGGGTAGCATGGCCTATATCGTCGCACAAGGAGCACTTGGGGGGTATACGGATTGTTGGGGTATTCTTCGCTAATTTGGGAGTCACTGGGGGTGCGAGTTATGGGTCCAGTGGTGTAGGTTTGTGGACCTCTACCCCCAGTGTGGTGGGATTGAGGGGGGACATAACTAGATGTTGATGTAGTGGCCCCTGTTGGAGGAGGTCGGTTTTGGGGGTTCGATACACCAGGTGGTGGATGGTTTTGGGGGTTCGGTACGCCAGGTGGTGGACGGTTCGAAGTATTGATGGGTTGTACCGGTTGTAAAACAACGATCGGTGTCGGGGGAGGGGTTGGGGCAGGTAGGTACCATATAGGTAATCCTAACGTTAACCCTGGAAGGTTAAGTGTAGCCATTACTGGCATGCTGACAACTCCTGAAAATGGAAACAAGAATGGGATAGTGTGAATCGATGTTGCTCTGATATGATTAGGCACTATGGGAGGTTGTGGCAGTGGTTGAGGTTATTGATATGCTGCTGTGTGTTGTGAGAGAGGGTGCACAAATAAGATATTTCAGTTATCCGCAAAGGGGGTGGGATAGATGGGAAAGTGGATGTCATGGGAGTATCTGAATATATCCCAGGTTCGACTGAGGAGATGAACGATGTGGGAGCACTCTGAACTGGTTGTTCGATCATGGGTAGAACATTTTCAGGTGTTGCGAGGTCGTTAGGATCATAGTGTGTTATCTGATCGATTTTGACTATGCGTCTTTCATAGGGAAACATCATGAGGCAAAAAACGGAAGAAGCGACAGCTTTAATTTTATACATGTAGATTCATCCCAAAAGGAGGTTGTAATCAAGTTGGGTGTTGATGACCTCTATATATATGAGTACTAGTTTTCCCCCAAGCTGTATGGGCACGTTGACTAATAGACCCTGCAGTTGAGCTGGATGACCATCATAAGCTCGCAATGCAGTAGTGGATGGTTGTAGTGTTGGGGATCCAAGTTTCTGCCAAAGGAAAGTCGACATAACGCATGTGGAGGCACCTTCATCGATGATGCATTGATGAACGACAAGGTTTCAAATGGATACAGAAACCTGAAAAGCTAGTGATGAAGGCAGACGAGGATCGGCTTGGTCTAAATCGAAATCCATCATATTGGAGTCATTAGGGTCTATGGCACCAATAGCAGAAAACAACAATTTTCTCTGTGTAGGACAATTTTTTAGTATTTCTAGAGTGGACATAGCAGCGGGGGACTGGGCTAAGTCTTCTACAATGTTATAGTTCGAAGTTGCACGAGCGTCAGGATTGTTGTTGATCCATTTTAAAGGGAAGTGAGGGGATTTTGGACCCCCATCCATGGGCATATTAGGTATGCGTAGTGGCTGATCAGTTGGGAGGGTACTTGAAGATGGATCAGTGGGCGTGGTTTCAGGGGCTGAGCCGTATTGGTTGCAGCGAGTTTGAAGGTTGACATCGTTTGACATCATTAGCAAATGGTGAGTTTTGGACTCTATGTGCTGGTAATCGGTTGCCGCATAGGTAATTTGCTGTTGTGGTACAGTGGATCCTTATGGGGGATCCATTGGACGGCTGTTTACTACTCCTTGGTTTGGTAGAGAATTTTGCAATATCATGGGTTGCGGTTGAGGAAGTGGTGCTGGTTGTGCAGTGTGTCCTTGTCATTGGGCATCATCGGTCCAGAGTTGACGTGCTCGATCGAAATGGGGGCAATTATGCGTGTAATGGCCATATACACCGCATATGGAACACGAGTGGTTTGTTCTCAAGTTAGGATTTTTTCCCTATTTTGGTGGATGATCGGGGTTTTGATTTGCAGGAGCAGTGTTATTGTTATTGGGAGGATTAGGTGGCTGTCCTCCTTGGTTTTGTTGTTGGTTATTTCCGTGGTTGCGTCCTCTTCCGCGATTCTGTTGACCTCCTTGATTACTTTGGTTGTTCTGGTTTTGAGGTTGGTTTTTCTATGTGTATACATGCCCTTGGGCAATAGGTGGGTTTTGATGTCCTACAGGTGCTGGAGCAGGCTACGGTGGATAGTAAGTGGGAGGGCTCTGAGGTGGAACTGGTGCTTGTTACGGTTGTGGGTAACCTTGAGCTACTGGAAGTGTTGGAGCAAGAGGTGCTGCCTGTTGAGGGTAATAAGTCGATTGGGCTTGTGGGTGAACCAGAGTCTGATTGGCCTGCTGGTTATAATATGGAGGTGGTGCATAAGCTGATGCTGCTTGCCCATAACACTGCAGTGGACATGAGGGTCCATGGGTGTGGTGGGTTTGTATTACTGGAGCATACAAAGTTGTAGCTCCTGAATGAGATGTGGCCCTAGAAAGGTCTTGGGCGTTGTTGGTACTCATCATAGTGAAAGGTTTGTTTTGTGCCATAACCTGGCCAATGATATCGTCGGTGGCATGGGATGCCCTCGGAGCGTCATTCCGGGATGGATCGCCATGCGGGGCATCAGGTAATATTGTGTATAAATATCCAGACTAGGCATATATCAGGTCGAACTGCTGAGCTTTTAAAATGGCTTCTTCTTCCGACTGGGGTCGTTCAAAAGCTACATCCTTGGATATGAGAGGAAGGAGTGATTTCAGGAACCAATCCAGGAAGATACAGTCGTCGAGCTTGATCTTACAGAGACTACGACATTTATGCCACTCATGGATATGATCTATGATATGGGTGGCCGTATTCTGTCTACAACATAGTAGGATTTCTATTCCTGCATCATAGCGTACGGGAAGTTGAAAGAACTGTAGGAAAGTTGAGGCAAGAGATGTAAATGTGGGATGCGTCCCATGTGGCTGCTCAATATACCATTTGGCTGCCGAGCCAGTGAAAGTTCTTTGTAAAAGTTGGAGTCGAATAGAATCATCGACTATGGAGTTTGACGAACACCATAGGTGAAACGACATGATATGGTTTTGGGGGTCTTCCCCAGCCTTCCCTTCAAACTTTGGGATGTCTAACGGGAGCTTTGTGGGCATGGGGGGCCAAGTAGGGTCATGTCTAATGGGATCATTTGTTACCCTTGCCAAGTCTAGTAGGTTAAGGCTAGTCATAAATGACAAACTAGCAGAGGGGTGTGACATGGTTGGTGGGGCATAAATGCTAGTGGTAGCATTATGAATTGGGCCACTTCCCCCAAGGGGGAGATTAGTTGTAAAAGGGATGTGCCCTCCACCTGAAGGTGTGTGAGAGGGGCCAACGCCTCCAAGTGCAACATGAGTTACAGATGGGTTTGGAATGGTTCCAGTAATTACTTGGATCTGAGTAGTGGCGGTAATGGTAGGTGTAGGTCCCATGTTGGGCATGCCTAATGTAGGTGTGGGTCCCATGTTGGGAATACCTAATGTAGGTGTGGTAGATGTGGCTACCATGGTGGCCGTTGTGGTGGTGGGGGTGGATGATGTTCCACCAATAGTCCCTGTGAAAAAGTTGTCATAATGCGAACCAGCCATGGGGCTAGTGGGTGCGATGTATGCGATATTTTTGGATTCTGCCTCAGAGTCAGATGTGAAATGAGGCACATCAGAATTGGATGATGGGGCTCTATTCCAATGACGTGTGGATTCAAGGGAACCATACTGCGGGGGGTCTCCCCGGAAACTCCGAGAACATCTTGGGGAATCAATGGTGACGGTTGTCTATTAAAATTAACTAGTGGTGGTGAGTGTGAAGCTCGAAAAACCCTAATGCAACAATGTGTGCAGGAGGGGAGCGTAAAAAATAATGGCACTCAGGCCAACAACCAACCTCAAAACACTTACTATAACATCTGTGCTATAGTAAGTGGAGTAATAAAAAAATGTGGTCGAAAAACCAACATGCAAACGGCTCCTAAAAATAGAAAAAAGGTGTACTCAATGACCAAAGGGAGGTAATGGAGCATGCAAACACCTAACTAAAAAGTATTATGACTCAACAAGATATATCCTGTGCAAGGTGATGAAATCCAAGTCAGAAAATATAAATTGTAGAATCAAAGGCTAGATATCCCCCTACTGGGAGGGATACCGGGTAGTCAATCCTAGAAAATGGGCCACTAAGATACCCCGTTCATGACACGTCCGGTTGGGTGAATCTATAGCTCTTGTTCTATCACCATTGTACTCCCACAAGGGTGGTACAATGAGAACAATGAGTAGGTATCCTTCGGTGACTGACTGGATTGCGGTATTCCACTCAGGCCTCCGGAACCAGTCTGGCTACTTCAACCCTCCTAAGGGAGAGGCCTTCCCAACGAATTGGTTTTAAACCGTGCCAACAAATAATAAGGGATTTTGGTACCCTAAATGTCAACCACTATGTCTCAACATGTAAGTGAGTGAGGGGTGTTATTTGGATACTTATCCCCTCAGTCCTACCTAAATACAATATTGTTTTTGTGTTCCCCAAATCGGGTTAGAATGTTGGTTGAGTTCTGAGAATTTTAAGGCTCACTTGAAGTTATTGTGACAAATTGTGTGTTGGTGTGGTTGTATGCCAGAACAATTTGCCTCGCTCGAGCGATTTAATCACAAACTAAAATGACGATTTCAATTTGCAAAAAATGAAGGACGCTTTCAAATGTAAATGCTTTTTCTTTCTTTTTTTCAAAAAATATGAATTTTTCAAAACTTTCAAGGTAAAGCAAATAACATATGCATAAATAAGTGGATTTCTAAAGCCTTTCTTGGGCAAAATATTGAGCAATTGAGAATTATGATTCTAACTTTGCAAAGTATGAAACTTACAACTTGAAAAATACTTAACAAATCTTTCTTTCACTTAACTGAAAATTTTCAAAAAGATTAGTAAAGCAAATAACAGAATATAAATTTATAATGTTGCAATAATAAAACACTATGCTGTCAAAAAGTTGCAGAAAATAAGGCTGGAAAAAATGGGTTGAATGGGCAGACACTCGGGAAAAAATGGGCCGAATGAAATAGGCAATATCGCGACTGTGAGGCAAAAATCCACGATGTGAATCGCGGCGATATGGGAAAAATCCGCGATGTGGGAAAAATATGTGATGCGCAGCACGGAAAAAGGTCGAAAAAACGCAATGGACCGCACGGGAAAAAGCCGAACAGCCGCGATGGACCGCGCGGGAAAAAGTCAAATAGCTGCGATGGGCCATGCGGAAAACAGGCGCGATGCGCAGTGCGACTGTGGGTTCTCGAAAGCCGCGATGTACGGACATAAAACAGTCGCCAAAAAACGAACCCAAAAATTGAAATTTTGGGTTGTTTTGGGCTATAGAAAGGGCCAATGGCTAGGGCATCTATCAAGAAGCTGACTAGTATGGCAGATCTACAGTTTTAAATGGAAAAAACAACTAAAATATCGATCTAAATCAGAGATTCAATGATTCAAAAATGAAGTGGAGTCGCTAAAAATTGTTGCTTGGTTTTTCAACCAAGCATGTGCAAGGATGCACCTGCTAACTAGTAGCAGCAGTCTCAATAAACATATGTAAAACCTTTGCTAAATGTAAGAAGTAAACAACTAATCTATCATGTGCAAGTAAATAAACTAAATTAAAAAATGGTAAACAGTGAGATCCATACAAGAGACAAGAAGTAAAAAATTTGAGATTTTCTATTAATGGGCAAGCAATGGCTTGCAAAATATTTACCTCAATGGTGAGGATTGTTGAATTGGGGCAGATGCAATGTTGAGATGCTCCAATGCTCTAAGGGTCTCTTCTTCTCTAATGCTTCAATGGTTGGGCAAAGCTCAAAAGGATGGGCAAAGCTCAAAAGGATGGGCAAAGCTCAAAAGGGATTTTGGCAGCATGAGGATAGGATGAATGTGGATGAATAGTGAGGAGCCCCTATCACCTTTTTATAGTTTTTTTTGTGGTGGGGAATACCATTATGGTTTGAGGAAACCAATGGTATTGACCAAAATGGTTTAGGTTTCTTTTTCCATCTTTTTCCTTTTTTGAATATTTTTTATATTTCTATTCCCTTTTATTATTTTAGGAAATTTTGGACCCCTTTTGAGGGTTTTTTGTATTTTTTGAGGAAAATTACATATTTTGAGTGGAAAAAGATGGGTTTTGGTCTTTTTGGTGACCTTTTGAAAGTTTTAGAGGCACAAATGGTGGAAAAAGTGGACAAATGGGTCATGTGAATAAGGGAATGAGCTAGTGAGCACTTTTTGGGTGTTAACAGACTGTTGCTTGGTTTTTCAACCAAGCATGTGCAAGGATGCACCTGCTAACTAGTAGCAATAGTCTCAATAAAAATATGTAAAACCTTTGCTAAATGTAAGAAGTAAACAACTAATCTATCATGCGCAAGTAAATAAAATAAATTAAAAAATGGTAAACAGTGAGATCCATACAAGAGACAAGAAGTAAAAAATTTGAGATTTTCTATTAATGGGAAAGCAATGGCTTGCAAAACATTTACCTCAATGGCGAGGATTGTTGAGTTGGGGCAGCTGCAATGTTGAGATGCTCCAATGTTCCAAGGGTCTCTTCTTCTCCAATGCTTCAATGGTTGGGCAAAGCTCAAAAGGATGGGAAAAGCTCAAAAGGGATTTTGGCAGCATGAGGATAGGATGAATGTGGATGAATAATGAAGAGCCCCTAACACCTTTTTATAGTTTTTTGGTGATGGGGAATACCATTATGGTTTGAGGAAACCAAAGGTATTGACCAAAATGGTTTAGGTTTCTTTTTCCCTTTTTTTCCTTTTTTGAATATTTTTTATATTTTTATTCCCTTTTAATATTTTTTGGGAATTTTGGACCCCTTTTGAGGGTTTTTCGTATTTTGAGAAAAATTACATATTTTGAGTGGAAAAAGATGGGTTTTGGTCTTTTTGGTGACCTTTTGAAGGTTTTAGAGGCTCAAATGGTGGAAAAAGTGGACAAATGGGACATGTGAATAAGGGAATGAGCTAGTGAGCACTTTTTGGGTGTTAGCAATTATTCTATTAAAGCTAAGTCTATAACACAAGTAGTACGTGCCACAAAGGAAGAACCCCAACAAGTTCGTGAAGTGATGGAACAATTGGAAAATTGGAAGGGTAAAGACTTTGGTGACACCATCAAGTCCCGATCTCAATACCAAGTTTTTATAAACCACGGGCGACCGAACATCAAGAATAATTTTTCCATCCTCCTCTATCAACGCCTAACATTATGTGGGCTCAGTGTCTTTCTGGATGATAAAAATGAATTTCAGTTTATTCCATTCCATACTCCCTTAGATATATCGCCCTTTAATCCAATTTACATTGGCCCATGGACCATAGTTTTACTCTAAAACCCTATCGCCCTCTTTGTTTCCTTCCTTTTTCATATTTAGATTTGGGAATTTGACCAACACAATTACTTTTTCATATCTAAAGCTGGGTGATCTTGCCAACAGTATCGTTCACTTATGAGGTCGACATAGTATTAATCCATCCACCAAGTTTTATTTTCATGATGATATGTCTCAGCTCCCACCCCAGAGGCATGTTTCCCAAATGAATGAGAGGCCCTTGGCGATTTGACAGAATAACTAATCACCTGGTACCTAAGCCAAAGGAAGTCTGTTATATGGGGTACAACCCATCGGGTGTGTTTCTCGAAGCACTTCCAAAAATAGAAGTCTGCTCTATATATGAGTTATTTTCTCATCCAGAACAATCACAATGATTTCACCTGCAACTTCTGAAATCTAACCATGAGAGTTTTACTCAACCATAGATATTGTTGCAAACTCACCTACATAATCTACATGTCTTTTATTCGGCCCAAGTAGGTCATGAACAGATCAGTTGAACCTTTAAGAAAAAATGTACCAGTGTCTATACTCTATTCTATGTGAATCAGCTATAGCATTCAAAAACAACTTACATATAAATTTGATCCTTAGTACAGGAAAATCATAACACATTTGGTGAAATCTTTTTGGAAAGCAATCTAGTGATGGATTTTTTCATAAATTTTTTTTATGAACAAATGTTTTCACAGATGTCTGTGACACAGGTTTTCTATATTAATGGCCAAAAGTATAAATACTTCCCTCTCATCAAGGAATGAAAAAGAGATTCATGGGATTTTACCATTCAATACTCCCCTTCCTTTCCCTTCCTTTTGAGGGACTTTGTTGGATATTTGAGGGAGGGTGATTTGGAAAGTGCCCATGGTGCCATGGTGATTTGGACAGTGTTAGTGGTATGAATGAAATCATAACTGGATAATCCGTGATGACTGAAAATTCACAAGTTTCCAATGATTACCTCCTTAACTATAGTGAAAACGTGGGTTCCTACTAAGCATGCAGTTCTGATTATGTTTCGCTAAGAGCTTTACCAGTACAAAATAATATTAAAAAAAAACAAGGAAAAGAACATGGGCTTTTTTCATATGGGTTTCCTTGACATAGATCTTACAGATGAGATTCTGCAAAATGATATTCGCATTTGGAAATTCTTCTGATCGATTAGGGATTTCTGGAAAATTGGACTTCCGCCTATAAATTTCTACAAACTCGTTTTTACAGAAAGATTTTCAACAAAGTTCCCACAGATGGGTTCTTCACAAATGCATTTTTACATTGATTTTACACCGGCCCAATTACATTACCTGATCATATAGTTATCCCCATTGGGGATCTGTACGATCACACCTATTCCAGAAGAACTCAGACAAAATTCACCTGACCGAATTTCAGACATGCCCTTAAACACCATTTTATAATAACTATCCAAACGAGACCCCCTGGGGATCAATCGCGAGAGATTCCAGGAATCTCTGCAATCGGGAAAATTGCAGTAGCTCAAGTCACTTTTTTCTTCAACTTCTTCTCCATCTCACCACTCATCTTAGCGGCTCAAAGCTTGGGAATCACTAAATTGAGTTCAATAAGAGAAATAAAATGGAAAGACCATTGACTGCGAGCATTGAAATATACCTATAAATATACCTCTTGTGGAGTGTGCGCAATCCGTGTGTTTTTGCGAGAGGGAGATCAAATAGGAAGTTGTTAGACAAGCCACTGATAGACTAGCTTGGGATTGGGATATTGGACATGTGAAGTTAAGTGGTTCGTATAACATTCATGATTGAACACGTACAACATTCATGGCCGCGTTCAGAGACAGGGGGTCGCTCCTCATTCGCTGTCGATAGACGACGAAGGGGCGAGAGGAACCGCTCCCTTAAAATACGCCTTTGGCATAATAAAAAATTATTGTATAAAAACTGTAATACCCCTAACCTGCCTTAGAAGTTATTGGCCTCAATGTAAATATTGTGTTTGTGCAATGTGTGTTGATCCTAGTGTGGAGCTCAAGGCCAAGGCCCCCACTAGTGGATTTTTAAGGTTTGCTTTCATAGGAAAGTATTGGATAGTGAAATTATGCATGCACTATTAAGCCATGAAATTTTTGTAATGGATGTAAATGTTTAATATTGAAATGAAAATACCATGAACTGGTTAAGTGAGGAAGCTAATGAGAAGGGGCTGAAAGTATCCACTAGGGAGAGGTGAGGGGACTGTGGGATGGTGACCCATCTTGCCACTTGGGCAAAAGTAACCAATTTGATTCCTTGTACGGGTACAGATTCGGTTACAGAACATGGAGAAGGTAAGCCTGTGGAGGATATTTGTAGCAGATAAAAGCGGTGTTGAGATCCAAGTTGGGGTTTCTGTTCCTGGTTCCTGCTTTTTGTTCGTTGCTCAGGAGTACATTAATTCCTGTTAGGGGAGAGACCCTGGAACGCATAGGAGAGCTGAAATAGTGAAGTCGAATGCCATAGAGATCCCATGCAGATGCGCGATCTTGAGCAGAAACCAAAAGAGGAGTTAGAAGGAGGATTGGAGGGAAAGAATAGCTTGAGGAAGCTGATTGAAGTCCTGAATCCGTGAGTGGAGAGCCGAGTTGCAGGATAGAGTCTAGTCTGCAACCCTGGATGAACCAGCTTGTTTAGTGGACATAAGAGACAGAGTTAAGGGTTGGGAATGCTTGATAAACCTGGTGAAGACTATCATCTCTTGGAACTAGAAGTAGGACCTTCTTATGCCTACCCTGAATAGCACTGGAAGGGAAGGGGCCTTGAGGGACTGTGTAGCAGAGAAGAGGGTCTTCCTTGTGCTAGGTGAGGTGAATAATGTGGGTGCCTTGTCTGCTGAGTGATCGATATGTCTGTAGCTCTGTGGTTGAGCTCATTGGCTTAGCAATAATCTCCTTGTTGCCTTGTATGCTTGATAAACCGATCTGTAGGTTGGATTAGCATGTGTATGCTTGATAAACCCAACTGTAGGGTGGTTTATCATGAGTATGTTTCCTGGATTTCTTAATAAACCCAGCTATAAGTTGGCTTAGAATTGGAGTGGATATTGACTATTAGAGAGCCTACCTAGCCCTCCTTAGTGTTTACATAGCCCATCTCGGGGGTGGTCTCTCAGCTGAAAGAGTATAGGTTGGACAGAGACCTAAGGTTTGGTGGAACGTTGCTCTCACTTAGCTAGTTGCTGGGGAAACTTCAAGATACAAATATAAGTGTTATGTGGAATGAATGATGTTATTTCATGTGTTATTACTATACTATGTTGCTTAAGATGTTGAATGAATTTTATATGAATGTGAACAATAAGTAGACCATGTGTAAGCCTGAGTGGAAGGATGAGTGATGGTCGAAATACTTCATATAGTTGCATGAGTTTAATGCATTGCTAATCTTACATGTGTTAGATGTATGGATAGCCTTAACTTCATTTATTTATGTATTTTTTTATGAGATGATAACCCCGTGATGGACTACTTAACCTTACTTAATCATGGAATGGTTATAAGGCCCGTGGTAACCTTAAAATGCTTTGTGAGTCAGAGAAAGATAGGTTATGACAAGAGACAAGTAGAAATCTGTGAAAGGTTGGAAGATGACATGGAAGCTTTCTAGATAAATATTCATAGAAGAAAAGGAGAGGGTTATATACCTCAGTTGGGCAAGGGATTGCACCAACTGATAGAGCTCCCCAAGATATTTCCAACGGTACCATCCTTGCCTCATTTGGACCAAGGATGAGGAAGTTACAACCCTTGGACGTTGCTTGGGATCTTGCTAGAATAAGGGTCTTGAGTATGTCCATTTCCGCACCCACAATTCCGGATTGCGGAAGGTCATTTAGCAGAGAAGTTAGAATTCTACATTTCCCCACCCGCAATGCAGATTGCATATTGCGGAAGGTTGTTTGGAGAAAATTTAGAATTCTGCATTTCCGCAGCCGCAATGCGGATTGCATATTGCGAAAGGTCGTTTGGCGGAAAAGTTAGCTTTCCGCATTTCCGCACCCGCAATGCGGATTGCGGATTGCAGAAATTCATTTGACGAAAAAGTAGAATTCTGTATTCCCGTACCCGCAATGCAAATTTTGAATTGTGTAAGGTCATTTAGCGGAGAAGTTATATCTCCACATTTCCGCACCCACAATGCGGATTGTGGATTGCGGAAAGATGCAATTGCGGATTGCGAAAGGATGCAGTGCAGACCGCAGATTGCGGAAGGAAGCAGTGCGAACTGTGGATTGCGGAGAGGCGCAGTTGTGGACTGCGGATTGCAAGGTTGAGATGCGGATCCGAGTCTAGTGCGGCTGTGTGTAGTTTTGGAAGTAGAAGAAGAAGAAAAAAAGGTAATGTCGGATCTTCGGTGGCCTTGGAAGGCTGCAAGGGAGGTCCAGGGACATTACAGAGTGGTATCAAAGTAAATGTTACAACATTGGGACTGTATGGGACAAAGTATGAGCTTCAGTTACAACACTGGGGCTGTTAGGGCCAAACTGCGAAAGAATCACACGCAAGGAAATGTCGATGGCACTGTTTTAATCTAACAAAACTTTTGTTTAATTGACTGTTTAATGAGTAATTTCTAGATTGTATGGATGTTTCAAGTTCTATGCTATCTAATAAACAATTATATCATGCATAGTGATTGCAGTAGGTTACTATTGAATTGAACAACAGGATCGTGTGTCAGAAAGCAAGAATGGTGACCATTAATGATGCACAAAAACCCTGCGAACATGAAGAAGACGTGCTAGTAGGAAACATGTAGGAAGAGCACGCTGAAACAATGTCTAATGGAAGAAGGGAGCGGGTGACTCCCCAGGACTAGGTTGAGACCATGGTCAGCTTTAATGAGAGGATGATAAAGGCACAAGAAGAGCAACACTAGCTCAATGTGGCCATTCTGCAGAGCCTCACCAACATGCACCAAAAAGTAAACATGGGATACAATCCAAGCAACATGGGCCGAGAAGAAAAGAATGCAGTTAGCCATTCTAGAGGTTGTTCTAGGAAGAGGACTCCAAGCCATAAAGGGGTTGCTGTGAGAAGAAGGCACAAAACATCCTCTTCAGGATCTCCTTCCAGCAAATCAGAACACTCCAGATACTCTCAAAGAATTCCAAGACACACTTACCATCGGAATGAGAAAAGAAGGAAGTTCAGAGGGATCCCACAAGGAGAATTCAAGAAAGCAAGAGATCCTACCTTTGATGGAGAAATCAAGACATGCCAGGAGGCTGAGGCATGGCTACTTGGAATGAAAAAGTATTTCAAAATGCATGATTATTCAGAAAGTGAGAAGGCTAGAGTTTCCATTTACAATCTAAATGGCAGAGCTTCCATTTGGTGGGAACATCTTATGAAGGTAAAGAGAACCAGTGAAAGAAGGACTAGCTGGGAGCGGTTTAAAAGGTACTTTAAGGAGAAATATCTATCATCTAGTTATTATGGCAATAAGAGAAAGGAGTTCAATGAACTCAAGTTGGGGCAAAATTCCATGGAGGAACATGTTCATAAGTTCTTGGAGGTATGTAGACTACATCAAGGATGAAAGGGTGAAGATTCAGTGTTTCCTTGGAAGCCTACCACAAAACTACAGGGATAGGATTGAGTTTGTCCATCCACCAAGCTTAGATGAAGCCATCAGAATGGCCATGCTCTGTTATGAGTAGAATAAAGGGAATATAGATACTCAACTAGCATGGAAAGGAAATCCCAAAGGAGGATTTGAACCAAGGAGAAGTGACTTCAAACCACCTTTCAAGAATTAGTCCAGAAACTTCCCACTAGGACAACTAGCAAGAAGTGGATTCAAACTGGCTGCAACAGCAGAGAAAACATCAAAAGGACCACTTCAGTGTTGGGGATGTGGAGACAACCACATGCTTAGAGACTACCCAAATCGAAGAGGGAATCCCTGAAGCTTTCACAACTTGGGAGAAGCAACCACAGTGGAAGATATGGCCATAGCCACACCTCGAATCTATGCAGCATTGGATGATCACTAGGCAGACCACCAATCAGCAGTGATAGAAGTTGAAGGTAATATTGCTAAGCAATATATTTCTGTTTTAATTGATCCAGGATCTACTCATAGTTATGTGTCCCCTAAAGTGGTTGAAAGTTTTTCACTTGGTAAAGTGAAACATAGTAAGTATTGGTTATTTCAAATAGACACTGGGACCAAGAGAAAGGTGAGTGAAGTAGTGGTGGAATGTCCTGTAGAACTGAATGGAATTCCCACCAAGGTAAACATGAATGTACTACCCTTAGGATCCTATGATGCCTTGATAAGCATGGATTGGTTGGAGAAGCATAGAGCCAAACTCGACTTGCACAAGAAGGTACTTGAGTGTATTGACGATGAAGGAAGACCAAGGTTGGTTAAGGGAATTCCGAAACAAGTTTCAGTAAGACAGATTTCAGCTTTACAACTGAGAAAGTTCTATAAAAAGAGTTGTCAATTATTTGCTATGCATATATCAAATTCAACAGAGGATAAAGGGACAAAGTTGGAGGACTTTCGTCTATTGCAGGAGTTCCAGGATGTATTTCCAGATGAAGTATCGGGACTACCACCCAAGAGAGACATTGATTTATCCATTAACCTTGTTCTAGGAGCAGCACCAAGCTCCAAAGACCCTTATAGAATGACAACACCTGAACTAATAGAGTTAAAGATGTAGCTGCAAGAATTAATGGGCAAGGAGTATATCAGACCGAGTGTATCTCCTTTGGGTGCACCTATGTTGTTTGTTAAGAAGAAGGATGGGACCTTAGGGCTATGTATAGATTACAGGAAGATAAACAAAGTAACAATCAAGAACAAGTATCCATTGCCAATAATTGATGACTTGTTTGACCAGTGACTTGAGGTATGGCTACCATCAAGTGAGGATAAAGGAGGAAGACATTCTCAAAAAATATTTCCGAACTAGATATGGACACTATGAGTTCACTGTAGTGCCATTTGGCCTCACCAATGCACCTGCTACTTTCATGTGTCTTATGAACAATGTCTTCAACAAATACTTAAATAATTTTGTGATTGTATTATTGGATGACATTCCGGTATATTCAAGGAATAAAGAAGAGCATACTGAACATTTGAGAATTGTACTGCAAGTCCTTAGAGAACACCAATTGTATGCAAATTTAAGCAAGTGTGACATATATCAGCAGAAGGTACAGTATTTGGGACATATTATTTCAGCAGAAGGTATTGCAGTAGACCCAGAGAAGATTGAGGACATAATGGATTGGCCTAATCCGAGAAATGTTACATATGTGAGATCTTTTATGGGCCTTGCAGGCTACTACATAAGGTTCATTGAAATTTTCTCCAAGATAGCTCAGCCAATTACATCATTACAAAGGAAGGAAGTCAAATTTATATGGTCTGAGAAGTGTGAAAGGAGTTTCAAGAGACTAAAAGAGTTCTTACCAGTGCTCCTGTTTTAAAGATTGTGGATCCAAGTAAATACTTTGTGGTGTGAACGGATCACGGGGGGTTCACTTAGTGAACTTGTTACATAGCACGATCGTTCACATGATATTAAAGAATATCCCTAATTTCACTAAATATTGGAAAATGCATCCTAAAATTGTATTGTTGAACCCCCCTCCCAATATGCCTTTCAAATTAAGAAAACCCTAGTTTCACCAAATATTGTAGGTATCAATTTTTATCAACCCATTTTTAACACCCCCTTTATATCATATTGTCAAGTTGCAACAAACAGGATCCCTAACACATCTTAGTATAAGCAAACAAGATGCTAAATAAAATAATAGTATAATGCTA
Source organism: Larix kaempferi (assembly GCA_027924585.1). NCBI lineage: Eukaryota > Viridiplantae > Streptophyta > Pinopsida > Pinales > Pinaceae > Larix > Larix kaempferi. The sequence goes on from BSBM01001331.1 coordinate 2,269,399, forward strand.
ATCAGGATCCCACTAGGATTGCAGGGGAGACTGATCAATTTGTAGCATGGGATAGTGGAAGACCCAAGGAAATAGTACCGGGGAAGGAAAAACGCGTAAAAGGAAACCTAGTCAAGAGGTCAACATAACAAAGAATGTAAAAGACTGATAGTCTAATTGTTAGTGCAAGCCTTAGAACATATGAGAATTGCATATGTTTCACACCACAACTTTTCAATCTATCAATTTTATATATGTAAATACAAATATAGCCATAGAGAGCTCATGTTTTCTATAAGCTTAATAAATTAAACTCCATAAAAATGAAAAATTGAAACCCTTTCATGGATGTACTCCCCTACCTTCCTATCAAAACAAACATCATTGATGTTTGAACCAATATGAACATAGAAAAATTCCTTTCACTTTTCAATAACACCATATGATCATGTGCATAGCTTGGATTTGGGTCATTCACAAGATCCAATGAGTTGCCTCCACTTCCCCTACATTTATTCTTGCAATCAAGGGAATTAAAAACATTTAGTTACCTTTCTTGGGTTATCTCTAGTTTTTTTTATCTTTATAGGAGAGGAAAAATATCCATTGTTAGGTTTCAAGCATGCAATAGTTATAAATATGCACAGATGGTGAAACTTATATGATACAATTTCATGGTAACGATAACACATATGGTAGGCAAATAAGGATTTATATTTTCACCTATGTTCATGTCAATTCCAATACAATATTAAGACGGGTTCCGTACATGTAAGAATTGAAATTACAATTATGAATGTGCCAAATATAGCTCAATCTAGCAATTGTTCCTAACTGGAAATGTGAAAATATTAAAGAAGAATACAAAAAATTGAAAGAAATAATTAGTCAAGAAACATTGATCTAAGTTTTCTTAGTTCCAGTGAGCCAATAAATACTGATCTCACTTTTCTTTGTTTTCATGGAGAAAGGTTTAATTGAATCTCAATTCCCACCTAAACCCCAACCTAAAAAATGAAGAGTTAAATGTTTTACTTGAATGCCTACAAAAAATACAATACAATTGTTCAAGTTCGGAACTCCCGATTAGCTACATCTCTTAACTTAAAGATGAAAAAAATATAACATCAATTCAAACCAAGCCTAAGTAAGCTATTAAATGAGGATTGCTAAAGGCCAATAATCCAACAAGACTTCCATCGATATTATCATTGGTACATTACATCAGATTTATGCAAAACTTATGATCATAAGCAATATCAAATAAAAATGGAGGGTCCTAAGTTTTAGGTGGGTACGAATCCATCCCACGATTTGGAGGTTATTCCTCGGCACACCCAAATAAAATAACCCCCAATGTTTATATTACTAAGTCAAATTAAAAAAAAAAACCCTTGACCCCTTAATGTGGGGCAATATATTTTTGAGGTTTTTAAAAGTATTCAAATCCCCAATATGAATGGACGTGATATGATATTTCCTCACTAGTGAACCCCCCATGGAACGGATGCTTGCATTGAAGGATTGGGTGGAGTACTCATGCAAGAAGGATTCGTAATTAGCTATGAGTCAAGGAATCTAAAATATCATGAAAGGAACTATGCCACACATGATTTGGAACTAGCAGCCATAATGCATGCTCTCAAGAAATGGAGGCATTATCTTTTGGGAAGAAGGTTTGAACTCAAGACAAATCACATGAGTTTAAAGTATTTATTTGACCAGCCAAATCTAAATGCTAGACAGACTAGATGGATGGAATTTCTCTATGAGTTTGATTTGGAGATCAAACATGTCAAAGGAAAGGAGAATAAGGTTGTTGATGCACTCAGTAGGAAATTTCATGTTGCAACAATAAGTGTTTGTAAACCAGATTTGAAAGCAAGGACCATTGAAGTTCAAATTGATGATGATACAAATCAAAGAGAAGTTACAACAAGGAAAGGTGGATGACAAGTGTGTAGGATATCAGATTGGAGAGGATGATGTCCTTATGTACCAAGATGCCAAACTGTACATTCCAAACTATATAGAATTGAAGGAGCTTGTGATGGGTGAGATACACCAAAAGCCATATTCTCGTCACCCAAGATATTAGAAAACTATAACCGCAACAAAGAAACAATACTTTTGGCATGGGATGAAGAAGAACATAGAAGAGTATATTGCTAGATTTCAGAAGTGTGAGCAGGTCAAGGAAGAGCATCAACATCCAGCAGGATTGTTGCATCCATTTCCCATTCCAGAGTGGAAATGGGAAGTAATTTCTATGGACTTTATAACAGGTTTTCCCATGACTGTGAAGAAACATGATTCCATCATGGTTGTAGTGGAAAAGATATCAAACGTAGCTCATTTTATTCCATTTAGGTCTATTCACAAGGCCAATGACATTGCAAATATCTTCATGAGAGAGATATTCAAGTTGCATGGATTTCCCAAGGAAATACTTTCAGACAGAGACACAAAATTCACTTCCAATTTTTGGAAAGGGTTATTTCAAGAGTTAGGGACTAAGTTGAATTTCAATACAGCCTATCACCCTTAAAAAAATGGTTAGACTCAGAGAGTAAACCAGATTCTTGAAGACATGTTAAGAATGTATGTGATGGATAAGCCATCCAAGTGGGAAGATTACCTACACTTGGTATAATTTGCCTACAACAATGGGTACCAGGCATCGTCGAAGATGAGCCCTTTTGAAGTTTTGTATGGAAAAGGATGTAGAACTCCAGTAAATTGGGACATCCAAGTGAACAGGGTAGTGCTTGGACTAGAAATGATTGATGAGATGGAACAAGAAGTTGTTAAGATCAGGCAGAATTTGAAGGTAGCTTAGGACAGGAAGAAAAGCTACGTATATTTGAAGAGAGTGCACAAAGAATTCAAGATTGGGGATCATGTCTACTTGCGAGTGAGACCAAGGAAGAGATCCTTGAAGTTGGGAAGTTGTGCCAAGTTGGAACCCATATATTGTGGACCATTTGAAGTCCTTGGTAAAATAGGACCAGTTGCATATAGGATTGCATTACCTGCTAATATGAAAGCTCATAATGTTTTCCATGTCCCTTTTCTTAAGAAATATATACATGAGGGTGAATCCACGAATGTGGTTCACCATTTTTGACGGATCACAAGGGGGGAATTTGTTTTTCGGACCCTCGATCAAGGTAATTTCAAGCCCTCGATCGAGGGTTTGTTTGATCCATCAGAAAAAAACAAAACAGGGTCCGGGCGGTTGTACAGTGGGTTGACAGACCCTTGATCGAGCAAACCCTCAATCAAGGGTTTGCTCGATCGAGGGAATGCGACAGAGAAGAAAAAACAAAACAAGGCCCGGGCAGCCCTGTTTTCGTGCAATGGCTTGATATAGACAGAGCAATAGTGATCGGCGACCTCGACCGAGCACCTGCCCGACGCCACCTCCCCACATTGACGCCACCTCCCCACAGAAACGCCATCATGTCATCTATTCCACCAGGTGGGTAGAAATCTACCATTTGTTTTGTTATTTAAAAAAATATATATTTCATATTTTATGTATAAATTTGTGTTTTCTTATCAAATCTAGGTTTAATTTGGTTTTCTAGAAATGGTTAGGATGTAGGCATTGAAACTAAACCGCCATTGAAACCGAAAGCAACCATTGAAACCAAACTTATCGAAAGAAAAAAACCATTTGATTTAACTAAAACAAAAACCTATTTCAAACCAAAACAAAAACCCATTTCAAACCAAAACAAAAACAAAATTTGAAATAGATTTAGGGTTTTAGATATTTGTTAGTTATTTGTTTAAATTATTTAATTTATTTTTGTTTTTATATCAACTGGTAGCATTTCACCCCATAAATGCTACCGGTTTTATTTTAAAATGTGATTTTACAAGCAGAAGTGCTGCCCATTTTTTTTCAATTCTCCGAGAACGCCAAGAGGATTGAAAAAAAAACCATTTGAACCTAAAACAGAAAACCCTTTCAAAACAAAAACCAAAACTATTTTAAATTTGAAATACTTTTAGGATTTTAAATTTATTTTGCATTTATTTGTTTAAAAATTATTTGGTATGTGAATTTACAAGCAGAAATGCTGCCAATTTTTTTTCAATCTTCTGAGAACGCCAAAAAGATTGAAAAAAAAATCATATATTAATATTAATATTATAATATAAAAAATTAAAAAATGAATATTAATAATATATATAATCATATATTATTTATTAATTTCTACTTAATTTATTTTAAAAAAATAATATTTAATATTAATAATATAATATAAAAAATTTATGATTAATAATAATATATATAATCATATATTATTAATCATAACCATAACCATAACTAACTTGCCAAATTGTCCTAAATAGGATCCCCTCTCATGCCATGAAAAGTATGTCCACAATGTGAGCATCAATGAAGATAAATTGGCCTGGAACCATAATGGATAGCTTGGAAAAATTCCCAACATTAGGTGGCCTAACGTCATTAGATGATGTCTCTGAATGATATAAGCCATTACAAATGCATTTTGATGGACTAGACTACATGTGTTTGGATTATATTTTTCCACCATCTTTGTGGAATACAAACTACAATTCAACAATAAAAACACCTTTTTAAAAATATGGACATTTCTAAAATGTAAAAATTATAAAAATGGCTAGACAAATAAAACTTATGGAAATGCTCTTTGGAAATTGGCAATGGATGACTATAGGTCCTCTTAGAACAAGCTCATATTACCTAACATTACTTTGTCAACCTTATTACTTATAAAGAAAATACAATGAAAGAATATTATTTTATTTCTATCCTTTAAGTCCCTTGACCATAGCTTATGATTGTTATAAAAAAATATTGGGACTAGTGGTCAACGAGGGATACGTGGATTTCTCAAAGAGGGATACATTCGTGGATTCACCCTACAATCAATAGCAATTCAATAGCAAATGATCGCAACACATGTTGAATGGATTCTAATTGCATATTTTATTTTTATGATATTTTTTGTCTCCTAAAGAACATTGCAACTTCTATTCAAATCGAGAATGGAAATTACATTGCTAAGACATTGTTGCACTTTTGGATTCAAAACTAGAGTTTACTTGTACACTTTTACCCTATTATTTGTTTGAAATTTGAACCCCCAAAATAATATTCCACCAATCACTAATTTTCATTATTTAACATTCTTTTATGTTATCAACAAAATGACTCGTAACACTTTTGGAACTTTGTTTGAATACTTCTAGAAAGATTTTATGTAACATTTGTAAATGTATTGTGTTTTATTTTGAAACTAAGAAAAGTTGTGATATTTTTAATTGGATTATGATTAATGTCATCATCATTTATCATTAAATTTATTGTGAAATTGTTAATTTTTTTGTCATTGAATGCATCATTGGAGTTTAGTGTGTCCCAAAAAACACTATGTTATACCTATATGTTTATGAATGCAATGGAATTGAATATGGCCCCAAAAAATTGTGGATGGGCATATATCAAACAACATTTTTTCAAGGTAGACACTTGTAAGGCCATGCTCTATCTCTCCAACAAGTATGCATTATTTATAAGCCTATAGGTGCATGGTGGGATTGTACACATTTAATCTATGGTTCTCACCCTTATGTTGATGAAATTTGAGTTGAGCTTATGCAATATCCTTTGGTACTTGGATATCTTCTTTATAGAGTATTTTTGGCTAATCTAATTCAACTTTGCCTAAAAAGTGCATGTATATATTTTTCAGATGTAGCAACCATAGTGATAAGTCGAGAGTGATTTGCAAGGGAGTTGTGTCCATGTGGCTAAGGATAGGGAGACCAAGACTTGGTGATGGAGACCTATTGTGACAAGATCATATATGTTAGCTTATTGTACACATATTTGATTTATAATATAGATTCATGCAAATTTGTTTATTAAGACTAATACTTGGTTGCAAATTAGTTAACCCTAAAATGATTTAGCTCTAGAGGAAAACTATCAGAGTTGAGCAATTTTTTTTCAATCTAAGGTCCCTATGCAAGGACAAGTGATTAAGTCATAACAAATATGATGTTATTTCCCATGTAATGAGCATCCTCATAAACCATGTATGAAATTGAAACTCCCAATCCCTAGTTTTGTAGTAAACTAGAGCACTTGTTTCATCATTAATAAGTCTAGCATACCTAAGAAGTACAATCATTGATACTAGATATTTTTTATTTGCATTAACAAGTCTAGCATACCTAAGAAGTACAACCATGTATGAAGTACTAGATATTTTTTATTTGCATTGCATTGGTGTTAAATGTTGGGAATTTGTTTTATAAAATCTCACGATCCATTCATTACTAGTCAAGCTAATTTGTCTCATTAATATATTTTCAAATAATAATAATTTCTTTGTTATTATTTTGAAATGTAATAAACTATATAATGGGTTGTACTTCTCACGTGATCATTTCAGAGCATTTAGAATTTCATCCTGACTGGCCATATTTTAATAGGGTGCAAGAAGATAATAACTTATGCTTAGAAGATGAAAAGAATAAAACTTATTCTCATCAATCTATTGGTTTATTGTCTTCCACATGGGAAGAAAAGAATGCTTCAAAGAACTTATTTTTCAGAATGCCTCCTATGGATTCATCTCCACTTTTATTCAATGGATAATTTTATTGTTTAAATGATAAACTATTTGAGACTGAATATTCTACTGAAACCTGTCATTGTAATGGTTCTAATCTTTTTAATGATAACATGCTTAATATGAAGAGGAATGACATCTCATTTAATTTAAAAAATTCATTGCATGAAGCACCTCAGTTTCGACCACGTTATATTCTCATTCATTTGGTACAATTACTGAAGCAAACAATTCCATTCATAATGATCATTCATCTATAAATTCATCTCAATTTTTCTATATTGATCATTTTACAATTCATGCTAGGATCGCATATTGGATTGAGGATTCTTACCTCAAGAAATTTCCAATCAATGGTACAACCTTATTTTTCTTCATTTATGGATAGATTTTACAACGGTAAGCACATGCATTTTGTTTAATCTTTCTTTTACCGACATGCCATTTCCAATTACTGATTTGGGAGATTTGTCATCCTTTTTCAGGCATGTAATTAATGTATGATTCTTACACCATTGTCTATAGTTCGTCTCAAGGATCATGACTGTATGTTTCTTTTCAAATTTTGAATCCATTTGACCCTCTCGGCAGTCAGCTGAAGTTTCGCCACGTATGAGTCTTTTGCTTGTCAGTTAAGATTTGCTTACTTTGTTAGCTTCTAATTCTTTCTTTTTCCTTTTGATTAGTGATATGTTGTATACATGCATTTCTTTGGTGAGAATTTGGTTTGGATTTGGATTTGGTTCAACAGATTCGTAGCTTTCTGCCTTATGGGGTATCACCTCTCATTGATGGTACAAAATACTTGGTCTACTTTATTAAACGAAACTGGTCTACTTTTATAAACATGTCCCATCAAGAGATCATGCACTTATGAATTGCAAACGGATTTAATTTTTCAGAAAACCACGACAGTAGAATTACAAGTTGATATAAAGACTTGTATCCATATTTTTCTTTTCTAATCTTTCAAATCACAACTAGACATAGGAAGAGAGCATACTCATGAATATGGTGACTCTCTATATTTTGAAATCTACAACTTTAAAATCATAGTAGAAAAAATTCACCTCGTATGCAAACCTCGGACTTTTAGCTCTTGAAACTCTACTTGTTTTTCCTCCTTCATATGCATCCCTTCATAATTTATCCTTCCAATGGTTAGTGGATGGGGTGGTTCTTACTGCACCACCAAATGAAATTGAAATAATTAAAAACTACTCTACCATTTATATTCAAATGAAATAAATCTATAGAAAACACACCCTACTTAGAAAATTGCAATGCAAAACTAATCATGTATTTGTATGCCTTCATGCTACTGAGACCATGTTGTCACCAAGTTCTCTATTGACATGAGTTGGATTTGTACTTATCAATCTGGGGTGTCTGTAAAATTATGAGATGCCAACGAAATATATGCAGAACTAGGCATCTAAACTAATGCAACTTGCTTAATAGATCATTTCCAGAATTCAATATTAAACATTGAGTCTATATTCATTTAGTTCACTCAACAATTCAAATAACTTGCTTAGCTCTATCAAATACCAAATCCGAAAAAATAAATCTTGCAAAATTGAATCCAAAAATCTAAAACAATGATTGTAGGAACCTTCCTTTCACTCGATGGTTGAGGATCAATAGGAGCAAAATCTAGTCCAGTGATGGCCTTGAATTTGAATTGGAATTGAAATTGAATTTAAAATTGGATTTGAAATTGAAATTTGAAATTTGAAATTGAAATTGAAATTGAAATTTGAATTTGAATTTGAATTTGAAATGTGAAATTTGGAATAGAATTTGAAATTTGAATTGAATTTGAATTTGAAATTGAAATGTGAAATTTGGAATAGAATTTGAAATTTGAATTGAATTTGAATTTGAAATTGAAATGTGAAATTTGGAATAGAATTTGAAATTGAAATGAGAAAATTTGAAATTGAAATGAGAAAATTTGAAATTGAAATGTGAAATTTGGAATAGAATTTGAAAGAAAATTAGAATTAGAAATTGAAATGTGATGCAGATAGTCCTGAAGAGAAAGATTCAGTACTTCGTGCTCCGTGAAGCACGAGAGGATCTGACGTCGCCCGATAGGTCGGCCATCGACAACGCTCCTGTTCACCGAGGAGTGATGCCAGGCCAGGGTCGGCTACCACTGGTGGCAGCAGCAGGAGAGATAGTGTGTCGGTTCATCTCGATGACATACATGTGGATCCCCAGGAGGAGGATGTGCAACAAGACACGAGTGCATCAGGTGCGTATTTTTTGTTAGCGCATTTTCAGTAAATTCTTAGTATATAATGCATTGAATTTCAGCTGCAAGTTCTAATATATATTGTTAGTAACATTTGTGTTTTGGTTTGGATCGCAGGTGCCCCATCAGGGGGATCGTATGATGATGAGGTTGCACAGATCACTCTCGCTGACATCATTTCCCAGCGAGAGTGGGTGAGCTCATGTGTGAGCACTTTGAGGGAGGATTCTCCCACACGACGATCTTTGTCGATGATGTTATCGGCAATTGATGAGATGTTGACCCTCTACAGGAGGGTAGGACCTCTCAGTAACATTTGGCGACAATCATGCTAGAGGAGGAGAGATGGTGTCATTTGGATCCACAAATGGGAGGATGTCAAATTCACCTTAAGAGGGCATGACATCAAGGGTGCTTTATCTGACATCCCTCATGACCGCACCCTCGGTCAACCGCTTAGACTCAGGGAATTTAAGTTGGAGGTCGCTGCACCACATATATATGATAGATTCGTGGGAGCGTGGGGCATGTTCCCCCACCATGACCAGGTCCCATTGTACTTTGAAAAACATGTTTATGCAGAGTTTGTTTTGGACATGCACCTAGATTACACTAGCACAGGGTCCCAGTTCTATGGGGCTGGTAGGGGACGCACCTACCAACGTCCTGGAGCTCGGAGAGACCCTGACTTCGTGCCACCCACTCCAAGGTTGATACTGCTTCCAAATAGGGCGGTTATCAGGTCGGGGGATGTGGCACAATCATCCCAGTTTGCTGTAGAGGCTAGAGCTGACCTTGCAGACTCATTGTTCACTACCTTGGGCAGTGTTGTTGTTGCTGCGCATGGAGAGGCATCTAGACCACCCCCTCCACCTGCAGAGCCAGAGATAGAGCATGTCTCTAGTGACATGCTCAGGAGTTTCGATCGCGAGAACCTACTACGGTATGCTGAGTCAGCGCAAGATGCATACTTTCAGTTATATCATAGATGCGTCGCTACATGACAGGTATACTTTTGTACAATTATGTATATATGTTCTTCATGTTACATCATATCAATGTCGCAAATTGAATGGTCAATAATACTTAAGGGAGTTGTATTCTATTGATCCATGCAGGGGACCCCATTCATGGATCAACTCGTTGCTAGCGAGCCATCTATTGGTCCGCCAGTCGGTGTAAGTTATAATTTATGTTCCAATTTAATTTTTGTTTGAATATTATTTCTCAGTTTAAATAATTTGTGTTTTATTTCTTAATTTTCGAGATTTATGTTGTAGATCTTAACTTCAAATGAATTTCAAATTGTACAGGGCAACGGAAAGGTGGTAGATCCTGATTATGGACATGAGGACCGCGAAGGTTCTGACGAGCTGGGTTCAGAGACACATGTGAGTTTTAATTTATGTTCCAATTCATGTTATTTAGTCACATTTAGTAATTGATTTTTGTACTTTATGTTTCATTTTTTTACAGATAGCTTTTAAATTATGTTCAATTTAGTTTTAATTTTTAATAAATCTAACTTATTACATGTAATGGCATATTACATAGGCATTGCAACAGGCGGGTGTCAATGCTGCAATGGATTTCACACATAGTTGGGATGTAGATCGAGTACATTATCCTGATGAAGGGCCATCTACCCGTATTCCTACCCAGATCCCGGATATCACCATTGACATGACGAATATGGCGCAATTCCTTGATGGTTAAGAGTCTCAGAGACAGTAGCGGGTTGTTGCACAGGAGGGTAGTCAGAGAGACGATCACAGGCCTCATGGGGGTAGTGGCTGATGAGTTGATGATCTATATATTTCCATGTTTTGGATATTTTCATATTTTATATATTTTCATGTTTTGGATGATCTATATATACGTTATCATGTTTTGGATATGGATTTATATCATTTATGCATGGACTTTTATCATATATGGACTTTGGATATGGAATTTTGGATATTTTGTATATTTTATCATATTGAAGTTTTCATGTGTATTTTGTATATGATTTGAAATCGATTGTTTTTTATATTAGATCTGGACATAGTTATTACAGTTACAAATTTATGTTTTGTCGTTTCAAATGCAAATTTAATGTGTAGTTACAATTTAGTTACAATTTAGTTCAATTTAAAATGCAAATTTCGACTACATTAGAGAACATCTTCCAAAATTTAGAATTGAATACATACATTACATTTTAAAATTGAAATTCCAATTCCAATTCAATTACAATGTAAAATTTCCAATTTAATGTGTAATTTCAATTCCAATTCAATTGCAATTTAAAAGCTCGTTTTCAACTACATTACAATTGCAGAAATCAAATCAACATGTAAAATTAGAATACATTTGAAATTAATAATTGAAATTTTGATTACATTATGTTGTCTACACATTACAATTCAATTACAATTTACACATTCCAATTCAATTACAATTTAAAATTAAAATCTCAAATTTAATGTGTAATTTCAATTGAGAATACAATGTGTTGTTCCAATTTACAAGTTCAATTTCAATTACATTACAATCGCATTTGCAATAAAAAATTTAAATTATGATACATTGTACAATCTAAAATTTAAATTTTACAATTTTACCTTGTATATAGATGTATTTTAAATTCTCAATTTTGTATTTGAAATTAGAATACATTTGAAATTGAAAATTGAAATTGACATTTTGCATTATGTTGTCTACACATTACAATTCACTTACAGTTTCCAGATTCCAATTCAATTACAATTTAAAATTAAAATCTCAAATTTAATGTGTAATTTCAATTGAGAATACAATGTGTTGTTCCAATGTACAAGTTCAATTTCAATTACATTACAATTGCATTTGAAATAAAAATTTTAAATTATGATACATTGTACAATTTAAAATTTAAATTTTACAATTTTACATTGTATATAGATGTATTTTAAATTCTCAATTTTGTATTTGAAATCAAAATTTAAAATTAGAATACATTTGAAATTGACATTTTGCATTATGTTGTCTACACATTACAATTCACTTACAGTTTCCACATTCCAATTCAATTACATGGAAAATTTAATGTGTAATTTCAATTAAAAATTCAATGTGTTGTTGTATATAAGAATGTTTTTGTCCATTGAGAGTGTGAAATATCCCTTGAGACAAAATTATATAATTACAAGTTATATAGTATGTAGGTAATCTTTGTGTTATTTTCTTTTAAGTGTGTGCTCTAATCTAAAGTCATAAAGGTATGGTTTGTTTTCTTGGCAATGGGCATAACCACCTAGTTAATATAAGAAATGGAAATATGTTGATAGCAGATGCTTGTACAACTATGGTAGAAACTATGCTTGTACAACTATTTCATATAATTTATGTTTTGATGACAAATGGAGATAATGACACCATTTGATCCAACTAGGTAAGTTGCATATATGAAGGCATGTACAAGTTATTACCTTTCCATGTACTATGCTTGTATGTTGAATGTTGACATCAACATGTACAAAATAACTTTTTATTGAATGCGAGTATGTAAAGTTAATGAATGCTTACATCAACAAACAAAATAATGTTTTGTGAGATTATGCTTCCCAACTACTTATGACAAAACCTTACAAATCATTTTGATGATATGGACAATGTAATCCTCATCTCATCATGGCTTGCACTTGATGCCATCAAGAACATAGTTCACCATGATACAAGATTATAACAAATGAAGTCAAGAATTATGTGAATTATAAAAAGTGTCAAGCAAAGGGATTTTCAACCACCAAATCACCATAACTAAATGGCACCCACGAATGTAAAAATTCTACTAGCAAGGTCAATCTAATTATTAATCAATTGCTTTGGAAGGAAACCAAATTGAAGGAGTGTTTTGGTGCCCTGCATTTCCCTTAGTAAGCAAAATTAAAAACTATGGATTGATTGCGGTCACGTCACAAAAAATATAGCTAAGGAAGAGTCACATATATACCACACATGGGTATGTATGAGACCTATGGTTGAAGCTTCAATGATAGACTATGAACAATCAAGGGAAACACAATAGTCCTAAATAGCAAAAATTCTAGGTTATCAATACAAGAATGTGTGGTCCAAACAATAATTATAATGCCTAAAATTTTCTAAATTCATATATTAAAGAATGTTGCACAAAATGGTAATCGATCACCAAATTCAAGTTCAAGGTAGGTGACAACATTGAGTATATATTATATAGAGCATTGTCACATATGAATACAAGGGACATAGAAGAGTCTAAAGGTTTAAGGATAAAGTCTAGAACCATATAAATTTACCTGGAGGTGTAGGGACTCTCAATTGCATAAATAATGTATGTCTTAATCATCATACTCCTAAATTGAATTAAGTGGGCATGCATTGCATGCTAACCACGGTAGTTATCTCTCAATTCCTTTTTTTGTGTGTTTTCAAGGTACTTATGATAGTTATGTGTTTTCAAGGTACCCAAACTCATTTCACATGATTTCCATTCTTATAAATATGAAAATAGAAATTAAGTTTTGGCCATCATGAATATTACTTAGTTGAAGCAATTATTTAGTGACCTAAAACCTAAGATACATAAGTTTATTGATTTTGGTTTAACTTGGATCTTAATGTATAAAATTTTGCAAGTTTGGAATCAAAATTTAAAATTAGAATACATTGTACAATTCAAAATTTAAATTTCACCATTCCACACTGTATAGATGTATTTTAAATTCTCAATTACATTACAATTGTATTTGAAATCAAAATCTAAAATTAGAACATGTACATGTTCAAGTGTATTCACATTGGAGCACCATGACCCAAATTTCACAAAAGCCTCCCATCTGGTATTTGTATTCTTGACATTAAAGCATAGATACAAAAATACATTTATAAAACAACCTCCACAAAAATCTCCAAAAAAATATTACACAAGACAACGTGAAAACTATGCCAATGAAGCAAGTGGAATACATGTAACTCATTCATCTGGCCAATGGGTTATAGGAATGCAAGTCTCCATAATACGATCATGGTCAGCTTCTGTCATCTTCCATCTCTTTGGATCACCTCTCTTCACCTTGATTTCTGTTAGAGGTATCCGAGCTGCGACCACCAAATGACTGTATTGACATGATATATATCTAGGCATAAAATCTCTGTAAATAATGTGAGCACCCTGTTTTTTCACTTTTTCAAAAAAGTGTCCCATTAGAACCATGTCTCCAACCTGGTATGTGAAGTCCCCATCTTGGTAGGGTCGCACCAATCTACTCTTTATTTGTGTGCACCACATCAGTTAGTATGCAACATTTTATTGGTTGTGGAGGGGTGTAATGACAACGAATACATCACCTACAAGATACATTACAAATATTATTCAAATGTCCTACGTGCAAATTTTTACAACATTTGTATATGTGTAAGATATAATGAACTAATTAACTTAATGAAGACTCTTGTACCTTCCTTAACCATATCGGAAACTTGATCATGATCTAATGAGACCATTGCCTCTTCAGTGTGCATCTCTTGCCATGTTGGAATTGGATGTGGGCCCTTTGGATTAAGAGATACATATTTCCATGGTTTGACATATAAATCATTTTCACAGTGATCAAGCCCACATCCATTTGCATCAATGCAAAAATCGCAAAAGCAGGCATACTTCCTCGTTTCAATGGAAAATATGTCCCCCATATCTTTACTTCGAACAGAATGCAATTCCCTCGTACCAGGGATGGTGTCACAATACCATGGAATGGATCTATTAACATCTCCAAGGGGAAGAACCTGCATGGAATTTAGTTTGTCATATGTAAATTCCTATCGAGTACATTTGTTCTTTTGGAAATGTTGATATTGAATGTTATTAGCTTATTAATTGAGCTTGGAGTTTATTACCTGCACACTGTCCTTGCTTGTTCGCGACCCTAATGTCCCAAATTACGTGTGCACCAATAAACTACTTCAGTGGAGCATTTGAGTCGGGTTGCACCATGACTCATCTGGTACCTCTGAAGTACTCATTTCACACATGCACCTGCGCCATCATGTTCACCCTTCCCATGCCCTATCTCAAAAAAGCTCCAGGTGTGTCGCATTCCTGTCTGTTTTTGCAGGCGACTCAACCAATAAAATGAGCGTGCTGGTTTGAATTGCCCTGCACACCCATCTGACCAAATCCAGTGTTCAGTAAATGATACGCCTCTCTACCTGAATGAATCATAAATCAACCCAAAGTAGTGTTGAACGAACAATTTGTCATGTTCACGATCATCACTAACATAAAAATGGTACTCCTTGATCACTTCATGTGACTGGGCAGTGCTATCCCTACCATCAATGTTTTCCTGAGCATGTCTGTACAACACATGTACGAAGATAGACACCTGGTCGGAGTGATAGTACTCACTCTGTATCTCTCTTTGAGGAGAAAAGGTGTAGTTCTCCGCAAATTCTACCACTGATAAGATTGTGCCCGGCTCAAATACCTCACGGGAATGTTTGAATTCTGAAGCTTGCCACCTGGACCTATGGGAGTGCTTTATGTATTTATAAATATGACTTTGAAACTTCTCCATGAAATATGAAATAGGAATCTCATCATCGAGCAAGTCGATCCTCTTGGATGGCACAGATGAAGAAGGTGTTGGATTCATGGTGACGTACTCATACCTCTTCCACCTAACGATGATATCTGACAATCCATGGTGTGTTGGATCGATAGGAAAGTTCCTATGGAACAATGTCAAATCACCGCATTCATAGAATTTTCTCTCACCTACACACCTCTTATTGAAAAACACATGTTCAGGATTCCTGTTGCATAGTATCATACAAATAAAATCTCGCACTGTGTGAGGAGCTAGTACATCGTTCCAGTGCCTTTTGCAAAAATCCAGAAATGTGTCATAGTATAGTTGAAATTCAATGTGGTACCGACAACAACAAGTGTTGTGAATCGTATTCGGCCTAATATACCCCAGTTTCAATTTTTTAAACATGCTAAATGATATTTGAACACCAGGATTGGTTTCTTGGAATTCCTCGTAAAGTGCAACTCCCGTCATCTCCATCACATGCTTACAGTGCTCTTGATAAATGCCTCTGGATAAATGTTGTTGCGGGACATGCTTTCGATCTGGAATAGCACGAGAATGACTATCCCAAAACTCTACCACCTTTTCTCTAATGCCTACTGCCATCCTATCTCAATAGGGTTCCCTACAAATAGGGATCCCTACAAATAAGAGCCCAACAAGCAGCTTCATCAGTTTCATCTATCCGGACCGTGAATTTAGTATATTTGAGCAATGTTTTTTTTGAAACATTGAGCAATGATGCCATTGTTGATACCATTCGATTTCTTGAGGTGATTTGTGTCACAACAACCATTGTAATTGCCTTACGAGCAGCTCAGGTATCATTGTTTCTTGATTTTCCAAATGAAGATAATGTAGTTCTTACATTTTCTATTACATTCTGACATGTCATTTTTGTTTTAACATCTTGAAAACTCAACAACTTTGGGGCACGTTTCAATTTTCTGTGTTTTATCAACCCATGTAGGATTTGAGCTTGTGCCATCGTTGAATGTTGTTCAAAATATGACTTGATTATGTTATTGACATGCTCTCTAACTCTCCAACCAGGGATCGAGTTCCCAATCTCTTCTTGTGCAAAAACAACTGCATAATCCTCTAGAAACTTTCCACCCCTTCCAACCCCACTGCAACTCCCAATTATATTTTCAATGTGAGAGGGAAAGGTATCATGTGATGGATGATTAGGATCATGAGAGGGCATAGGGTCATGTGATTCTTGATCACTATGATGTGATGTCTGACCATAATCTCTCCCCGCATAACATGTAAATTAACAAACTAAAAATTGGTTACTTGATAGTTGTGCATTGAACTTTAAAATAGCTAGTAACTTGAAATTTGATGTGGAAATTGAAAAATTGAAAATTGCATGTGAATTGAATTTTCCAATTAATACATTTAGCTTGAGAATTGTTCTAAGTAAAAATCGAAATTGCTAGTAACTTGAAATTTGAAATTGCTCAAATAACTTGAAATTGCTAGTAACTTGAAATTTCAAATTGCTCAAGTGATACGAACCATTACACCAAAACCCCGAGGTGTTAGTGAAGGCCGCCCACTAGGATCTTAACATTTCTCCACACTCCACAGTCCAGACTCTGGGCTGGATGTGCACCCGTACGGTGGTGTCCCCTCTACATCGTACGAGCCCCGGACGAACACTGCAATACCGACGTTGGATCTGAAATGGCACGGAAGTGATCGACAACAGTTCAGCTGAAAATAGATATGGACCCCAGGTATGTTCAGGTTCCTAACAATTCAGGTGTTTCACTCAGCCACCAATGCTATCTGACGACTTGCGTATTGGGGCAGTACCCCTCACTCCATGGCTCAGGTAAAACTGATAACCGCTTGGCCACAAACGATAGCTCTTGGTTTACCTCACGGGTGGAAACTAGTCAATCAGGTATGGGTCGTTGCCCTTTTCGCTGGCAGGTCCTCTCAATGGGCCAGCTACTTTGGGGTTCCTGTGGTACTCCTCACAATGAGTTTTAGGGCTTATGCCCAAGTACTTCCCACAGTTAAGCGGACAGGGATTATTCCCAGATCTGAACTTGCAACAGATGCGAAATTGGTAGTAACTTGTACATTTAACTTTAAAATTTCTAGTAACTTGAAAATCAACTATATATATTTAAGTCAAGATAATTATTAATAACTTGATAAAAATTATTGTGAGTATAAAAATTAATATCATTTACAATCATCGCATTATATAATTGTGGGAAAATTTTCTTTATGCAATTTATGTCCATTTTACTTTTACAGTACAAGAAAAATGTTATTTTAACTTTATGGTATAATTTATAAATAAATAAATGTTTAAAATACAAGTTGCAAATCACCATGCAAAGAATAAATGATTACAACACTTCTACCCTAGAATTTCAAGGACAACATCATGCATCCCATGTTGTATATACATAAAATAAAAATTTGAGATTAATTTATTATACTCTAAATGTGGGGAAAAAAACATTGATTTAGAGATGAATATGATATTTAATTAAAAACATTGTAGTGATATGATTGAGGGGAAATTCATAATTTTTAATGCAAAATAACATTTTCATTAGTTGATGATTTTGCAATTTCAACAATAGACATTTAAATGGAAATTGTAATTTTATCATAAATTGCAATTTAGGGATTTTTTATCAATAATGCTTCGCATATCAATGCAAGGTTGCAAACATTGCAAATTTAATTATTTCCAATTTGTCCTAACAAAATATATGGTTCTAATCATTAATCTTATCATGGTAATATGTCATATTATGCAAATAAAAAAGTAAACATTATAATTAAATAGCTCTTTGAACATTCATTTGTATTCAAATATTCATTACTATGAAAATATTGCCAACCACCATAACTATGAAAATATCCATTCATTTGTTTTCAAATTGAATAAATTCTAACTAATACATAACTATCAAACATGTAAATTTCAAAATATTCATTTATTTGTTTTGAAATCAAATTTTCTAACAAAACAAGAATTGAAATTACATTTAACTTGAAATTGTTAGTAACTTAAAAAATTGCAATTAGTTAAATATGTACACTTTAACTTGAAAATATAGTGTCTAAGTGTACATTTAATTTGAAAATTATTCTAATAACATTGAAAATTGTTAATAAAGTTTAGAAATTTCAAAATAGTTAATATGTACATACATTTTAACTTGAAAACAGAATCTAAGTGTACATTTCATTTGAAAATTGTTGGACAATAAAATTGAAAAATGTTAGCAAACTTTGAAATAATTTGAAAATTGTTTTAAAGCAACTTTGAA
This sequence comes from Larix kaempferi, assembly GCA_027924585.1. Lineage (NCBI taxonomy): Eukaryota > Viridiplantae > Streptophyta > Pinopsida > Pinales > Pinaceae > Larix > Larix kaempferi. The sequence goes on from BSBM01001331.1 coordinate 2,288,183, forward strand.
GCATAATTTGAAAATTGTTAGCAACTTTGAAATAATTTGAAAATAGTTAAAAATATGTTCATATCTTAACATGAAAATAGAATATAAATTTGCATGTTTCATTTGAAAATTGTTCTAATTTAACTTTGATTTAAAGCCACTTGAAAATTGTTCATTTAACATAAAAATTGTTGCAAACTTTGAAATTTAAATAACAAATTGACGAAATAAATAAGAATATAATTACAAATAAATATGAAACAAATTAAATTATGAAATTTAGTTAGATTTATTGAAAAATTGTTACTAATTTTGTAAATTATGTAGCATGATATTTAAATTATGATAGCATGTAATTCAATAATTTACCTTGGTTGTCCTCCATTGGAATTTGTTGCACCAAATGTGCATATTCTTCTTCTCTCAACCTTGCTCTTTGTTGTCTCATTCATTCTCTATTGTACTCACGTTCTTCATTGGCATTTTGTTGTCTAGCCTGTTTTCTTTGTCTTTTTTTTTTATTCTCCGTCAATCTATAATGAAAACAAACAATTTTTTTTCAAAATGCTATACGAAACAGCAATATGTTAGTATGAAATATTGAAATATGCCTACAAAGAAATCTTACATGAATCAATCTACAATGAAAACAGACAAAAAAAATTTCAAATTATTATAACAAACAACAAAATGTTAGTATGAAATCTTGAATTATGCCTACAAAGATATATTACATGTCTAATGAGGTCTAATTCAGCAATAAGAAAATGACAAATCTCTAATTCAACAAGATCAAATTCACAAATCTCTAATTCAACAAGATCAAATTGATAAATCTCTAATGGAAAAAAAAAACTAGAAATGAGGTAAATTGTTTTTTGTGAATCCTTGTTTGTTAGTTATATACAGGTTCGTTGTTGTTTTTCGGAGGGAAGGGTAGTTGGAAACATTAATTGTTGCCAACTCCTTTCGCGGTTTTGCCTCGGCTGCTTTATATATTTTTTTTACACAGACAAACCCTCAATCGAGCCTATTTGACAGACCCTTGATCGAGGGTTTAATACCACCTCGATCGAGGTCTTTTTAAACCCTCGATCGAGGTATAGTTAAATCCTCGATCGAGGTTCTGTTAAGCCCTCGATCGAGGTATTTAAAAAAGCTTGATCGAGCAAATAGCTCGATCGAGGGCTTAAAATACAGGCCGAAAGCCCCTTTCTCAGTAGAATGGAATGTTTGTTTGCCTTCCACAGAGTTAAACTATGTCATTAAATGCTCATTAATGAGTGGACTTGATACCATTGGATTCGTCAATGAATCTTCTATCCAGATACATAAAATTTATGAATTTTTATCTTCATATGTCTTTTGTTTTTAAATTTCTACTAACACTTGCCCTAAAAAACCATGCCGACAACTTCGATTGAACTCAAAGATAAATCCACAGCATTCAAAATACACATCCAAAACTTTTGAAAAATTACACAAGCCCCAGATAAACGCATCCTCTTTAAAAGGGTATTTTTAGTTTTGCAAATTATGTAAAAAATCAAAAGATTTTGTGCACGCACACACGTGTGCAAAATGCGACTTAAATATTCATTGGTAAGTTTCGAAAAATAATAATAAATACACTTTTTCGAGAAAAATTAAAAGAAAAATATGTAAGCCCTAGTGCATTCTGTCTAGATCATGTTCACATATTTCATTTTTAAAATTATTACTTTAACATTAAATTATTGTACACGCATACAGACTACTTGTTAATTGCTCTTCAATTTTTTAAGTACACACGTTTCATTAAATGAAAATTCGACACGATATATGGCATTGGTATATTTTGAAAAAAATATCGTTGGAAAGCCAACATAATTCTCTACATTTCGTTTTTCTACCGCATGTCAAAATTCATGTGGCAAGTATGAGTTTCGAGGGATTCAATTTAATACAGGGGTAAAATTTCTGTTTTTCACCGTCATATTTGGCCAAAAAGAGTTACCCATCTTCATGGAATCACCCATGATCCTAATCACATCATTGATTGGCATGTGATACAGGTGAAACCAAAGGGAGAATTCCAAGTGGAGCCTATATGCATCATCGACAGGAAGGTTACCTTACTCCAAAGGTGAGCCATCGGACAGGTAAAGGTGCAATGGAGGCACCTTAGTCCAGAAGAGGGGTCCTGGGAGCTGGCCATGAGAGAGTCATTCTCGTTTTTATTCAGTTTTGAGAACACTGAGGACAATGTTGTTCTAAGGGGGAGGGAGTTGTAATACCCCTACCTTTTCTTAGTAGTTATTGGCCTCAATGTAAATATTGTGTTTGTGCAATGTGTGCTGATACTAGTGTGGAGCTCAAGGCCAAGGCCCCCACTAGTGGATGTTTAAGGTTTTCTTTCATAGGAAAGTATTGGATAGTAAAACTATGCATGCGCTATTAAGCCATGAAATTTTATAATGGATGTAAATGTTTAATATTGCAATGAAAATACCCTAAACTAGTTAAGTGAGGCAGCTAATGAGAAGGGGGCAAAGGTATCCACTAGGGAGAGGTGAGGGGGCTATGGGATGGTGACCCATCCTACCACTTGGGTAGGAGTAATGGGTATGGATTCAGTTACAGAATGTGGAGAAGGTAAGCCTATGGAGGATATTCGCAGCAGATAAAAGTGACGTTGAGATCTGAGTTGGGGGTTCTGTTCCTAGTTCCTACGTTTTGTTCGTTGCTTGGGAGTACATTAATTCCTGTTAGGGGAGAGACCGTGGAATGCAGAGGAGAACCGAAATAGTGAAGCCGAATGCCATAGAGATCCTGTACAGATGCACGATCTTGAGTAGAAACCAAAAGAGGATTATAAGGTGGACTGGAGGACGAGAATAGCTTGAGGAAGCTGAGTGAAGTCCTGAATCCACAAGGGGAGAGCCGAGTTGCAAAACAGAGTCTAGTCCACAACCATGGTTGAACCAGCTTGTTTAGTGGACATAAGAGTCAGAGTTAAGGGTTGGGAATGCTTGATAAACCCATTGAAGACTATGATCCCCTGAAACTAGGATTAGGACCTTCTTATTCCTACCCTGAATAGAATTGGAAGGGAAGGGGCCTTGAGGGACTGTGTAGCAGAGAAGAGGGTCTTCCTTGTGTTGGGTGAGGTGGATAATGTGGGTGCCTTGTCTGCTGAGTGATCGAGATGTCTGTAGCTCTGTGGTTGAGCTCACTGGCTTAGCAATAACCTCCCTGTTTCCCTATCTGCTTGCTAAACCCATCTGTAGGTTGGATTAAAATGTGTATGCTTGATAAACCCAACTCCAGGGTGGCTTAGCATGAGTATGTTTACTGGATTGCTTGATAAACCCAACTATAAGTTGGCTTAGCATTGGAGTGGATATTGACTGTTAGAGAGACTACCTATCCCTCCTTAGTGGATACATAGCCCAGCTCGGGGGTGGTATCTCAGCTGAAATAGTATAGGCTGGGAAGAGACCTAAGGTGGGGTGGAACGTTGCTCTCACTTAGCCAGTTGCTGGGGCAACTTCAAGATACAAAGATAAGTGTTCTATGGAATGAATGATGTTATTTCATGTGTTATTACTATATTGTATTGCTTAAGTTGTTGAATGAATGTTATATGAATGTGAACAGTAAGTAGACCATGTGTAATCCTGAGTGGAAGGCTAAGTGTTGGTCGAAATACTTCATACAGTTGCATGATTTTAATGCATTTCTAATCTTACATGTGTTAGATGTATGGATAGCCTTAACTTCATTTATTTATGTATTTTTTTATGTTATACTAACCCCATGATGGACTACTTAACCTTACTTAATCATGGAATGGTTATAAGGCACGTGGTAACCTTAAAATGCTTTGTGAGTCAAAGAAAGATAGGTTATGGCAGGAGACAAGTAGAAATTTGTCAAAGGTTGGAAGATGCCATGGAAGGTTTATAGACAAATATTTAGAGAAGAAAAAGAGAGGGTTATATACCTCAGTTTGGCAGGGGATTGCACCAACTGATAAAGCTGCCCAAGAGATTTCCAACGATACCAAACTTTCCTCATTTGGACCAAGGACGAGGATGTTATGACCCTTGGAAGTTGCTTGGGATCTTGCTAGAATAAGGGTCTTGAGTATGTCCATTTCCGCGCCCGCAATTGCGGATTGAGTATTGCAGAAGGTCATTTAGCGAAGAAGTTATAATCCGCATTTCCACATCCACAATGCAGATTGCGGATTGCGGAAGGTCGTTTGGATAAAAGTTAGAATTCCGCATTTCTGTAGCCATAATGCGGATTGTGGATTGTGGAAGGTCATTTGGTGAAAAAATTAGCTTTCCGCATTTCCGCACCTGCAATGCGGATTGCGGATTGCAGAAACTCGTTCGACGGAAAAGTAGAATTCCGCATTCCCGCACCCGCAATGTGGATTGTGGATTGCAGAAGTTCATTTAGCGGAGAATTTATATCTCCACATTTTCGCACCTGCAATGTAGATTCCGGAAAGACGCAATTGCATATTGCAGAAGGACGTAGTGCGGACTGCGGATTGCGGGAGGATGCAATGTGAACTGCGGATTGCGGAAAGGTGTAGTTTGTGACTGTGGATCGCAAGGGTGAGCTGCGGATCCGAGTCCAATGCGGTTGTGTGTAGTTTTGGAAGTAAAAGAAGAAGAAAAAAGGTAACGCCGAATCTTCGGTGGCCTCGGAAGACCGCAAGGGAGGTCCAGGGACGTTACAAAAACTAATAAGTATAACGACATATTGAATTAAAAAATTTTAATGTAACAAATAAAGATATCAAATTTAACATTTCATCAATTTTTAATTTTTTATTATTTTCCACATATTGTGACGAGCAATTTTAATGATTTAACATTTCATCCATTTTTAATTTGATTTATTATTTTTCATTTATGGATGGCTTCTCTTGCTATAATTAGATTGAGATACTCCCATTAGACTAGCACAAGACTGCTTTCATATGCCCATGGGGGACCTTTGTGTATCGAAAGTTACCTTTTGGTCTAAAGAACGTTGGGGCCACTTTTCAACGTTCCATGTCGTACACATTTCACAATATCAAGCATGTTGTGGAACCTTATCTGGATAACTTACGCACTCACTCTTCTGCACAAGAAGACCATCAAGATCATTTGAGTGCCATATTATTATAGTGTCGCCACTACAACATTCGCTTGAATCCTCACAAATGTGTATTTTGTGTTGAATTCGGTAGATTGTTAGGATTCATAATATCCAAGGATGGCATTCGCCTTGATCCACTGAAGGTTGAAGCTATTTTAGCTTTACCTTCACCATCTAACATACCAGAACTCCAAAGTTTGCAAGGGCATGTGAAATTTTTATGCTGCTTTGTTTGCAATTTTCCGAGATCACTCGGGGCTACATGAGGATTCTCAAAAAAGATGTTCCTTTCATTTGGGACTGTAACACCAAATCTGTGTGTTATGGAGAATCCGTATCCGGATAAAGAAGAGATCCATCTTCATAAATAATACATATTGAATAATAATTGAACGTGATGAATAATATTACATTAAGGGCCTCTTTTATATATTGTTAGGCACCTTTTGAGAGGAGTCGTGTCCTCTTAGAATAATTATAATTATAATTATTATTAATTAATTTTTAGTTTATATTTATTTATTATTTTATTTAGGTTTGTGACATTTCCTTCCCCTTAAGGAAAGCTTTGTCCTCAAATCTTAGTTTGTTGATGCTATTTTTTTTATTCTAGCTCTATGTTGAACTGATGACTTGAGACATGCAAGTTTGATTACAACCATTGCTTCCTTTTGTTTCTTTTGCTTCAGAATATGCATTAAATATATATTTGGTGAAGTTTCGTTTATGCTTTTACCGCTTGCTTGGTTATAGATATTAACTCTTATTGTCGTCAACTGGAGAGACTTGACAGATTTGATGCCAATCTTATTTTGTGTATGATTAATCTAATAGTTGTTCTCATTGATGTTCTTTTGAGGTGAGAGGATAGTCAAGGTATAGTTTAAATCTGAAACATTTGATTTCTCTGATTTGATTTCTTTTGCACACTGTGGGATCGATCCCTTATCGTTGCATTGATCATCATTATTGTCAGCAACACTGGATTGGCTCTTCTCGCAAACTTGGTCAATATCATATCCATCTTTATCATATATATCATTGTTATTTTCATCATCACTAGGATATTTTGTATCCTTGGCTTGTTTATTATCCTGATTAATATTATTAATCTCATCTTGGTTGCCATAATGATTTTCTATATCTTCCTCCTTTTCACCATTTTTATGTTCTTTATCTGGTTTTTCTCCAGGGATTTGAACGTCAAATATAGATTTAGGTTTTGCGTCCTTGTCTTGAGAATCCTTTGATCTCCCTTGATGGATCACTTTATTGAAGGCATTGTTAATAGATTTTTTAGTAGCTTTTACCATTGATTGTCCCATACGATCAAACATCTTGTCCATCTTTTTCCTTTGCTCATCAAAAAGCAATCTAATTCTTTCCATTTTGATCTCATGGCCAACATAAAAATTTTCCCAGTGATTTATATGGAACTTGATTAATCAATAATAATAATTATTTATTATTAATGAAATCAAGATAATAATAAGTAATAAAAGCAATAGAATAATTATTATTATTATTTGTAAAAAATAATATTATTATATGTATTTTTTTTTGTAAGCTAGAGATGGAACCTTATATTTCCTTCATCAAAATATACAGTATTAGGGTGGTGTTGATCCCTCTCATGATCGAGAAAAAAGACCCCAAAAAATAGTTTGAAACTGAGTTAAGAACTGTCATCCTTCAGAATTTATTATAAAGTTTTTTTTAATGATATCCAACTAAGGGTGTGAGTTGCTTTCTTGATAAAACTAAGAGTTGGTTTTATAAAACCAAGGGATGGTTTTATAAAACCAATGGCTCACAAAACCATGTGCACTTTCATAAAACCATGTGCGGTTTCATGAATGATATTCTTACTTATTTTCTCTTCTTCTTTTTTTAATATTTTTTTACTTATTTTCTCACTATCTTCTTTTCTTTTTCTTTAGGTCAAAGACCTTTTTTTTTCCTGGGAAAAAAAGCGTAATTTCATTTCATCAGTGGTGAAAAAAATTACATTTTGTATATGCACATCCAGTGTGCATTTCTGAGGTAAAAACTGAACTATTTTCAAGACATAAGTCTTCTTCTAGAACTCTTTTATAGAGCTTATACATCATATAGTCTGTTACAAAAAAAATCTTTGACAAGCACAAGATACGATCGGCTCCCAAAGCCTCAGATGATACCAAGACAAATTTCTCTTTACAATAACAAAAAATATAAACGGATAGCTTGGAAAATACTGGAAAAAACACTGAACGGAAATAACGTTGCAAAGAAGAGTTAAAAAATCATTCTATAAAAGGTCTGTGATAGTATTCTTGTTCAGTCCCGTCCATGTATTCCTTCACCTTCAAAATCCCCAAAGCCAGTTGCAATCCCGCCTTTGAGGCTGTGTCCACCTCCTAGTTGTTCTCCCTATAAACATGACGGCAAGAAAAATTATCAAAAGAGTGGTGCAACTCCCTGATGTCCAGTATAATATTTGTTAATCTTAGGTTTCTGCATTGTTGGATCCCTTTAATATAGTTTATATCATTCATAGAATCACCAAAGGTGTTGAGGTTTCGACATCCTTTTTCAGCTGCAAATATTAAGAGGAGTTTTAAACTCATCAATTCGGCATAATTGTTGCCACCTTCACCCAACCCCAAGTTTAGAACAAACAAGTGTGAAACAGATAGGTAGAGTAGAGCCCCACCCCCACAACTATTATTTTGGGCTGCTCCATCGAAATACCCCCAAGGTAACGACCGATCAATCTCTACCTCTAAAACCTCCCTTTGGTTTGCAACTCTAACATGTTGAGGGAAAGCAGTTAGGATGCCACATGAGAGGGCTGCAGTAATCGCCGGAGTACAAGCCTTCTCAGAACATATATAGTTATTTCGTGCCAACCAAATTCCCCAACAAACTAATAAAGGAAGAGCTTTTACAGATTTAAAGAGTGGTGCTGAGAACTAGTTTTCCAAAGCATGCACCACTATATTTCCTGACCATACACAAATTATGCCTGATGCCCTTGAACATTCAGTCCAGACTTGTTTAGTATAGGGGAACTAAATAAAGAGGTGTGTGATAGTTTCTTTCGTTGATTTACAAAGGGTACACCACCCCAGCCCATGTTTGTTTTTTCCTGCAGGTTTTCCCATGTTGGAACTTTGTTCTCTATAGCGTTCCACATAAACAGCCGAGTTTTTGGTGGGCTCTTGAGCTTCCACAATTTCTTCCACCAAAAAACTGGTTCCCTATTGAATTCAAATGCACTGAGACAAATATAACCACTTTTTGGAGTATAGTTTCCCATAGGATCCCCTTCCCATAAAAGTTCGTCATAACTGTTCCTTAACATAACCTGAGTTCTGATGAGTTCTTGTAAATAAAGAGACACATCCAATTGATCGGGTTTCAGGAGGCCTAATGAGCTCGTTGCTCTCCATGACTATACCCAAGGCCTCTCCTATACCGATTCTGCCATCTGGGACAAAAACTTGAAGCCCCTTTCCCTCAAGGCCGCCACCGTCTCACCTGGCAGAAGATGACGCCCTTCATAACCAATCCATGGGTCCACTCCGACCCTGAGGCTCCTCCTGTCACCAATATTCCAGGACAAATTTGTACCAATCAACGGGAAGGAGGTGACCATCGCCTTCCAGATTACAGACCCCCCCACATGAGACTTCCCAGAATTCCTCACCCATTCTTCAACAAAGTCCGAAGCAATATACTTCCATATTACTACCTTGGTCCAAAGACTCTCGGACTTCAAAATCCTCCACCCTCCTTTTGCTTCGAGAGCTTTAGAAAAAAAAATATGTTCTTTAATCCCCACCCTCCCAAAGATTTAGGTACAACGATACGCTACCACCGGACCCAAGGTGTGTTAAAATTCAATATGCTAAGACAGAAAATAGCAGCATTACATTCCATTTCACAATAATAGCATATACAGGATCACTGAAGAAACAACAAGCACAGCATAAACACAAGAGACAGAGATTTATCCTGGGAAACCCTCATGGGGTAGAAAACCCAGCAAAGCTTCCTCAATATAGATGACCAGCAATATACAAAGATGAAACCCTGAGACATGATCTCCTCCTCCACAATAGCAGACCTCTCCTCCACAAGTGCGCTATCCTCAAGTGTGTGAGTGTGTCAAATGAGGAACACACCTCCTCTATTTATACACTACACTGACATGTATTTTACATAGGTACACGTAGGCTCGTATTTAACCAATGGGTTAAATACCCCACTACAACTGACTGGACCGACCCCTCTAGGGTGGTCTAACAACCCTTTGACCCACATAACACATAAAGGGCCGACCTCCACTAGGGAAGTCTAATAACCCAATTTACCACATTCTGACGGAGGAATAAACATCTCCGGATATACAATAAGACCTTTACGGAGGAATGAAACATCTCCGGAATAATAAGGTACAATTATAATATTCTTTGAAGTTACAATATCTCAACACTCCCCCTTAACGAGAAGGATATTATAACAGCATCTGCACGAGCAAGGAGTCATCAACATCATACATGATACATCTATAAATCATTGGAAGCTTTCTCAACATCATCAGTAACTCAACTAGTTACTGGAACATCTTCAATACTGGAACATCAACATCATCAGAGTTGATAGTACTCAATCATCAGCATCGTCAACACACGATCAACACAATCATCAATATCATCATCACACGATCATCAGCATCGTCATCACACGATCATCAGCATCGTCATCATACGATCATCAGCATCGTCATCATACGATCATCAGCATCACGATCAACATCGTCATCATACGATCATCAGCATCGTCATCACACGATCATCAACATCGTCATCACACGATCATCAGCATCGTCATCACACGATCATCAGCATCGTCATCAACATCATCATCACACGATCATCAGCATCGTCATCTCGAAGACATACGTCTACGGCTCTTCTTTCGGACTGAAGTCCAGGAATGATCCCAATCCCTTCATTATCGAAGACATACGTCTACGGCTCTTCTTTCGGACTGAAGTCCAGGAATGATCCCAATCCCTTCATTATCGAAGACATACGTCTACGGCTCTTCTTTCGGACTGAAGTCTAGGAATGATCCAATCCCTTCATTCTCAAAGACATACGTCTACGGCTCTTCTTTCGGACTGAAGTCCAGGAATGATCCAATCCCTTCATTCTCGAAGACATACGTCTACGGCTCTTCTTTCGGACTGAAGTCCAGGAATGATCCCAATCCCTTCATTATCGAAGACATACGTCTACGGCTCTTCTTTCGGACTGAAGTCCAGGAATGATCCCAATCCCTTCATTATCGAAGACATACGTCTACGGCTCTTCTTTCGGACTGAAGTCCAGGAATGATCCCAATCCCTTCATTATCGAAGACATACGTCTACGGCTCTTCTTTCGGACTGAAGTCCAGGAATGATCCCAATCCCTTCATTATCGAAGACATACGTCTACGGCTCTTCTTTAGGACTGAAAGTCCAGGGATGATCCAATCCCCTCAACTGTCCACTAAGGATTTCATTCTCGGAGACCTCACGTCTACGGCTCTCTTTAGGACTGAAAGTCCAGGGATGATCCAATCCCCTCAACTGTCCACTAAGGACTTCATTCTCGGAGACCTCACGTCTACGGCTCTCTTTAGGACTGAAAGTCCAGGGATGATCCAATCCCCTCAACTGTCCACTAAGGACTTCATTCTCGGAGACCTCACGTCTATGGCTCTCTTTAGGACTGAAAGTCCAGGGATGATCCAATCCCCTCAACTGTCCACTAAGGACTTCATTCTCAAAGACCTCACGTCTACGGCTCTCTTTAGGACTGAAAGTCCAGGGATGATCCAATCCCCTCAACTGTCCACTAAGGACTTCATTCTCGGAGACCTCACGTCTACGGCTCTCTTTAGGACTGAAAATCCAGGGATGATCCAATCCCCTCACGTGTTCATCAAGAACATGTATCCTCATCATCATAACATGTATCACCACAACATGTATCATCAATATCAAAACATGTATAACCACAACATGTATTATCATCATCAAAACATGTATAACCACAACATGTATCATCAACATTAAAAACATGTATAACCACAACATGTATCATCAATATCAAGACATGTATAACCACAACATGTATCATCATCATCAAACATGTAGAATCACAACATGTATCATCAACATCAAAACATGTATAACCACAACATGTATCATCATCATCAAACATGTATAATCACAACATGTATCATCAACATCAAAACATGTATACATCTAATCATTAAAAGCATCTAACATCAAAAGCATGTATACATCTATCATCAAGAGCATGTACATCTAACCATCAAAATAAAGAATATAAGAGTCCTAAATCTAAATAATTCTAGGTGAGTAAGTGCAGGAAAAATAGGTAACCTCATCATTGATGAGATAGGCTTGTCTGTCTCATACTGTGCTACTCCCCCTTTCGAGGAGGGTTCTTCTGAACTACACCAAGCTTGTCTCGGAAGGTTCAAACTTTACTCGAGACAGAGGCTTGGTCAGGATATCAGCAATTTGATCCTCAGTGCTTATATACTCTAGCTTGATAGCTCCTTTCTGCACCATATCTCGAATATAAAAGTAACGGATCTCTATGTGTTTTGACTTATCATGGAATACAAGATTTCCTATCATCTTGATGTAGCTTTGATTGTCACACATAATCATAGTGGAATCCATTTCTAAGTCAAACACTCCACATAATAGCTTCTGAAGCCACACTGCTTCACAGCTGGCAGAGCAGACATCTATATATTCTATTTCAGTAGTACTGAGAGCCACACTAGATTGTTTCTTGCTAAACCATGAGATCATGGTAGATTCAGGACTATAACATCCACCTAAAGTACTCTTTCTGTCTGAGACACTTCCTGCCCAATCAGAATTTGAGTAACTATGTAAATGGAGTTCATGACCTCCAAGATTATATAGACCAAAATCTAAAGTACCTTTTAGGTACCTCACTACATGCTTTGTAGCTATTAAGTGAACCTTTCTAGGTTCTACTAGATACTGACTTAGGGTATTTACAGCAAAGCATATATCTGGCCTAGTATTTGTTAAATAGATCATTGGCCCAATGATTTGTCTATATAGGGTTAGGTCCATTAAATCTGAAGAGTTATTAAATAAATTCAAGTTGGAGTCCATGGGAGTGGCCATGGCTTTACACTCCAACATATCAAATCTTTTTAGAAACTTCTCAGCATACTTACCTCGATTTAAAAGATTCCTTTTGGATCATGCCATACTTCTAGACCTAAGAAGTAGTGCATTAATCTGAGATCTTTCATTTTTATTTCTGCAGCCATTTTCATGATCTGTTTCTCATTCCTTGTCAGAAAGAGATCATCGTCACATAATAATGGTATGATAGGTTTATCATCCATAACCTTTAGGTAAAGGTTAGGATCAGCTTTACTTCTGGTAAAGCCCAAGCTTTGTCATGAAGCTGTCAATTGTCCATTATTCACACTCTGCATTGAGTGAGCTTCTGCATATCTATCTGTGCCATCTCTCGTCAGATAGGTCTACTAATATGAGCCTCAAAGTCATTCGAACTCTATGGTGAGTTTCTTCTTGCATCCATGGCATATGTGTATAGAAGCCATATTCAACCTTGTAGCCAGGGTTGAGATCCACATTACCCATGATGATCATTAAGCTCATCAATTGACTACTGATCCTGGGAACCCATACAGAACCTGATTACATTATTAAGAGAATGGTCAAAACATCTCATCATGATTCTCTTCCTCTTTCTAAGAGAATCTCTTAACCATAAGCTTTCTATAGTGTGTTTGATTTGTAAATCCTTTTGTTGAACATCCATCGCTTGTTCATCATTCATCATGATTTTTCCTACAAATCAAAATTAAGTACAGGATTAGTAATACTTCATAATCATCAAATCATATTGACATAATAACCTATTATGCATACAGATATCATTTACATAGTTATGCAACACAACACTTTCCCATATCTTGTATGCATACAGTGGCTATCTAGATGCCTTCCATCTCTACCAGAACATACTATTGAGAGTGTGCACAGCTCTCGGCATGTCAACAAAGAGGTTTCATTCTAGACAAGCAACAATGGAATGTTTGTCCAACTTACCAATCATATGCACATTAGTAGTATACTGTTCAATGCTCTATGAATGTTTATACTCAGCATTATATATTCTAGGAATACAAATATGCATACAACCTATTACAGGTAATATCATTACTATTTCAAATAACAACTCAAATACTTATCTTTTATGTTTGTGTGGTTGCCTCCCGCTTGATCTTCTGTATGTCTTTTGAACTTCTATTCATTCTGTACCACTGTGCATGCTCAAGAGTCATCCTCATGATCTCATGCACAAACATACACTCATTAGTATATTCTAAATGCTATCAAAACATTATAGTACTAAATAATCTTGAAAATGTATAGTCATGATTATAGTTAATAAACATTAGTATTCAAGATTTCAGGGAAGTCTTCTTTTACTCATGCATATCATCAATCAAGATAAAAGATATAATATGCATAATCCCTTGATTACTAACTTTATGAATAAGCATAACCAATCATTCCAAGTATACTTATATAAGGGATCCTAACACAAGGTAAGATTCATGGGAAACATACCTGGATTAGTATACCTACTTGGTTATGTACAACACACCTAAACAATCTCTTCAATGATTTAGAGATCCTGAGCTAGAACCTGCATGTCTCATATGTTAAGCATAATATAACAAAGTCATACATACCTCGTAAGTAGAACAAAGATTATGGATGAGTCTTTGTCTTCATGTTTTCATGGTCATGGAACCTGATTTGTCTTTTGTGATGTACCTGTATCTTGTTAGCAGACAACATCAACCTCACACAACATCATAATGCATTAGTACAATCATAAATGTCAACACCCTAACCAATGAATATCTTCTATCATGCATTCATAATTTTGTTAAGGTTATACGACAAATCTAAAAACAAAATTGTACTAACTGTAATAACCTGAAGACAAACATACCATAAACTTAATCATGGACAAATATCGAAACATACCTCGATGAGTCATACCTGTCGAGATCGCTTGTATTCTTCTTATGTAAGGCCTTATCCTCATCTCCCTCTGAGACAGGAACTTCTTCACTTATGCAGGTGACCAATCCATCTTCTTCTAGGATTAACCCAATCCACTTGATTTGCAAGAACTGGACCTGGAGCTGGATATGGGTTTGTCAGAGAAACCCAAAAAATTCAAACTTTGAATTTCAAACTTCCGAAAGGATAGAAATATGCGCCTTGATGAGCTGATCAAACTGGTATATTCAGAATTTGAAAACTGCAAAGTTTTACTTCTCAGTTTTGCCTTTGAAACTTTCGGATTCACTGGATGTGACCCTGAACTGGGGTTTGATGAAGCCCACTCTTTTGCCCCATCAAAAGGTTTGATCCAAAGCTCTAAGCTTCTATTTTTCTGAGGAGCTTCCAGCCGTGGTCACAGATTTCGAAAATTCCCATTTTTTACGGAAGCCCTAATTTTCCACTTTTCTGATCAAAGTCCCGAACTAGGGTCTAATCAAGCCCGGCCTTTTGCCCAACCAAAAATTCTGATATTGGTATCTAAATTTCTAATTTGATGAGTAGCATCCATCCGTGGTCTCCGATTACAAAAATTCCAACTTTCTTCAAAGCCCTAAATTCCGGAAGCCATGAATGAAGGTACCAAAAAATAATTCTGTTTTGACAGAAATATGTACCTGATTGTTTCTGGTGTAACTCCGAAAATTTTGATCCACATGGTCTGAAAAAGCTTTCTAAGATAGCCTGACCTGTTAGCTTTCCATCCTGACAGGTCTGACCTCAATTGGATGTTCTGAGAGAGAGTTATGCCAAATGTCGCAACGTGACCTGTTTTGGGAAAATACAGGAGAGCGAACTTGTACGGCGTGCCACGTGTCACTGTTTGACCTTCGGCCTCTGAAAACGTTTTCTGAGATATCTCGGCCTGTTATCTTTCCATCCTGATAGGTCTGACCTAAATTGGATTCTCTGAGAGAGAGTTATGCCAAATGTCGCAACGTGACCTGTTTATGGGATAATACAGGAGAGCGAACTTGTACGGCGTGCCACGTGTCACTGTTTGACCTTCGGCCTCTGAAAACGTTTTCTGAGATAGTACAGTCTGTGTACTACCTGTAAATTTTCACGAAATTTCATTTGGAGCTTCCTAGCCCAAGTTATGACCTTTTTCCCAAGGTCACCTGATTTTGACTCAGATCTGGAAGAGGCAGAAACCCTATATTGTACAGATCATAAATCACAAAGTACAACGAATCAGAGGTTGTCCTTTGGACACAAGGTACCTGGAGATCTTAGCTTCGTTCTGTAACAATTTCAGATCCGAAAACTTCTCCAAAGCGGATTTATAGCGAAAGTGCTACGATGACTGGTTTTTGCTATGTAAAACCCTAACCTTCAAATTGTCGTAAGTAAAGCAAGTGTCTTTAGTGCCATACCTTGTCTTCCTTCAGGTTAGCTCTGATACCATGTTAAAATTCAATATTCTAAGACATAAAATAGCAGCATTACATTCCATTTCACAATAATAGCATATACAGGATCACTGAAGAAACAACAAGCACAGCATAAACACAAGAGACAGAGATTTATCCTGGGAAACCCTCATGGGGTAGAAAACCCAGCAAAGCTTCCTCAATATAGATGACCAGCAATATACAAAGATGAAACCCTGAGACATGATCTCCTCCTCCACAATAGCAGACCTCTCCTCCACAAGTGCGCTATCCTCAAGTGTGTGAGTGTGTCAAATGAGGAACACACCTCCTCTATTTATACACTACACTGACATGTATTTTACATAGGTACACGTAGGCTCGTATTTAACCAATGGGTTAAATACCCCACTACAACTGACTGGGCCGACCCCTCTAGGGTGGTCTAACAACCCTTTGACCCACATAACACATAAAGGGCCGACCTCCACTAGGGAAGTCTAATAACCCAATTTACCACATTCTGACGGAGGAATAAACATCTCCGGATATACAATAAGATCTTTACGGAGGAATGAAACATCTCCGGAATAATAAGGTACAATTATAATATTCTTTGAATTTACAATATCTCAACAAGGTGATACAAAGGTATCGTCTTTCCCACTCCACAAGAACCGGAAACAGGTCTTCCTTACAATCTTCAAAATCCCCTTGGGAATCCATGATAAAGACATCCAGTAGACAGGAATTGCCTCTAGAACAGATTTTACCAATACTATCAACCAACCCTCAAAATCCATTTATGGCTCCAGACCTTGAGTCTTTTATGCAATTTTTCAAGAATCCAATTCCAATCCTACTTCTTATAGGCATTTGACTTCAACTGAAATCGCAAGTATTTGAGTCCTTCGTCCACACTAGAGAGTGTATAAGGAAAAACTCTACTGAAATCTAGAATCTCATCTACTCTTAACAAGTTTATAGAAAGAGTGGACTTCCCTGCATTAACTTCCATCCCTGTGGCCTTTGAGAAAATCTCCAAAATCCCCCGAAGGGTTTCGACATCTCTAACAGATCTCGTGCAAAAAATGAGTACATCATCTACAAAAAGTAGATGTGTAATGTAAAGCTTGGGTGCCACCTGACTTCCCCTCAAATTTCCTTGTCTTTTGGCATCCTTAAGTGCCCTACTCAAACCTTCAACAACCAGGAGGAAAAGTAATGGGGACAACAGACAACCTTGTCTAAGACCTCTTTCTGAGTGAAAGAAGGGGGAAGCCACCCCATTGATAAGTACAGAGAAAGAAACCATTGTAATACAGCTCAAGATACACCTGATAAAAGCAATATCAAAACCCAAATGTGTGAGAAGCATATGGATATAAAGCCAACTTACTTTGTCATAGGCCTTGGAGAGATCAATTTTGATAATTGCTCCTTTAAGCTTATTTGTTTTGATAATGTGCAGTCCTTCTTGGGCTACCCCAATTGCCTCATGGATATGTCTACCTTCCAAAAAACCAAATTGTTCTCTTGAAATATTTATGGACAAAATTCCTTTCAACCTTCTCGCTGTGATTTTTGACACAACCTTATAGACACAATTGCAAAGTGAGATAGGTCTAAAATCATTGAGAGAAGAAGGGTTGTCTGATTTGGGGATCAATGCAATGAAAGTTGCATTGAAACAGGTCGGAATCCTCCTAGAGAGTCTTGTATCCTCCACCACATGAAGGAGATCCTCCCCCAGAAAATCATACAGAGCTAGAAGAAATTCAATGGCCCAACCATACGGTCCTAGACTCTTGTCCTTTTGAAATCTATGTAGGGATTCTTTTAATTCTTCTGCAGAAATCTCTTCCATCAAAGTTCGATTATCTTCCTCTTCCACGAAACAAGGAAAGAGTTGAGCCACTCTGATCACCTCTGCTACTATGGCGTGATTAGGATCCCTAAAGAGTTCTTGAAAATGATCCACCCCCACCTTAGCCATCTCTTCAAATGAAGTTTGTGGCTCACCAAGAGTGTTATCCAGGGACCAAATAGTATTTGCAGCTTTCCTACCTTTAGTGTAGGCATGAAAAAACTTAGTGTTCTCATCCCCTGCTTCCAACCAAGTTTCTCTTCTCTTAAGTCACCAACTTGCTTCTTTTTCGAGCAGAAGAATGTTTCTCCTTCCTTCCAATCTAACCAAAAGGTATTTGGACTCCTGAGTTCTCAAACCACCAGCCTCTTCGTCATAAATCTTGGAAAGATCCTCCTCTATCTGTTTAAGTTCTCTATCCTCTCTGATTCTCTTATCATGTGCCCATTCTTTAATAGGTCCTTTAACCCTCTTTAAATTTGCAACAAACTGAAAGGAGGCTGAGAGATTAGCCCTAGGATTGAAAGATACCCACAAGGAATGTACCAAGGTAAAGAAGGAATCATCATTCAGCCGGGTTTTATTAAACTTAAGAGGACCAGGAGGTTTGGGAAGTCCAAGACGAAGTTCAATAAAAATAGGAAAGTGGTCATAGGTGCCCCCTGACCCCACCCACTATCTCAACAGGAAGAATATGTCCACTAAATGTTCTAAAACCAAGAATTGGTCCAACCTCTTTGCCACCCTACTATCCCTAGCTCAATTGTTTCTCCATGTAGATTTGAGTTTTAAAGGCTCAATGTCAATCAAGTTTTTATCAGCTAGTCTCTAAGAGAAGAAACCGGCCAAAGGATCGGTCCGAGCCCTAGGCTCCCATACCTCCAAATGGCCCAAAGAAAATTTCAAATCACCACCCAATAGCACAGAATCCCCCTGTAGAAGAGAATTGTTGATTAGCGCATCCTAGAAGGGGACACGATTAAGATAAGGTGCATAAACATTAACCACAATAAGGACTTCTCCTAAGTCCAAAGACAAGAAATTATTTGGCCAAAATCCAAATCAACAAAATGCCCAAGAAGGGGATCTGATACCAATGTAACACTGAATCCATGTGTTATGGAGAATCTGTATTCGGATAAAGAAGAGATCCATCTTCATAAATAATACATATTGAATAATAATTGAATTGTGATGAATAATATTACATTGAGGGCCTCTTTTATATATTGTTAGGCACCTTTTGAGAGGAGTCGTGTCCTCTTAGAATAATTATAATTATAATTATTATTAATTAATTTTTAGTTTATATTTATTTATTATTTTATTTATTTTTGTGACAGGGACGTGAATCCCAACAGTCTTTTGACAAATTGAAAAAGGCCCTTACCAATGCTCCCGTGTTACAACCCCCCAATTATACACGGGATTACATTTTATATCTCCCTGCCTCTACCACCACCATTGGCATGGTGCTCGTACAAGAATATAATAGTGGTCAAGAGCATGTGGTCTACTATCTCAGTAAGAGTCTCATTGACTCTAAAACACATTACTCACATGTGGAGAAATTGACTCTGGAAACCGGTTTTTCAGTCCAGAGGTTCCGACACTACATTTTACTCTACTAGACCACCGTTATTTCCATCTTCAATCCAATGTATTATATCCTAACATGTCAAGTGCTAGGGGGGAATTACTCTCGTTGGATTGTATTCCTCTAGGAATTCGATTTGGAGTTTGCCAAAGTGAAATCCAAAAAATCCTTGGTCTTTGCTAAACTTATTTGTGCACTGCCTCATGTCAATGATCAATCTGATCCCATTGAATCTCTTCCAGATAAGTCTTTATTCCTCATTGGCACGATTGATCCCTGGTATGGAGACATTATCTTGTATCTCCAAACCCAATGTTTTCGGCCCGATCTCAACCGTGATGAACGCCGTCGCATAAGACACCACTCCAAATACTATCTTATCATTAGTGATACTTTGTACCGTCGTGGTATCGATGATGTTTTGCATCGTTTCCTAACTCTTAATGAAGCTGAACACGTCCTCAATGAATGCCAATCTGGAGCTTGTGGTGGTCATCTTTCTAGGATGGATATAGCCCATAAAATTTTGCGCACAGGAAACTTCTGGCCTTTCATCTTCAAATATTGTGTTGAAGCAATCAGGAAGTGCCCCCCATGCCAATTCTTCCATTCTAAGAAGCGTTCTCACCTAGCTCCACTTCATCCTGTTATTGTCGTCGGCCCCTTTTCCAAATGGGGTAACAATTTTATGCATTGTAATCCTACTTCAGCTAGGGGACATAGTTATGTAGTCGTGGCTATTGACTATTTTACCAAATGGGTTGAAGCCATTCCTACATACACAGAAGACGGAAAAACAACAACACTTTTCATATTCAATCATATCATCGCGAGGTTTGGATTCCCACAAGCCATCCTAACTAACGATGGTTCCCATTTTAGGAATCATATGATGGATGAACTAAGTTCCAAATTGGGTTTTCGTCACGAAAAATCATCTCCTTATTACCCCTAGGGAAACTGACAAGTAGAGTCAATTAATAAATTCTTCAAAAAAATGATCGAACACATGGTGGGAACCCAAAAATTAAAGTGGCACTTAGCTCTATTTTCATATCTTTGGCCCTATAGGACTTCAGTCAAAAACGCGATCGGGTTTACACCATTCCAATTGGTGTATGGCCTAGAAGCAATCCTTCTGATTGAATGTGAAATCCCATCTCTCAAATTAGCCATTGAACTCTTACCTAACATGACTACTGAGGAAGAATAGTTTCTATACCTAACTAAGCTTGAAGAAACTCGTCGCAATGCTGTGCTTGCCAATGAGGCTCATAAAAAGCGCATTAAGGCTCAATTGATAAATCCGTTCAACCTCGTGTTTTCAATGAAGGTGACCTAGTCTTAACCTATGTCCAAATGCACGACAAATTAAGTAAACAAAAATTAGAATACATGTGGTACGGTCCCTATGTTATCAAACGAGTGTTAGAGAAGGGCTCTTACGAACTAGTTGACTGTGATGGTACACCTTTCGGAGAGCCCGTAACGGGATTTACCAGAAGATATTTTATGTGTAGGAACATCCTCCATGAAACACTTTGTATATAGTGTATCTATAGCGTGATTTTGATTCAATTTTTGCATGTCAGGATTCTATCTCGTACGCAACCATTCATCTCGACTTGTGCTTTTATCCGCGGATGTTGGTGTACTTTGGATTCACGGATGGTGCTATTCGACATACCCAGAACCAGGCTTCTATGGCATGAGTACTGTATTCCCCTATTGGCGAGTTTTTATCCTCAAGTGGCATCTGCTTAGGCTCTGGAACAAATAACATCACGAAGTTTCATGCAGTCATTGGACTTCTAACTGAAGTTTCTTCTCTTCGAAACCATCATTTTATAGTTTAACTAGACTCTCAGCTTGTGGTATCTCAACTGAACCGCATTTATACCATCTTTGATCCCACACTAATTCGTTTATACAAAAGGGTATGCCTCCTTGAATGACTATTTGATTATATTTTATATCAGCATGTACCAAGGCAATTCAACACGACGGCCGATTCGTTAGCTAACTTTATATTGGATTGGAATCTATCCCACACATAATCAATACACTCATGAAAAAACATCTAAAAATGTAACATACAAGTCATCATAGGTAAACAGTAGAGATAGATCCATATGTATATCATGTAAAAAAAAAATTATCGTGTCACATATAGTGTTATAATGCATCAAAAGACAAAAAATGGGATCATAACCAATATAAAAATTGGCACTCTGGCCTACATATTGTGTAAATGCTGCTAACAAAAGTCACTGCAAAAAAACTAGTCACGGGGTGCACAGTGCTCATGATAAGACACCACTGCCCTAGCGACATGGAGGAGCAACCTTCCAATCCACTCTGGCACACCCATAGTATGCCTCTGGAGATGTTAAGGTACCTCGGGAATCCTCATCGGAGGAATTCCCATGGTCAATCCTTCTAGATTCCGCTGCACATCGTGGAATCCTCCTACCTCATCCTCCTCAGCCTAGTACTCTTCTCCTCATCGCCGCAGTGGTGAGGATCCTCCTGGTCTCACTAGTAATTCCAAGTCATTATCCTTTGGTAATTCCAAGTCAACATCATCACGGAATTCTACCCCAGCATAGGGGTAATCCTCTATCATCACAATCTTATCCTCGAGCCAAGAGAAGAAATCCTCGCCGAATGTTAAGACTTGCGGCCCACCAAGCCGCCTAGTGTAATCACTCCATGTTCCCATCTATGGCTCGGATGAAGCATGTCGAGGTCTCTCTATCTGCAGATGCAGTAATGATACCCTCTCCAAGAAGAAGGTAACCATGATACTCCCATATCCAAATTGTTTGATGCTTCCATTGCTACATTTAGTCACTTGGTCCTTGATGTTGACCAAGACTGCTTCACACTAGTTGAATAACTTGGGTTTAAGGAATTACAAAGAATAGGTCATCTGATCCTTGGTAGCATGGTGAGCCCCAACACTCCCCACTACTCGAGCAAGAGTATATAAGATCGCCCTCAACAGAAGATCTATCACATCAGTGAGAAGCACTTTCTCACTCTTCTTGCGAAATCCTTATCTACAGTATTGACCAATATAGCTCTCAGTAGTTTCTTCGGTGCTTCAGTGCCAAATTGACTCGGGCCCCTCTTTTGGAGAGACCGATCAAGAAGTAAATGTCCTCAAGCTCTATTTCAAGAAGGTGCTCTCCTATGCGGAAATCTTGTATGTCAGCATTCCACATTTGTATGATGTGATTTAGCAACTTCCCTTACTTCTGGATGCCTCTTGTTTTGAAAAACTTCAATAAACCACTCTCTCTCATTGCAGTTAGAGTGTTGTCATCATTGAGGGAATCTTTGTCCCCCTCTTCATGTTCTCTTATTCTCTCTCTTTCCACTCAACCATCCTTTCCTTTCTCTCTTGGAAACTCCTGCAATCCATCAAGGGAACCTCTAGTTAAAAGATTGAAACCAAATTTTATTGCATGAGATGGGGGCAAGTTTTTTAATTTTCATAATGCGGATTTTCCTGCCCTGACCATTGTGGGGAACGCGAAAACTGATAATTTTCACGCCCCTGCCACTTCCCATAGCAATAAATTCTCGAAATTTTTGTGTCCCTTGATATAGGGAGGGCGCAAAAATTCCTAAGCACAATATTTTTTTCCCTAAGGCCCTTGCAAATCCACAATCCAGCATGAAATAAAAAATTTAATGCATTGAATGAAAGAGTAGGATGAGAGGACTTACCTGCTTCAGACGGTGGTTCAAATGGTTCCCTGGATCTCCCGGTATCGTCAGATTAAAGTTTCCTCCCAACCAAGGTAAAAATTCTCTTCGAGGTGAAAATGACCAAGTAACAATGGGTAATTTCTCATTTTACCCTCTTTTGTATACTACACCTAGTCATTTTTTCCTATTTTTGCATTAATAACCTTTGTTTAGAGTCTATTTTCACATTTATTATGTTCTAATTCCTTTTTCTAGGGTTTTGACCACATTTCGACAAGTTCATCCAAGTTGTTCACAATGGTGGAGTTGTTTATTTGACCTTCTTCGAGCTCACTTTCTCCCTTTCGTGCTCTGGATCTGAACTATGAAAGAGATTCCAAATGTTTTTTTACACTTGAGTTGTGCTTGTTAAACCCAAGTAAAACGGTGTCGATCTTAATCTGCTTTACTAATGCTCATAAAACAACGAGGAAAGTATCATCTTAGTATTATTTTATCCCTTTTTCGCACTAAGGTGATTAACTCATGAAAACAAAACCATTGGAGTTTTCTTTAAGCTCTTTTCAAACTCCTCAATCAAGAAAAGATTGCCAAGTGCATTTGTCTCTTTCACACTTGTAAAAGTATTTGAAGGGTCATCTATTTGGTGGTAGGTTTTCCCTTTTTTGGACCGTTTATACTATTTACGAGAAAGGTCTACCTTAGTCAACTTTTGACTAGGATAGTTCTTTCGGATATTATTTTATACTTTTTCGGGTTCGGGGACTAACTTTTACGAAAAATTCAAAATTTGGAGTTCTCTTTAGATTATTTTAGACACTCTAAACATGAAAAATCGTCGAGTTTTCCTTCCTTGGACTCATGAAATTAAACATCGAAGGATCCTTATGGCACCGGACCTCTACTTCGTTAGGTTCGTGAAACGTACAAGGTTGGACTCACCCAAAGGTGAGATATATCAATCATTTATTATGCTCCTCAAGCTCGTTAAAAAACAAACAGGTACTCGTCAAACATGATGGGGGGAAATGGGGGAAAATGGGGGAATACGCCGAGTCTATCCTTCTGGTAGCTTATGAGTCTTTACCTTTGAACATGGCATTCATTCATAACTTGTCTTCTTATTTGGGTATTCAGTATACATCCAGTTCCTAACTATAATCGCGAATCACCTTTCATTAGAGTATCATCTAATGAGCCTCCCACCTTGAGTCATCTAACCTTTCTGTTGTCACCTCTATCAATCCCTGCTGCCAAGTCGTGCCTCATGCCATTATATGTTCAAAGGATCATTCTTAACTTGAGTCAACCTTCTGCAAGGTTGTCAACCTTCACCTTTTGTTTCCATCCATACTTATCTGGTTCATTACTTCATTTCACTTTCCTATACGGGTTTAGTGTCGATGATGTGGGATCCATTATGCCCTCCTTCGATGAATGTATTCCTGTCGACTTCAAATCATTATCCAGGAATTAGGCTTAGGAACCAAACATAGTACCTTGGTAACTTCATGCCTTAATGGCAGGTTTCATCGTATTCGATAATGGGTTTCCATCATTGAACTCTGATCGGGTAATCCCTCAAATGTTCGACATCAAAAATCCTTATTCACATTCCTTGAGTTGTACTAGAGATACCTTTGGGATCATTGTCATAATTGGTGATTTCCCTCGTACTTGTTAACAGTTCACGTTATTGGTCGGTAATCAAGTAGTCTCTACCATGTTTGACATCAACACCTTGTAATCAGGGTTAGATTCGTATCGGTTTGAGATAAGGTAGAAGACCCTGGATGGTTCTGATGTTTATTTCACGTCCATGTTGCGATGGCGATTTTTTAGTAGGTCCCCACATAGACATTATGTTGGTGACCACATTTATGTACTATCACACAGACCCACTTTGTATTGGTCATGGTTGTGTCCTTATCTTTTCATGCATCTACACTTTTGTCCTAGTAGCCATGATTTGTTTTCAGTCATTATTCCGTCCGTTCTATCATGGATCTACATTGTATTGGTCGGTAGCCATGCTTTGAGTCTGTAGTTCCGAGCATGGGTATGCCCACCTCGTCATTATTTGATATCTAGTTTATGTTTTCTTGTTCCTTGCAACTCCTCTCCAGTCTCCTTTCCGCTATCTCTGCAAAACTTATTGGTAAAATGTTTCGACCATCAGTTTCTTCTAAACTCACACTTTAGGAGGCATCTGTTATACCTCAAATTATCACTTCGAGCACCATTTCGAGTCTTCATGTCATATCACCATGCTGAACCTAATGGTGGTACCTTCTAGCAAGTGTTGAGACTCATTTCCACTATGTTGGTCCCCTCCCTAAATTCCTTAGAGGAAAATCCAACCACCCCTCATGGTCGAATGCCACCTCACGGAGTTTTCATTACCCATATTTCTGCGCCCTGCTAGTGGTGCAAGGCACGAAAATACAACATTTTTGTGCCCTGCATGCCTGTAGGGGCGCGAAAATTACACCTTTTTCGCTCTATGCTCAATGTTGGGGGCGTGAAAATCCATTAACCACCTTATCACTTAGATCCTGGATCTTGGATTCGAAAGAGATGTTTTTGGGATGGAGGTTCCTCTCGAATCTCACCTCACCCTACTTCCTTGGTATGACTCACCTCCTTCATTCACCTTCCACTCACTTAGATCCATTATTCTCTCCTAGTGGTTGGCCTCCCAAATCCTATAAGAAGTAGCCTTTCATGAGCTATGGGAGAAATTTTGGAGGCATCAAACCTATGGTCTTAAGGGATTTGCATAGGTAGTAAGAGGAAAAACTCGGAAGTGGAAGTTGTTGCTTGGACATCAAGGGTAACTTTGTAATAGTCTTCTTAGCTTTCATTAATATAAACTTGGCTTATTCTCCCATATTGTGTTTCTTACTTTAATTAGATGCATGATGTGTTTTTGTATAAATTAGATCTTAACCATTACATCTAGTGCTTAGAGGTATTGTTTCTTGTCTTGTTCAAATAGGTTCAACCTTTGGAGATCAAGTGTGAAGCTAGAGCTAAGACAACTGATGAATTCGAGGTAAGTTTCACGATTCCTTCTCCTCTTAGTGTTTAAAAGCTTATGTATTGTGTTAGATCTAGGAGAATAAAAAACCACTTGTTTCACTTTTGTCTTAGATTAAGCTTGTTTAAACTTAGTTTAATCTTTGAGTAGATTTAAATATCCGTAGGCTGAATTTGCTAGAACACTCTCCAATGTGCCTCTCGGAGCCTGGGAATTCTAAAGAACATTCCTCAAGACAAAAAGAATATAAATATAAGGCAGGTGGTCCCAAAACATACATATTATAGAGTTCCCTAGGGTTATTTCGATGGATCCACTTAAAAAGAGTCGAACACTTGTGGAGCGGGAGGAGTATTATATCTATCAAAACAACACTATTACAAGTTTAGAGTTGGTTTAGGCAAGGGTACAAACAACTATGCAGAGTTAAGTGCACTTCAACTTGTGCTATGAATGGTGATGGAAGTGAGAATTGATCGTCTTCTGATTTTCATATATTCACAGATCATCATAAAGTAGATCAAAGGGGGTAACATATTACATAACATCCTTCTGGATCCCTTACTGAAGGAAACCATCAGATTAAAAATCTCTGACGAAAGAGGTCTATTTTGCACATATTTACAGAGAAATGAATACAATGGTGAATGACCTTGCAAAAGAGGGGTCCAGACTGCATTTAAGAAGATGGTATATGATCGAGGAAAAGGCTATGGGTTTGATAGGATATTATCAGGATCCATTCAAAGTATGAGAGAAACTCTGGATATTTCTTCCTTTGATAATAAGTATGCTCAGTTAGATAACATAATAATTGTCACAGGTCATTGCAAACAAAAGCTCTAGAAACATAAAAGAGTCAACAAACATATGGTGATAAACTCGAAACTGGATGATTATTTTTACTTTGGTTTTTAGAAGGTAATCTATGGTTTTTTTAATGAAACTGGTTATCTGTGGTAATATTTTCGCTATGATATTTTGGTGGCTATGAAATAATAGCAAACTCAAAAGTTTTGGAATACGTGTTAGGCAATGGGATTTATGTGAAATTATTTCTTCCACAAATCTCAGATAGAACTGGAAGATACTCTTCTCGGATGTAAACATGAAGCAATTAACTTGTAGTAAACTTTATGTCAATTTTTTATTTTTGAAAGTAAAACAATGCTAAGTGTACCTGATTTATGTCTTTTGTTTCGAATATGGTTAATAAAAAATAGATTTTTTTATTTAAAATATCGAATCAATTTATATATCCGCTAAGTAATAATAAACATATCAAATCAATTCCCTTTGACTAAAAGGAAGGACTAATAAAATTATATTCGAATTCATTTTATAAAAGTCCTTTCTACTTTATAAAGAATATGAAAAATCATTTGTAACAACTTTACGAGTAGAGTTCGTATGACAAGTAATGTGACTCGCACATTTTGTAGTAGTCCTTTCTGCTTCACTATGTAAGAATGTAAGATGGGAATTATGGTGAATGACCATCGAATTTATGTTGTTCCACTTTTTTTCACACAGTAAAAAGTCTATACTTTATAAAGAAGTATATGAAAAAATATATAGAGATGGATTCCAATCCAAAGGAAATGCAACAAGTGCATCCATCCAAGGCAGAAATACAATAGCTCATCTCCCAGAGCTAAGAACACCCAAACAATAGCAGATATTAGCTTCCCCCGGTCAGAACGAAATAAACCATCCCAACCATAGAGCACATACATAGAACAAAAGTATAAATGCTTCCCCTAGCCAGACATTAGGAAAAAAACAAAAAGGACAGAGACCAAAAGCCCCCAAAAATAGATGTCGAGACGTCAGGACCGCCAATAACCAAAGAAAAAAACCCCAAGGGTCAATACATGAAAAACCTACCGGCTTCCCGAAGACTATTGTCGGACCAAAACTCAAAAAACAATAAACCTTCCTCCGCAAGCAAGGCCCGCTTCGAGAGGAGTCTGTCTGCACATTCTCTTAGCAAGGGATATGTAGAAACTGGATACCCAAGTGATACTTATGCAACATTCTGATAATATCCAGCCATGGTGAAAGTGCAATAACATGTATAGGCCCAAGTCAGTTGATCCAGTTGATAATGACTTGTGAGTCACCCGCTATATGCTGCAGCTTAGATTCCTGATTTTTGCA
This sequence comes from Larix kaempferi, assembly GCA_027924585.1. NCBI lineage: Eukaryota > Viridiplantae > Streptophyta > Pinopsida > Pinales > Pinaceae > Larix > Larix kaempferi. Next base: position 2,316,284 of record BSBM01001331.1, read on the forward strand.
AAATGAAGGATAATCCAAAGAGCACAGAATTCACTTTTGGTATTAGTACCCAGGCTAAAATTTATCCAAATGTTAAGAAAACATCGATTGTTCAATACAATAACTGCTCCAACACCATAGAAAAGGCCCAAATTCCGGGAAGCCCAATCAAATTTACCAAATGACCCAGTAAATATGAAAGGTATTGATCTGCTAATAGGAAAGGACCTATCCGATTTAGCCTCCCCAGTACCCTATGTTTCATTGTGAGTCGCTACCGCTTTCCCAGGCACCCATCCAGGCTGGAGGAATTTGTCTTCGAAAATGGCCAGGTTCCTAGACTTCCAGGTTTCCCAAAAGACGAAGCATGCCAATGCAACAAATCTGTTGTTGAATTTATACCAAGTATGTATACCACCCACCAGTGATGTATCAGTCCAAACAAGTATACCTGCAAATGATAGATGGACCACCTCCCAAACCCGAACGCTGAAATCACAATTGAAAAATAAATGCAAGTCTGTTTCAGCCACCTATTTGCATAATATACAGATATTAGGGCCAATAAAACCTCGTTTCATTAATTTATCCCAAAATAGCAGCTTGTTGTCCAGTGCCAACCACAAAAATATCTTTATCTTCAGTGGAATTTTCCACCACCAGATAATCGAATACCACCAGCGAGTTGGATCCATAAATGGGAAAAATGACTCATATTGTTAGGATATTTAGACACTTAGGAGTTAGTTAAGATCAACTTGTGTAATATATCCGTTAGGGATAGTGTGTTTCTTTAGTATGCATTAGTATGCATTTGTAAATACTTAATCCGATGGTCACGATATGTTTCCGACATAGAGTGATCCGATGGCTCAACTTCTCTTAGATCAAACCTAACCTTGATCCGTGGCTTAACACCCGATTGGTCCATGATCTCTATTTAAAAAGCATGGAGGGTCATTGTTTAGTTGATTGATTATGAGAAGCTCATTTGTAACTTTCTTTCTTTGCATAATAAATTGTCCCGTAGAAGCTATTTGGCCGGGGCCTTGGAGTGTTTCCCTCAAGAGGGTTTAAACCACGTCAAAACATCGGTGTGTTGATCTGTGATCTGTTTGTATGAAGTGGTTGCTCTTGGTGTTCGGTCCTTTGGTAGTACCCTATGTACCCGAACATGGTATCAGAGCTTTTATGAAGTGCCGCTTCCGGTTATGATCTAGATTTTGAACTGCTGTTGCCGAAACTCGAAAGGGTTTTTAGTTCTGGTATTTTTGTGCATTTCTGGGCTATGGGAGGTGTTTCATTGCATCCAGAGCATCATTTCCATTGGGAAATAGTTTTCGTTTGATCGAAAACGATTCCCGGTTGCTCTAGAAACACGTATTTCATCAGATCTGAAGATATAATGTTACAGTGACGCATTTTTTTTATTTCATTTTTTAAAAAGAAAAAATCTCATATTTCATATTTTTTCACGGTTAGATTTTTTTTTTGGGTTCGGATTGTTTCTTTCCCGTCTGCGTATGCTCTTTGCCGTGCACCTTGAGCGATCTCGGCAAATCAGAAACAGAAAAGGAAAGGGTTTTCTCGGCTGCATATGCTCTTTGCCGTGCACCTTGTGCGATCTCGGCAAATCAGAAACAGAGAGAAAACGTAGACTTTTCGGGCAAGCTAACAAGATCTAACTCCACAAGTGTGAAAAAGTTTTTTTGTTTCGATTTGTGGTTTGTTTTGCAGGAAAAAGGGCAAGCACACAAACCGAGCAAGAAGAGTAAAAAAAAAACCCCTTCCTCATTCCCATATTTTACATACCTTTTAATCTAACTCACTTGGTTCAAAGTTGCTTTATTCCTTAATAGGTCTTGAGTTCAAGTCTTAGGAAGTTGCTTTTAAAAGAAAAAGTGCATGCAATTTCTAATTTCAAGTTACTTTATTGTAAAAGTGCATCTCACTTAAATAATAAAAAATAAAAATACAAGTGAGTCACTTAAGTTTTTTTATTGTTGCACTATTTAAAAGTAATATCATTGTAAAAGTGAAATCACTTATTTTACAAAAGTGGTTCACTTAAAGCAACTTTCTTGTAAAGTGATTGTTAAAAGGTTCATCTTAGGAAGAGGGGGGTTCTTTTTTTTGCTGGACATTCTCTAGCTGCCACGTCACTATTGGGGACATCTTCAACAGTTTCTTTGTTCAAGCATAACTTCATCATACAGAGTCAGTTTTCAGTGCCATTTTTTTTTAAACCGCCTATTTTTTCAAGCTCTTCACATACAGACTATTGGTTTCTGCTTTTACAGCCATTAATTTACAAATATGGCCGTCCATTGTGATATTCTACTTAACAGTTTCAACTATTTCTCATGGAAATCTCGTATGGAGGATGTTCTACGAAGTAGGGGACTTTTCAGAATTACCACAGGGAAAGAAAAAGAACCCACTGATGATGATAAGAAAATAAAATGGGCAAATAGATGTGATAAAGCTCGTGGATTGATTGGGATGTCAATCTCTACTGATTTGCGATTCCACATATCTGGAATTGATGAACCTAATGCTGCTTGGGACAAGTTGGAATATGTGTTTGGTAAACACAATGAAATTCGAGGTCACCAACTCAAAAATGAGTTGATTTCTTTAAATCCAAGTGACTTTTCATGCATTCAAGATTATTTATCTAAGTACAAAACTCTTAAGATTTTATGTGCAAAATGTAAGATTGAGAGGGAAGACAAACAATGCATTTATCATATTCTTTCCAAACTTGGACCTGCATATTCTGTTTTTGTATCTACATTTTACTCCATGAAAGCATCCTTGAATGCAGCTAGCTATCAAGATCCTACTCTTGAATCGTTTTGTGATTCCTTGATTAGGGAACAAGATAAACTCATTCATCTTGGAATAATCAACAATGTAGATACATCTGGGAAAGCCTTATTGTCCCAACAGAAAGAAAAGTCCAAGCCTCCCAAGAAACAAAATTTTCGCAATAATAAGTCAAACAAGGGTCCAAAACCCTCTCAGTCAACTCCTTCTTTAAAAAATGACAAAGGATCCAAGCCAAAAGGCAAGAAGACTGAGCATCATTGCAACTATTGCGGGAAAGATAATCATGATGAATCTAAGTGTTTCAAGAAGATGGCAGCCTTGGAAGCAGCAATGAAGAAGCACCACATCAGCCTAGATTCACCTTCAGAATCTACCTCTCATGGACATGCACTTTGTGCTTCTGGTTATTCTTATAATGCATCTTCTTCTTCTACTTCAAATGAATGGCTCATTGATTCCAGAGCATCTTATCATATGGCTAAGGATGAAGCCATCTTTTCTACTATGCATGAATGTAACACCAAACAAATATTTGTTGGTGATGATAGATCTCTAAGTGTTGTAGGAGCTGGAACAGTTCCAGTAGATAATGGTCATTTTAGTGATGTATTATGTGTTCCAAGAATTTCCTGCAATTTGTTATTAGTCTATCAGATCACTCATTCTGGTGAAGGTAAAACTGTGACCTTTACACCTCACCAAGTTGTAATCAAGGATTTTAAAGATCCTCAACAGGTCCTAGCTACCGAAATTGTTGATGATATTACCAGGTTGTACAAGTTTAACAACTTTGGGTCATCACCCCTTCAGTTTTTGTTGCTCATAGTGATAACTTGAGCAAACTTTGGCATGAGCGATTTGGTCACTTAAATTATCGCTCATTGCAACAACTATGTAAAGAAAATATGGTGACAAGGTCTTCCGATGGTATCTTGCAGAGATGGTGTTTGCTCCGGTTGTGTACTCGGAAAACATCATCGGGACAGTTTTGACAAACGTGCCTCTTGGCATGCCTCGGTTCCCTTGGAGCTTGTACATAGTGACTTGTGTGGTCCTCTTCCATCTGCTTCCTTTTCTGGTTTCAAATATTTCTTAACTTTCATTGATGATTACACCAGACGCACTTGGGTTTATTTCCTAAAACTTAAGAGCGAAGTATTTAACATGTTCTTGGCCTACAAGGCCCTTGTTGAAAAACAATCTGGTCATCAAATTATTAAGTTAAGATCTGACAATGGAGGAGAATATGTTAACAAACAGTTCACTACTTTCTGCACTAAACAAGGCATCCAACAACAGCACACTATTCCATATACACCACAACAAAATGGTGTAGCTGAACGGAAGAACCGCACTTTAAAAGAAATGGCTAATTGTATGATCCAATCTAAGGGACTAAGTCTTCAATTTTGGGCTGAAGCCATTAATTGTGCAAATTACATAGTTAATCGCACCCCCACTAAAGCATTACAAGGTATAACACCGGAAGAAGCATGGAGTAAAACTAAACCTGATGTAAGTCACTTCCGTGTGTTTGGTAGTGAAGCATGGGCTCACATTCCGGATGAAAAACGGAAAGCATTGCAGCCTAAAAGTGAAAAGTGCATATTTGTTGGATATTCTGAAGATGTAAAAGGTTATAGACTTCTTCAACCACATTCTCATGATATAATCATTAGAAGAGATGTTAAATTTGATGAAAATATCTTGGCCTGTGAGCCTCACTCGGCGATTGTGCCATCTTTGGCCTGCGAGCCTGATTTGGCGTTTGTGCCTTCTTCTTTTTCTTCCAACTTCCTTGACAGGTTTCCAACTCCAGTTTCTGATGATGACAGAGAGGATGAAAATCCACCTCCGCCTACTCATGTTCCTCCAGTTGCACCAGCACAAGTGCTTCCTCGATGGGTCTGTTCAACATGTGAAGCAGCTGGTGATCTTGCCGGTGATCCTAGAGATCAACGTCGAACACGTTCTCAGTTTTAGCGAGCCTCTTCTCTTTTGGCTTATGTTTCCAAGAATCATGATCCAGAAACTTTTACAGAAGCTTCAGGGAATCCAGATTGGGATGCAGCCATGGATGAAGAATATCGTTCCTTATTGGTGAACGATACTTGGGATCTTGTACCTCTTCCAAAAGGAAGAAAACTTGTCAGATGTAAATGGGTCTACAGAACTAAGTATGCATCAGATGGAAGTGTTGAAAGACTTAAGGCAAGGTTAGTTGCCAAAGGTTTTTCCCAAGTTGAAGGGATTGACTACAATGAAACCTTTGCTCCCGTCGCAAAAATGAACTCCATCCGCCTTGTTCTTTCCCTTGCAGCATTACACAACTGGAAAGTCCATCAAATGGATGTCAAGTCTGCCTTCTTACATGGTGATTTACAGGAGGAAATTTACATGGAACAACCTCCTGGCTATGTTCAGAATAACTCTAGCCTTGTCTGCCGCCTTAAGAAATCCTTATATGGCCTTAAGCAAGCTCCTAGAGCTTGGTATGCCAAAATGGATAACTTTCTCCTTGACACTGATTTTTCTAGATGCCATTCTGACCCCAACGTCTATACCAAGAAAGTAGGAAACCATATCATCATACTTGTTCTATATGTTGATGACCTTATTCTTAATGGTAGTGACCCTAAGCTTATAACCCATGTGAAATCCAGTCTTAAACAAAATTTTGAAATGTCATACTTAGGACATTTGCATTATTTTCTTGGTCTTCAAGTCCTACAAACCAAAGAATGAATCTTTCTTTCTCAGTCTAAGTATGCTTGTGACCTTCTTCGTCGCTTTCACGTGGAAGATTGTACACCATCCCCTTCTCCCTTCCAGTCTGGAGTCAAACTTTCTGCCACTTGTACTTCACCTGAAGTCGATGCCACCTTGTATCGTCAGCTTGTTGGTAGTCTCTTATACTTGACTCATTCCTGTCCTGACCTTTCCTTTGCCGTTGGTCGTGTTGCCCATTATATGCAGACACCTCATGAAAGTCACTGGAAAGAAGCTAAAAGAATACTTCGATATATTCGAGGTACAGTTCAGTTTGGGATTCATTACAGTACAGGGGGGAAACCTTTGTTGGTTGGTTTCACTGATTCAGATTGGGCCGGCGATCCTGATGATCGAAAGTCTACTGCAGGTTATGTTTTCAGTCTGGGATCTGGACCTATTACTTGGGCTTGTAAGAAACAACAAGCTCTTGCTCTTTCTTCAGCAGAGGTAGAATATCGAGCAGCAGTTAATGCCAGTCAGGAAGCTTTATGGCTTTGATAGATCCTTTCAGAGTTTGGATTCGAGCAGCAGCGGCCTACTCCACTTTGGTGTGACAATCAAAGTGCCATCAATCTTGCCAAAGATCCAGTTCTACATCAACGCAGCAAACACATTGAGCTACATATGCACTTCATCAGAAATCTTGTTCATGATCGTGTTCTTGAAGTGCTCTTTTGCCCTACAGATGATCAAGTTGCAGACATCTTCACCAAGTCTCTTACAGAAGCAAAGTTTTCTAAACTTCGATCTATGTTAGGAGTTCAAGAACTTGTCATTAAGGGGGGATAGGCTCTAATGCCTCCTTCCTTCTCCTAATAGTGTCACTTTTGTAAATCCTTCAATCCTATCCCAAGTTGTTCTTAAGGGGGGATGTTAGGATATTTAGACACTTAGGAGTTAATTAAGATCAACTTGTGTAATATATCCGTTAGGGATAGTGTGTTTATTTAGTATGCATTAGTATGCATTTGTAAATACTTAATCCGACGGTCACGATATGTTTCCGACATAGAGTGCTCTGACGGCTCAACTTCTCTTAGATCAAACCTAACCTTGATCCGTGGCTTAACACCCGATTGGTCCATGATCTCTATTTAAAGAGCATGGAGGGTCATTGTTTAGTTGATCGATTATGAGAAGCTCATTTGTAACTTTCTTTCTTTGCATAATAAATTGTCCCATAGAAGTTATTTGGCCGGGGCCGTGGAGTGTTTCCCTCAAGATGGTTTAAACCACGTCAAAACATCGATGTGTTGATCTGTGATCTGTTTGTGTGAAGTGGTTGATCTTGGTGTTCGGTCCTTTGGTAGTACCCTGTGTACCCGAACACATATGTTGTTCCATTTTAAAGCTTCTTATCACTGCTTTTCTATAAAGTTGCCTATCACTACTTTATGGGTTTCATTCAAGTAAATATACAATTTTAATGTTTTCCATTTAAAAATATATAAATAATTTCAGCTCTATTCATTTCACTTCATTTTGGGTGATTTTTCTTGAAATTGAATATAATGATTCGTTAAATATAGAATGTTTATTAAAATTTAAAATTACAGTTTTAAATGAATAAATTATGATTTTAAGTTATACAATTTTTTAAGACAATGTTATATATATTTTTAATAAGAATTATGTAGAAAGGTAAATAAATACTCTTTATCATATGCCAATCTTTTATGGCTATTATAAAACTTTGTTAAAATGGTTGAATAAGAGAATTTTCAAACCTTTTTGTTGCTATTATATAACTTTGTTGAAATGATTGAGTGTAAGATAATTTGTATTATAAAATTATATATATTTTCCTTTTTTTAGTATGTTGTATTTATTACTTTCTTTTATTTTTTAATATGTTTTTTCTTAATAATGGATTTATTAAGTTTATTCATTTATTGTTTGGATTAATATTTTTTGTATCATTTAAATTTGAAATCATTTTTTTCTATTTAATTTTTTAATATTATATATGTGACACATAATTATTTCTGATTAAAAATATGATAATTTTTTTTTTTTTAAATATCTTACTTTTTCACTTTTTCTCCTACCTTTCTTAATTGACATTCATACATGTCAATTTTTTTCTTTGCATCCCACTTATCACTCATATGCATAAGTTCATTCTTCCTCTACATCTTACTTTTCATTCATGCTCACAACTTCAACAACTTCAAAAGAGACAAATTTCTCCACTAAATTACATTACAATATTCATGAAAACGTGACTTTGACGCTTCCGTTAATACAAAACTACAAACCATTCATATTTTTTTCGTTAATTATATCACTCTATCTCGACCAGTGGTCATTAGTTCTGGATATTTCTCATGCTTGTTCTAAATATTTGTCCTTATTCCTTAACAAAAGAACATAGTTTAAAGAAAAACAAATAGGAAAGTATGTGCAAATAGAGGATGTGATTGAAGCAAAAATGAATTGGACATGACAACAACAACACATTACGATAAGTTATACTAAAATATATTTAATTTGAGATCAAGTTGTGTTGATGGGATTTTCAAATCAAGATAAAAGGCCCTCCGATCAAGTTCTTTTAAAACTCCCTTTGTGTACACACATTTTTTTTTACACTGCATCCACTTAGGAAGTGTTGCGACATTCATTCTTTCCTCATGGTATGTCTTGATTTAGTGGGTTAATTTGCACCTTGAATGCTAATCTTGATTCAAAGAAATCCAAATTAGAGAATCCAAATTTGAGAGTTTTAAAGATTGTTTCTAGCATATTTGAAATATAACCTTATTTTTTTAAACTATTGCATTCTTATCTTTTATTACACAAAATATTTAGGCTCTATAGTCTTCCTTCTTGGAATTTCAAGGCCATATATTTATAATAATAATATAAATAATTTCACACCTTATAGGTTGCCATGAGTATTTTATAATCGCCTGTAGCTTCCATTCACTGATGGATTTGATGGACAAATTGTACCAATAAAAAATGTTCATTTACCAGTTAACTAGATCAATGTTTGTTGAAATGTCTAAAACATTTGAGAATGGGATGTAACCATCAAATCTTATTTTAAATAAATCTAAACAACCGAAAAGAAATTTAAAAAATAACTTTAGTAAGCATGTAATTTTATAACTAGAATTTATCATGAAAAACCTACATCTTGGAAAATCATTGAATACCTGCTTACCTTCAAAGTTTCTTTGCAATTCAAGAGTTCTAACCACTATTTTCCAAATTTTCTAATTTTTAATGCATGATTTAAGTTAGGAATTATTACAAACATATATGTTAAGCAAACTCTAGAAAGATACACTAAATATAATAATTCATTCCCATATTTTATTAACCCATCAAAAATAGTCATTTTCTTTACAAACACTCTTCCAATTTACAGATATATAAATAAAACAAAAATATTAAAATTTCTACGAAATTTCAATATATTGTCATACCTATTCAGACTTTATTCCAGCAATTTTCAACTTGCATATTTCTTGCCAAGCCAACTCACTAAATGCCAAGTAGTGTCCTCCCAATCTTGAGACCCAGGCTGAGTTGTGTGAGCTGACAACTATAACCAAAACCAGTGTAAACTCCTCCTAATCCAGGCTAATAACTAAAAAATTTGAGATAATCTACCCATCCCATTTTCCCCTCCTCTCCTTTGTCCTTTGATCCCTCTATTTATCAAATTTCCCCACTTACACCTCATCTCATGTATAATTTAATTAATTTATCTAATCCAAATGCGGGGATTATTCAGCCCCACTATGTGTCATCCCAAAATAAACATTTTCCCAATCTTAATTTTCCAAAATAATATTCCTTTTTATTCACTCTCATATATATATATATATATAGAGAGAGAGAGAGAGAGAAGTTGTCCCCTCCAAGTGGGTAAATAAATTCCTAAACTAATTCAACCTAGGGGTCATTGAAGTTATTCTTCTTTAGCTTAAATCTCAAAGGGCTAGTTGTCAGAGTAAATATTCCACATCCTCACTACATGCAGTGACTTATGGACTCGATGCCTATGTCAAGACCCATGACTTATGGGTCAGTGGGGACTAGTCCTTGGTTGTTTCTTCGCATATATGGTCCCAGTTATGGGTCACTTTGGATGTATCTTGTTACTTTGGTCATGGGGTGGATGTGTTGCCTTGGAATAGGCTCTTCCCTGTTTTGTCACTTTCCTGACTTGGATGGATGTAATGACTCTCTTTTATATATATTTTTAAAATGAATATATAGCTATTTTTCTATTTGAAAAAATACTATGACAAATTATTTGTAACAACTTTAAGAGTATAGTTCGTATGACAAGTAATGTAACATGCACGTTTTGTATAAGTCCTTTTTGATTCACTATGTAAGAATGTAAGATAGGAATTATGGTGAATGACCATCGAATTTATGTTGTTCCACTTTAAAGCTTCTTATCAATGATATTCTATAAAGTTGTATATGACTACTTTATTGGTGAATGACCATCGAATTTATGTTGTTTCACTTTAAAGCTTCTTATCAGTGCTTTTCTATAAAGTTGTATATGACTACTTTATGGGTTCCATTCAAGTAAATATACATTTTTAATTTTGTGAGCTGGAACTATGTTAAAATGTACAAGACTGTGCTCGACATTTCGATCTCTCCTCTGAGATCATCTTTAGGAGACTTTGAGAGCCTGGGATGTAATGGCTATGAAAAACTTCATTTAAATACTCGATTATTGCTCTTATTTGACCATTTGATTAATATGCTTCCATGCAGGTCGGCTTATTATATTTTTATTTGTTGTCAGTTTTGGTTTTTAGTTCTTTGCAAAAGGTGTAGCAGTGGGGTCCATGTATTGCTTAATTTTTTCCCATCATCCCTGTTCATGCATTCTGGGTTTAACCTAATTTCTATATTTTCCCTTACCTTTCGTTTAGTTAGATCCTCCTCTTTTGCGATGATCGTGGATTTTTCCATGCATATATGATGTTTGGTTAAATGTGCATGTTTAGCTAAAGCGGATTTTTTAACCCTATCATGTCTTAGATTGGCGCAATGATCTTTGAGCCTAACTTCAAAAGATCATCCAGTTTCGCCAATGTAAACATCTTGGCAAGAGCATGGTATTGAGTATACTCCTTTATATAATCCGGGTTTGATTGGGTCCTTTAATGAGTCTACCGTCTTTCTAATGGTGTTTGGAGGTCTAAAAGAAACCTTAATGTTCTTTTTTCTTAGAATTTTGGCTATTCTCTCTGAGGCGCCTTTTATGTATGGAAGGGAGATTCTATTTCAATTGTTTTCATTGTTATCGCCATTCTTCTTCCTCTGATTTTTTTTAGCATTGTTTATAGCTGTGTTGATCTGGTTGTTATTATAGCCATTGTCTTTCAAAACTTGCGTTAGATGTTTTAGCTATTGTTCTACATGTTCCTTGTCTCAAATTCTTAATGCTCTAGTTGCTAAAGTGTTAAGAACCCCAATCTTTTGCGGAGGATAATGGTAGGAGTCTGCATGCAGATACCTATCTGTGTGTGTTTTCTTCCTATAGACTTGGTGTGTGATTGATCCATTGTCCGATCTGGATTTTAGTACATCAAGGAAGGGAATACAACCATTCTTCTCAATTTCCATAGTGAATTTTATGTTGTTGTTGCAATTATTAAGGTGATCAAAAAAACGATGTAGGTTTTCCTCCCCATGTGGCCATACCACATCCGTGTCATCCACGTAGTATTTCCATCTTCGAGGTTTAAGAGGAAAAGATTCTATGGCTTGTCTTTCGAATTTTTCCATGTATAGATTAGCGACAACCGAGGATAGTGGGGAGCCCATAGCCACACCCTCTACTTGTTCGTAGAATTGATCTTGGAATGTGAAAAAAGTGAAATACAAACAAATCTTAACTAGTTTAGTTATGTTATCATCTGTGAGCTCTCTAATGGTTTCAATCACCTCAGCAAGTGGTATCTTTGTGTATAGGGATTTGACATTGAAGCTTACTAAGATATCTTCCTTATTTAGCTTTTCCTTGTGGACTTCATTGATCCAGCTAGTGGAGTCTTTAACAAAAAAGTCTATTTTTCCCGCAATCCTTAGGGTATAATTTATTTTTAATGTGATCATCTAGGTGTGCACTCTTTATTGCTTCGGATACCTTTTTTGTAATTTTTTTACTGGGATCTTTATCTAACTTGATGTAGCTTCCACATGCCAGGTGTTCATGCATTTTTTTGAAAACATTTTTAATGTTTTCCATTTAAAAATATATAAATAATTTTTGTTGTATTCATTTCACTTGATTTTGGGTGATTTATTTTGAAATTTTATATAATGATTCGTTAAATGTAAAATGTTTATTATAGTTTGAAATTACAGTTTTAAATGAATAAATTATGATTTTAAGTTACACAATTTTTTAAGACAAAATTATATATATTTTTAATAAAAATTATATAAAAAGCTAAATAAATACTCTTAATCATATGCCAATATTTTATGGCTATTATAAAACTTTGTTAAAAGAGTTGAAGAAGAGAATTTGCAAACCTTTTTGTTGCTATTATATAACTTTGTTGAAATGGTTGAGTGTAAAATAATTTGTATTATAAATTTATTTATTTTTTTCTAAGTATGTTGTATTTACTAATTTCTTTTATTTTTTAATATGTTTTTTTCTTAATAATGGATTTATTAAGTTTATTCATTTAGTGTTTGGATTTAAAAAATTTTGTATCATTTAAGTTTGAAATCATTTTTCTTCGATTTAATTTTTTACGTGGTAGGCATTCATTCTACGAGATCAGGTCGCATACAACTGTTCAAAATTCCTCGCTTATGAGACCAATGGGTTTGTTCCACGTCACCCCGCCATGTGTTCGGTTTGGATTGCTACAACTCCACTCTCCTGCACCACTCTCTTGCGGTTACACGCCTTGTTCAATTCTTCAATGCACCACCCTTAAATCTGTTACATTGAGGTCAAGCTTATTGATATTTTTGTGGAGCCACACTCTCATCTTTGCCTGCTGGCCCTTCGAACAATGACGTGACAAATGCCTCTACCCGTTGCGGGTCTCGTAAGAATACCACAATTAATACTACAGTGCAAGTGTGATTTAGTGGATTTGATTACCTACGCTTCTCATGCGTGTTCCAGCTCGGCTCGAACATGCCCCTCAAATGTGACCCCCTCTGCATTCAGCGCGAACGGTAGCTCCCCTGCCAGTTGTTAAAAGCGTCCTTTATTGAGCTTTGCAAAAGTTATGCAAATATTGCACGGAGTTTCAGGATCCAAGGTTCTCGCAAGCCTAAAGATGCTAAAAAATGCAGAGTTTGAGGAATTTATGAGTCGCAAGCAGAAGAAATTGCAGTGTAGCGTGGTTCCTTGACACCCCCTGTGCTTTATTTGAATGGAATTCGAATATTTTCGAGGGAAAATGGCCATCGGGACAATTCTGGATTTGTATTGCTATAATTACGGTGTTGGTTCTTTTGGCAGGTTCAATGTCTGGCTTGACACCTGGCCTCGTGCATAGCTTAATGGATTTGGAGATTTCCAATTCCTGAACGCCGCAGGATCGCAACCACACTAGTGTGTATTTGTTTGTCTTTTCGTAGAATAATCTTAATTTGGGATCTTGTTTCTTGTTTTTTGTGGTTTATGGCTATAACTTTAAGAATATTATGGCGAATTCACACAGAGTTAAGATCTGAAATTTATTTGCCTTGTTTTTTTTTAATCCTTTTGAAGCTAACATTTTGCAACAACAAATTCGCAAATAGATTTAGCTCAGAATTGCACGTAGATTTACGTTAAATTGCGCGTAGATTTAGCTTTGAATTCCTCTTCCGATTTTCTTTATCCTATTTTTTAGGCTGTAATTTTAAACGGAGATTAAGATTGTAACTCATTTTGATGTTTCCTCTCATAACTAAATTTTGAAATAATTACAGTAAATTTGCATAGAGATTCAGCTTAAAAATCATTTTCTTCCTATTTTATCAGACTATAATTGCACATAGACTAGAATAACCATAAGGAATCAACGTTTTGTCCTTTGTTCTCTCTCAACCGCAATTTGGCGAATTCCATTGTTCAAACGCTGTAATGGAGAAGTTGAAATGGTCAGACTGCATAGTAAATTGAGGCTTCCGAATTCATTGGTGGCATCGGGAGCATCTATTTTGATCTATTTCAACACGTTTTAGGTCTACTAGACAACATCTCATCTGAAAAGGGGAAAATCTCTATTTTAATCTATTTCAACATATTTTAAGTCAACCGGACTACGCCTCATTTGAAAAAGGCCAAATCGCTAGCTAATTAGTTGGCTTCATTTTGAAACTTCTGCAATTTTTTTTTCTGGTTTACTTTTGTAATTTTAAAACTTGTAATGGTGATTTCGTTCGGAGATTTTATTTGTAATTCCTTCTTTATTCAAATTTAGGGCCTAATTATCTGGCTTCATTTTGAAATTTTTCTTGGCATATTTTTTTCTCGTTTAATTCTATGATTTTATAATTATTACAGTGAATTTATCCGGAGGTTTGGTCTGTAATTATGCCATTCATATATTCCTGTTTAGGGCCAAAATTTTGAAATTAGCACATACAATCCGCATGGATATATAGGCTGGAATCTGGAGAAGAGGGGAAAAATAGGTAGAGTAACTTTGGGATCCTAATGCAGGCCAGGTGGAGGCACTGGTTTGGAAATGGATATGTTGCATGTCATGTCTTCCACCTGATTGACCAAATCCTATAAAAAATGTTGTTGTTGTTGGAAAAACCATTGTTATGCCACCAAATGAGCCTGCAAACTGAGGGAGAGTGACCTTGGGATCCCAACACAGGCCAGGTGGAGGTACTGGTTTGAAGATGTTGCTTGTTATGTCTTCCACCTGAATGACCAAATCTTATAAAGCCTCCTGTTATTGTTGGAAAAAACTATTGTTGCTACTGGAAAAGCTGAATGTACAGATATATGATGGTGGAGATAGCTCCATTCTACTTTGACTTATGAGGGGTCATGACTCTGTAGATAAGCGTTGCTAGTGTATACAGACCGCTGATTACCCGTAATCTAATTCCCGTGTGATATGTCTGTGTGATATAAATGATATATCTATGTGCTCCGAAATAATATTGGCCTGATTACTCAGACTATTACCAGAATTAATTCTTGCAGATTGGAGAGCGAACTGTGACGAACTTGCAACAATTAATTAATGAAAATACACGAGATAGCAGAAATAACAGAACTCAAAATCACTTTTATTGATCGCATGCCACTTTGAGGGGGAAACCTCCTTTGAGCAAGCTCAATACAAATAACTTCACGGTACCTTCATTGGTCTCGATACAAACTTATATACTAAGTCTAGGCGTCAATATCATGGTTCAATACCATGTGTCAATACAAACCATGGGCCAGTACAAACTATGGATCAACAATTACTACGTGACGACATACAAAGAATATGCGTCCAACAACAATAAGACAAACTATGGATCAACAAATACTACGGGACGACTTACAAAGCATATGCGTCCAACAACAATATACTAACAAAGTAAATAGAAGGGTTGACATGGGTTTCTAACATCCCCTCTCCCTTAGAAAAAGCTTTTTCCTCAAAGCTTTAGATGTGGAAATTGATGCAGAATCTGAAGGAGTGGTTCCCCTGTAGCATCCCTGGGTTGCATTCGAGGCCACCGACGCCTTGTGAGTTTTGGGAAATCTGAGGGTCAATGAAGTTATGAGTGCTACCAGAATCAATGAGTATTGTAAGAGGAAGCTTCTTGAAGTAACCCCTAACCCGCATTGTTTGGGGGGTGGTGACACCGGATAAAGCATGGAGAGATATCTCTAGTTGTTCATCCTGAGATGGGGGGTCAATAGGCAGCTCATGAATGTCGACCTGATCATCCATTGTATCTGGAGTTTCTTCACCAATTGTAGAGGCAGGCGGAGAATCCATATCCAAGAGATAGATCTTTTGTTGAACACATCTATGTCCCCGAGTGAATTTCTCATCACAATTATAACAAAGCCCTTTTTTCTCTGTGTGCCTGCATCTCTGTTTCAGAAAACTGCTTGATAGGAGTTGGTCAAGGAGCTGACAGGATGGGAGGTCGTTGAGAACCCATGTTTCGAAAGGGAACAAAAGTGGGTTTGGAGCGCTGTTGGGCTGCAATCTTGTCTTCTGCCAACTTAGCCAACCCTAGAACTTCCATCATTGTGTTGGGACAGAAAATTTTAACCTCTGACCAGATTTCATCCTTAAGACCACTGATAAAACAACTCCTGTAGAATTCATCAGACAATCCTTCTATGTAATTGGCTAGTTTATCAAATTATGTCTGATACTCTCTCACAGTGCCACTTTGACGAAGTTTAGTGAGTGCTCCGGTGAAGTCATCAAAAGCACTAGGACCAAATCATTGCAAAAGGAGTTGGCAAAAATATGTCCATTTTGGCTCGTCATGAGCCTTGATGTACCAACGATACCATTGAAGGGATTCCTGTTCCAAATGAAAGGATGCAAGTGGAACTTTTTGGACATCAAAAGTACTATGCAGACTGGAATACTATTCTGCATGATAGATCCATCCATTCGGATCAGTACCATTGAAGCAAGGAAATTCAAGCTTCGGACCATGGAAATTGCTGGAAGAAGAGAACCCATTGGCTGCAGAAGACTCTTGCTGTCAGTTATTGTTCATGGCCGAATGTTGAAGGTGGAGGCTGAGAAATTTTTCATCCAGATCTTGAAGTTTGGTTTGGATGGCTGCAAGTGCTTCCTCCATGGTTTTTGCTCCTGCGTGGGTGACAACCATAACTAGGATTTTTTTTGGGGGGGAAGGAGGGGGAATGGATAGAAAAACACAAACAAAAGCTTATTTAGTAAAGGAAAATTTGGATTTGGGAAAAACTCGAAGGGGTAATTGGGGTTTGACTAGATTTTGGACACTTTCTGATGGACAAGGAAGCAAAAAATGGGGATTTCAGAAGCAAAGTGAAAGAATGAGAAAATGTGTCAAAGAGGGACAAAGAAGCATAAATAGGGAATGAACACTGTGGCAAAATTTGGAGGCGAGGAGGTGAAAATTGAAGAAGTTATGGAAAACCCTAAAAATAGACAAATGTGGGATTTCTGACTTTGGGAAGTGGAATTTGGGATAGGGTCCTCAAGAATGAAATATGCAGAATGGGATTGCAGGGGTGTCGGTGAAGTTTCAGGGAAAACACAGTTAAAACAAGGGAGATATGGCCAAAAAATAGAATGGATATGAAACAGCTTTTGGAATGGATCGAAAATGGCAGGATCTAGAATGGCAACGAATGGATTGGAAACGAATGGATCTGGAATGGCTCATAATGGATCTGAACCAGCTTTCAGAATGGATCTGCAACGGTGAAGAGTGATCGGAAACAGATGGATCTGTAATGGCGCGGAAGTGATCGGCAATAGTTCAGCTGAAAATAGATATGGACCCCAGGTATGTCCGGCTTCCTATCGGTTCAGGGGATTCACTCGGCCACTAATGTTGTCTGACGGCTTGCGTATTGGGGCAGTACCTCTCACTCCATGGCTCAGGTAAAACTGATAACCGCTTTGCCACAAACGACAACTCTTGGTTTACCTCACGGGTGGGAACTAGTCAATCAGGTAGGGGTCGTTTCCCTTTTCGTTGGCAGGTCCTCTCAATGGGCCAGCTACTTTGGGGTTCCTGTGATACTCCTCACAATGAATTTTAGGGCTTATTCCCAAGTACTTCCCAGATTTAAGCAGATCGGGATTATTCCCAGATCTGAAGCTGCAACAGATGCAAAAAAAAAAATTGGTAGAAATTTCACCCAGGGAGCCCAAGAAAGTGCTCTGATACCAGATGTGACGAACCTGCAACAATTAATCAATGAAAATACACAAGATAGCAGAAAAAACAAAACTCAGAATCACTTTTATTGATCGCAGGCCACTTTGAGAGGGCAACCTCTTTTGAGCAAGCTCAATACAAATAACTTCACGGTACCTTCATTGGTCTCGACACAAACTTATATACTAAGTCTAGGAACCAATACCATGGGTCAATACCATGTGTCAATACATACCATGGGCCAATACAAACTATGGATCAACAATTACTACGGGATGACTTACAAAGCATATACATCCAACAACAATAAGACAAACTACGGGATCAACAAATATTACGAGACGACTTACAAAGCATATGCGTCCAACAACAATATACTAACAAAGTAAATAGAAGGGTTGACATGGGTTCCTAACCAAGATTAGAAGGTATACTTCTAGTAATCCCGTTCGAGGCCAAATTAAGAGTGAGATTACTGCAGTGACCGAACTCTGGAACAAGCTTTCTAGAGATAGAATTCGCATTGGCTTCAAAATATGTGAAATTACTAACATTGCCAATCACTGGAGGTATGCTTCCTGTAAACTTATTGCTTCCTATGCAAAGATTAGACAAACCTCTACATTTGTCTACAAACTAGAGCCGTCGACTTTTGGGTTAAAAGCACACAAAATAGAAGGCTATATATAATATTTTTATTATTTTTATTGCAGTTGAGTTCAGCCAATATTTTTCACGAGTTGAATAACATTTCTAATCCGTAAACGCGGGGTTGATATCCCACACGCCTCACCAACATGGATGTTATGCGGAATGAAATAATTGCTTATGCTTTCTCGATTTTTGTTCTGGTTTTGAGCTTTGTTTCATTGTTGGTAATGGTTCAGATCCAAGATCAACTCTGAAAGCCGATTAAGCTCTGTGAACTCAATCATGTTTACCAAACAGAATCGCTGCAGACATGTCACACCAATGCTGTTCATTAATGGAATGTAAACCCTGTTATCCTTCAAAACTACCCCAGTGAAATGGATGCCCAGAAGGTGTACATATATCAAGAAGGAATTCATCTATAGCTCTGCTTATATAAGGGCTTGTCCTCCCCGTTGTTTTCACAATATGTGAGTGTTGTGATGACAAGCCCATTGATCTCACCTGCATATAGGCAACAAAATTCCACAACCCAGTAAATGGAGTATAACTCTATTCTTTATATGTTCCTTCCACCGTTCCGTTACCAGTAAAAAAAAACAGTAGTGATAAAACAAAGCACTTCTTGGTCTTGCAGATACGTCGCAGACTATCTGGAAATTAGAGCTGCTAAGTAAAAAAACATTTAAGGTGAAGAAACTAGCCAGCTCAGCTAAGAACAAAGAGAAATCTTAACAGTAACTACAATTTCCAGTTTATTCACATTACATTCGCCAAGTAAAAGACAACGATTACACTGAGCAAAGATATTCTCAATATCTAAAGAGATACAACGGTTCAAATTGAGATCGTTTTGGTCAAGAACTACAAAACTCATATACAAAGCTATTTTACACATACAGGATGCTCGTAAGTATTGGTGGGGTTCTTTAAAAATCATAAAACCGTGAATTTGTGTTGTCGTTTTAATGAAATTTAAGAATACTTTCCTGGCGTGAAGGTGTGTTTTCCCATAAAGGTCTTCTTTAATCTATTTTTTTTATTATAACGACACTAACAAAATGCTCAGAGATGACTGAAACAGAAGAAGACGAGGCCGGGATTGGAGTTAACCACTCGTTAGAGATAGAGAAGTACCTCAGTATGGATAATTACAAATATAATATAAGTAAGTTAAAAACTTCAGCCAGAGGCAACCTTGATGTAAGTAAGTTTCAGCTCTCAATAGAATTGGAACCACCGCGTATATTCACCTTGTGATTATTGGTAGCAAGATTTACTTGAATTATTTGTAGCTAGCTTCACCTTGGGCTTTTAAAACGCTCTACCCGCCTTGGCAATTCCTTCCTCATTCTCGCTATCGCTCGACCAAAATTTTAGCCAAAGGCCTTAAACACGATTAGATGCACGATTCGAGGTGTTGATTGAGGGGTTCTATGGGAAAACTTCAGACCATTTTGACGGGACAACATCGGGTTAGCACTCAATGAGTTCAGCTTCGAATGGGTATGAAATCGCTACAAAATACAATATTTTACAGGTTATTCGCTCTTACTAAAAGATATTTGCTTAAGACCTGACATCGACCTGACATCAATTTAGTTCCTCACACTAGAAGTAATTACATTTGATCAGATTTGGACTGTAACCTAACAGGAGTTCTGCGAGATGATTGTTGCACACAATCCCGTTTAAACTCCAATCTACACAGAGTCATTTAAGGAATGAGGACATCACCTCCCAGATCTACGATCTTGGTAGTGAGAAGATCTTGGTAGTGATTAGGATCTAAAGTAATAAATAAATATTCTACAAATATTCCAGGCCAAACCGAGCTTCCCAACGTCGGTTACCCAAAATTCAATCAGTTAATGTTTAGCTCCTTCGTATAATAACGAATTTAATGTGAATGCATCTTACACAAAAGTTCTAGTTGTTGTCATATTTTTGATACAAGGATTGTTTATGTTTTTGTGGTTGTTCCTAGCATTATTTATGATTGAGCCATAAATACAAAATCAAAGCTTCATTCATGAAAAATCAATGAAAATCATACACTTTGTCTCAATTCTTCAAAGCCCATTGAATGCATAGTAATAAATATTAGATAATAAAGTGATCCACTTATTAAAATTTACTTTGTTGGAAATATTTAGAACCTTCCTAAGTCATTTTCCTTCCTAAGGCCCTTTTCAACTAGGCCTTCCTTTTGCCCCTATTGGATCAATTGCTAGTTAATATTATATATGTGACACATAATTCTTTCTAATTAAAAATATGGTAATTTATTTTTTGAAAATATCTTTTTTTTTTCATTCTTTTTCCTTTACCTTTTTTAGTTGACATTTATACATGTCAATTTCTTTTTTTCTTTGCATTCACTTATTACTCATATGCATAAGTTCATTCTTCCTCTGCATCTTACTTTTCATTCATGTCCACAACTTCAATAGACACAAATTTCTCCACTAAATTACATTACAATATTGATGAAAACGTGACTTTGGTGCTTCCGTTAATACAAACCTACAAACCATTCATATTTTTTAGTTAATTATATCCATCTATCTCGACCAATGGTTATTAGTTGTGGATATCTCTCATTATTGTTCTAAATATTTGTCCTTATTCCTTAACAAAAGAACATATTTTAAAGAAAAACAAATAGGAAAGTATGTGCAAACAGACGATGTGATTGAAGTAAAAAGGAATTGGACATGACAACAACAACACATTACCATAAGTTAAACTAAAATATATTTAATTTCAGATCAAATTATGTTGATGGGATTTTCAAATCAAGATAAAAGGCAGGAAGTTTTGCAACATTCCTTCTTTCCTTATGGTATGTCTTGATTTAGTCGGTTAATTTGCACCTGGAATGCTAATATTGATTCAAAGAAATCCAAATTTGAGAGTTTTAAAGATTGTTTCTAGCATATTTGAAAGATCAAGTTCTTTTAAAACTCCCTTTGTGCACACATTTTTTTTACAGTGCATCCACCTAGGAAGTTTTGCGACATTCATTCTTTCCTCATGGTATGGCTTGATTTAGTCGGTTAATTTGCACCTTGAATGCTAATCTTGATTCAAAGAAATCCAAATCAGAAAAAAATCCAAATTTGAGAGTTTTAAAGATTGTTTCTAGCATATGTGAAAGATTGTTTCTAGCATATTTGAAAGATTGTTTCCCTTTTTACATGCTTTTTCTTATTAATGGATTTACTCGGTGATTGTGGTGTTTGATCTGTGCTTATGTTCCCTTTGTCAAGCTTACTTTTCCATTACTCCATTCCCCTAATACATTAGCCCAACAAGCATAGAAACCGACACTCAGCTCTAGAGATTTCTACAATTACAAATTTCCTATCTTTTCATAGCATCTAACAAGGTTGCTTGGATATGAAATGATGATAGAAACTAGAAGAACAAACTATAAAGCAAGAACAAAAATAATAAAAACAAAGAATCCAAATAGAGAATGTTGGCTATTAAGTTAGCTAATGGCATTTATCACTCAAATAACCCTAGTACATTCACTTTCATAACATATTAAGCATAGAAATCCCAACTATTTATCATATAAACATAGATCATGATGGGTAGTTATCATGTCTATTCATGAACAATATATCATTAACATTTAACTTATCTCATTAATAATACTAAAACACAAGAAGTAGAAAAAAATATTGAAATAAAACCCCAACTCATCACAAAACAACATGATTTACCATTGAAACATAATATGACTCAGTATAATTTAGTATGACATGTGAAAGCTAATCTAGAATAAACATTATAAACAGGTTGAGTCATCCACTATCTGGGCGATCTTCCTCTACAACCTGCAGTGCATGGAAGCCCTCGATTTCGGTTACAGTCGAGCTTTCAAGATTGACCATCCTAAATAATACATTCATTGTTGGAGATTCGCCTCACTACTTCTTTGCTATCTCCCAATCTAATTTATCTGTTGAGCTTGGTTGGGAAAATGGAGTCATGTAGCTTTCTAGATTAGGGTTTTAGGAAATACTAATTGAAATGGTGGCTTGGCTAGCAATCACACACCATAATTGATGAGATTACTTGAGAGGAATTAGGGTTTGGTGAAGGGATAGACCAAACTAGGGCACATCAAACTAGAGTTTCAAGTTAGGATTTTAGCTTTGAAGAGGATGAGGGCGGATATGGAGGGCGATATATGGACCCAAAGAGGTTCCAGATTGCTGGAAATAAGCATTGACGGTCATTTTTTTTTATATACTTTAATCTATCGTCGCTATAGTGATGAACATTCTCCGCAAGTATAGAAAAACCTCAGACGCTCTACCTTTGTTAGGTCTCTTCGATGAACGCTCGTCGATTCTTGCGACAGAACAACGTTGCAAGTATAGCAAAACTGTCGCAGGGTCTGCCTTCTTTTGCTCTGTTCACCAAACGTGCTTCGATACTTGCGACGGAACATCGTCACAAGTATAGAAAAACTCTCTCTATGTTCGACACAAATTTGTCGCTAGAGAGACGGTTTTGCATGGAAGCAAATTATTAAAATTGTCAGATGTTCTACCTCCGTTTGTTCTATTCGACGAACGTGCGTCACTACTTGCGATGGAACATCATCGCAAGTATAGAAAAAACCTCTCTCTGTTCGATGAAAAATCGTCGATATAGGGACTCCATTTCGTCGATATAGGGACAGTTTTCTAGGGAAAAAATCAATTTCAAGACCACCCTTTAGAAGACACATGGCGAACATTTTTCATCTATGCTGCGATGGCTTTCCAAGTGCTTCATTATATCCACGAAACAGGTTCCATGAAAAATGGAGACAATGATCATCGCAATTGAGATGAAAAAACGTGGAAATAACAACGAAAAGCCGTGGCAAATTTGCTCATATTTACTAGTGTTGCATGCTGGAATCCTAAAACATAGATGGAGTGAATCCCCTTTGAGAGCCTATATAATCCTGTTGTATATGGATGGAGCAGATTCCTATTTAGGGAAGCATGTGGAGCTACAGAATAGAGGGAGCAGATCCCCTTTGAAATGCCTCCGCCATAAACCACAATCCTTTGAATCTGCACAAAAATAACCACCACAGGATCTGCCACCATTTTTGTCGCTGAGGAACAAATGAAATCCCCAGCTTATTAGTTCTAGGGTCAATATTAGTTCTAGGGTCTTCCTTGTGATGGTTCCATTTGAACTTGTTTGGGAGTTCTCATTAGCAACAAAAATCTATGACAGTGGAAAATTTGCATATGAGAAATAGTCTTCTCCTTGTGCCCTTGAAAATAATTTATTTTCCCTCTTTCCTACTAACCGAGATGTCCTTTTAATTTTTTTAATTAAATCAAAGTTTTGTTAAAATATGGGTGGTTACTATTTCCCTCTCTTTTTATTAAAAAATAAAACTAGGGTAGTTACTATTTATTAGTCATTTTTAAAGTAATTTTTAGTTGAGTTACTTATTTTCTCTCGTGACTAACTTTTTTAGTCACATAGTCATTTATTTGTCAAATTCTACTAATGGAAATTTATGCTTTGTGTGGTTCTAAGAACTCCCATGGATATAAATATCAAATCAAAGCAAATCATACATCATGTTTCGTGAACGATGAAAGGAAAGGGTTCACATGGATCAAGGAACAAGGGAGAATTACTTAAGGATCGTGTGGTAATCTCACATGTTGCCACACCACCATGATAATGTTAGCTCCAAGTTGTAAAACACGACTACTCCAAGTTCTAAAACGTGGACTTTTCTCATTAGGGAATAATGCCTTCAAGGAGGTCATTGTATCACAAAATATAAGAACCATTTTTTCTTGGGAGCCTAAGTCTAAAAGTACTTTGAAAAATTATTAACTATGGGTGTTGGATTCGTATGAGGAATTATCAAATGCCATGACCAGGCCTAGAAATTCACATCCCATCCACCCATCAAATGGAAATTTCAAAATTGTGTATAATTATCAATGCTCAATAAAAGGAAATGTTGTAAGGGACATTGAAGCATCAATGAGCAGTTGATTATTAACCAAATTTTCTTATTTATCATAATAATTGATCTCTTGGGTTGATAAATAGGCTAAGAAGGAGCTATATGCTTTTTGATCTGCTTTTTAGCACACGAAGGATTGTATGTTTTTTTATCAGCAATGAATAAAAAAATAGTCTAAGAAGGTATTTTGTTGGCTTGCATCAATGTTCTGCACTACAAACTTATGTATTTAAAAGAGGATTGGTTGCATTCATATTCTTCATATGGTTAACATAGTTGATTGAGAAGGTGCTTATTGTGAATTCTTCAAGGCCATGCTCATAGTGAATTCATTAAGGCCACGCCGGTTTGGGTAAATCCCCCTCATAAATATGAAAGTGCCAAGTCAATTGCTAGAATTCTTGGACAATGTCAATTACAAGACCTGCGTTGAGCATACTAGAATTTTAGATCATTATCTTGTTGTGTTAGAAACCATATCTAACGTTATACACTTCAAAATGAGCACCACATCCCTCTTCCAGACCAAATATCCCCTATGGAGGGCCAATATGGGGGTTTGGGACCACACACATGGACCATGGCCCCCATAGTAAGATATCTAAATCCATCTACAATTGTTAAAATTTAGTGAAATATTGTACAAATTCATTATCAAAATTGTAATTTTCCATTGTCAGTGTGACACAACTAAAAATGACTAACATAAATGACTAATTCACATTAATCATTGTTTGCTAGTCATATTTATATTCCCATGACTAAATTAGTCATTTATGTTATTCATTTTTATTTTAGTCACTTGTTATCTAGTCATATATTTTATCTCGTGACTAAATTAGTCGTTTATCTTAGTCGTTTTTAATTGGCTTATTTAAAATTGCTCAATTTTAGTCGTTTATCCCTTGAAAAAACAGTGGTGACTAACATTTTTAGTCTCCTAGTCACTTATCTCTCATTTTGTACTAGTGATCGTAACTAACGATGGTTCCCATTTTAGGAATCATATGATGGATGAACTAAGTTCCAAATTGGGTTTTCATCATGAAAACTCATCTCCTTATTACCCCCAGGCAAACTGACAAGTAGATTAAATAATAAATTCTTGAAAAAAATGATCCAACGCATGGTGGGAACCCAAAAATCAAAGTGGCACTTAACTCTATTTTCATCTCTTTGGGCATACAGGGCTTCAGTCAAAAACGTGAACGGGTTTACACAGTTCCAATTGGTCTATGGCCTAGAAGCAATCCTTCTGATTGAATGTGAAATCCCATCTCTCAAATTAGCCGTTGAAATCTTACCTAACACGACTACTGAGGAAGAACGGTTTCTATACCTAACTAAGCTTGAAGAAACTCGTCGCGACGCTGCGCTGTAACGTCCCCATTATTGACTGCATTACATTCAAATGTAATTGATGTAATATTGTTATGAAATCATGGTGAGGAGCTCAAGGCCAAGGCCCCGCCATCGATTTAGTGATGCATATGGTTTGCGTGCTAGCAATGCACATTGGAAATTCAAATATCATGTAATATGCATTTTAATAAAAATACCCACAACTAGCTATGCAATGCAACAAAGAGATGGGGGCATGATTTCACAAGGAATTGGGAGGGAAAACATTCAAACCCTTGAGCCAATCAGGTCAAGCCAAGTGTCAATGGGAGAACCCATCAAACCCTCAACTACCCATGTTGACTTTTGTACCCAACCATTGATTTCTCCCAAGAGTTGGTTGAGGTAGTAAATGCCTTGGGAATGGAGAGGTATGGCTGTCCAAATTCGGGTATGGGCAAGCCACCCTTCATGGAAAATCGTTT
The DNA here is from genome assembly GCA_027924585.1 of Larix kaempferi. Lineage (NCBI taxonomy): Eukaryota > Viridiplantae > Streptophyta > Pinopsida > Pinales > Pinaceae > Larix > Larix kaempferi. Next base: position 2,342,213 of record BSBM01001331.1, read on the forward strand.
TTGTCCCCTTGGGCAAGAATAGAGCCACGAAATTGCTCTCTAAGGGATTATGCATCCATTATTCTTTCTCCCTCACGAGTTTAGAGCCACCTGGGCGTTTTCCAGGCATGTCTGCTGCGTTTTTCTTCATTCTCCCTATAGAGAAGTGCGTTTTCATGTTGTATACCAGTGGGGAAGAAGGGGAAACCGAATGGGGGATTCAATAGAGACCGTTTGGGCTGTTGAAGGCTGCGACATTGGGGAAGAAATCGTTTTTCCTCTCTGTGGTTGTTTTCCCCATTCCACAATCCGTTTTTGGTTAGGAACATTTTTGAGAAAACCCATGGCCATATTATTTGTAAAATCCCATTGTTTGAATTGTGTATCCCTGCCCCATGTCTGTGCATGCCGTGTGAGAGAAGAGTATGTTGGGTATGGCTTGAGCTTGAGAATAAGCATCCATTGTTCAAGTGTATCCTGATAAACCCAGTTGGACTGGCTTGGCTGTGATGAAATGGTTAATGGGCTGTGTGTGATCTGGAATGTTCCCTTTCCTTGTGAGAATCATGCCCAGCTCGGGGGTGGCCTTCAGACAGACTCAGTATAAGCTGTCGAAGAGCCTATGGCTGGGTGGAACGTTGCAGCGACATAGCTAGTTGCTTGGGCAGTTGCAAAAATTAAGATAAGTGTTTTTATGCCTCTATATTTACTTCTGCACTATAGTAATTCAATAACTGTTGATACGTTGTATGCATGAGTAATGTGTGTGGATGTCTTAATTTCGCTGTGCATCATAATTGATTTGTTTTACATCTGCACATTCATAATTTTATTTATATGAATCTAACTAGTGGGCGGAGATCATGGGAAAGCCCTGAATTCGGCATCATGTACCCTGCCATGCATTGGTTGAATGGGTGGGTACGTGACATGCACTCGCTAACGAGGCTCATAAAAAGCGCGTTAAGGCTCAATTGATAAATCCGTTCAACCTCGCGTTTTCAATGAAGGTGACCTAGTCTTAACCTATGACCAAATTCACGACAAATTAAGTAAAGGAAAATTAGAATCCATGTGGCACGGTCCCTACGTTATCAAACGAGTGTTAGAGAAAGGCGCTTACGAACTAGTTGACTGTGATGGTACTCCTTTGGGAGAGCCCCATAACGGTATTTACCTGAAGAGATTTTATGCGTAGGATCATCCTGCGTGAAACACTTTGTATATAGTGTATCTATAGTGTGATTTTGATTCAATTTTTGCGTGTTAGGATTCTATCTCGTACACAACTATTTATCTCGACTTGTGCTTTTATCTGTGGATGTCGACGTACTTTGGATTCGCGGATGGTGCTAGTCGACATACCCAGAACCTTGCTTCTGCAGCATGGGTACTGTATTCCCCTATTGGCGAGTTTTTATACTCTGGTGGCATCTTCTCAGGCCCTGCAAAAAATAAAATCGTGAAGTGTCATGCAGTCATTGGACTTCTAACTAAACTTTCTTCTCTTGGAATCCATCATTTTATAGTCCACCTAGACTCTCAGCTTGTGGTATCTCAACTGAACTGCATTTATACCGTCCATGATCCCACACTAATTCATTTATACATAAGGGTATGCCTCCTTGAACAACTATTTGATTATATTTTATATCATCATGTACCAAGGAAATCAACACAGTGGTTGATTCATTGGCTAACTATATATTGGATTGGCTTCTAGCCCACACATAATAAATACACTCACGAAGAAACATGTAAAAATGTAACATACAAGTCATCATAGGTAAAAAGTAGAGATAGATCCATATGTATATCATGTAAAAAAGTTTTTATCGTGTCATGTATAGTGTTATAATGCGTCAAAACACAAAAATTGGGATCATAACCCCTATAAAAATTGGCACTCTGGCCTACATATCATGTAAATGGTGCTAACAAAAGTCACTACAAAAAAACTAGTCACGGGGTGCACGGTGCTCATGATAGTGCACCACTTCCCTAGCAACATGGCGGAGCAACCTACCAATCCGCTCCGGCACACCCACAATATGCCTCTGGAGATGTTAAGGTACCTCGGGCATCCTCATTGGAGGAATTCCCATGGTCAACCCTTCTAGATTCCGCTCCACATCGCAGAATCCTCCTGCCTCATCCTCCTCAGCCTAGTACTATGCTCCTCATCACCGCAGTGGTGAGGATCCTCCTGGTCTCACTAGTCCTCAATCTGCAGCATTACACACATATATATTAGATCTTCTACGCATTACCAAAACAAAACAAAACAAAAAAACTTAAACTTTAAAAATTAAAAACATGTTGGAAGGTCACATACCTGACTCGTCCTAGTCATCATCCTCTAGTAAATCCAAGTCAACATCACCACGGAATTCTACCCCAGCATAGGGGTAATCCTCTATCATCACAATCTGCTCCTCGAGCCAAGAGAAGAAATCCTCGCCGAATGCTAATACTTTTGGCCCACCAAGCCCCATTGTGTAATCACTCCATCTTCCCATCTGTGGCTCAGATGAAGGACATTGAGGTCTCTCTATCTGCGGATGTAGTAATGCTACCCTCTCCAAGAAGAAGGTAACCAGGATACTACCATATCCAAATTGTTTGATGATTCCGTTGCTACATTTAGTCACTTGGTCCTTGATGTTGACCAAGACTCCTTCACACCAGTTGAATAATTTGGGTTCAAGGCATTCCAAGGAATAGGTCATATGAACCTTGGTAGCATGGTGAGCCCCAACACTCCCCACTACTCGAGCAAGAGTATATAATATCATCCTCAACAGAAGATCTATCACATCAGCGAGAAGCACTTTCCCGCTCTTCTTGCGAGATCCTTGTCTATAGTATCGAGCAATATAGCTCTCAGTAGTTTCTTCGGTGCTTCAGTTCCCTTCCAAATTGACTCGGACCCCTCTTTTGGAGAGATTGGTCAAGAATTAAATGTCCTCGAGCTCTATTTCAAGAATGTGCTCTCCTATGCAGAAATCTTGTATGTCAGCATTCCACATTTGTAGGATGTGATTTAGCAAATTCCCTTTCTTTCGGATGCCTCTTGTTTTGAAAAACATCTATAAACCACACTCTCTCATTGCAGATAGAGTGTTTCCATCATTGAGGGCATCTTTGTACCCCTCTCCATGTTCTCTCTCTTTCCACTCAACCATCCTTTCCTTTCTCTCTTGGAAACTCCTGCAATCCATCAAGGGAACCTCTAGTTTAAAGATTGAAACCAAATTTTATTGCATGAGATGGGGGCAAGTTTTTTAATTTTCATACTACGGATTTTTGTGCCCCAACCATTGTGGGGAACGCGAAAACTGATAATTTTCATGCCCCTACCACTTCCCATAGCGATAAATTCTCAGAATTTTCATGTCCCTTGATATAGGGAGGGCGCAAAAATTCCTGAGCGCAATATTTTTTTCCCTAAGGCCCTTGAAAATCCACAATCTAGCATGAAATCAAAAAAATAATGCATTGAATGAAAGAGTAGGATGATAGGACTTACCTGCTTCAGACAGTGGTTTAAATGGTGCCCTGTATCTCTCGGTATCGTCAGATGAAATTTGCCTCCCAACCAAGGTAAAAATTCTCCTTGAAGTGAAAATGACCAAGTAACAATGGGTAATTTCTCATTTTACCCTCTTTTGTATTCTACACCTAGTCATTTTTTCCTATGTTTGCATTAATAACCTTTGTTTAGAGTCTATTTTCACATTTATTATGTTCTAATTCCTTTTTCTATGGTTTTGACCACATTTCGACAAGTTCATCCAAGTTGTTCACATTGGTGGAGTTGTTTATTTGACCTTCTTCGAGCTCACTTTCTCTCTTTCGTGCTCTGGATCTGAACTATGAAGAGATTCCAATTTTTTTTTTACAATTGAGTCGTGCTTATTAAACCCAATTAAAACGGTGTCGAGCTTAATCTACTTTATTCATGCTCATAAAACAATGAGGAAAGTATCATCTTAGTATTATTTTATCCCTCTTTCGTACTAAGGTGATTAACTCACAAAAACAAAACCATTGGAGTTTTCTTTAATCTCTTTTCAAACTCCTCAATCAAGAAAAGATCGCCAAGTGCATTTGTCTCTTTCACACTTGTAAAAGTATTTGAAGGGTCGTCTATTCGGTGGTAGGTTATCCCTTTTTCGGACCGTTTATACTATTTACGACAAAGGTATACCTTAGTCAAATTTTGACTAGGAGAGTTCTTTCGGATATTATTTTATACTTTTTCGGGTTCGAGGACTAATTTTTACAAAAAATTCAAACTTTGGAGTTCTCTTTAGAATATTTCAGACTCCCTAAACATGAAGGATCCTTATGGAACCAGACCTCTCCTTCCTTAGGTTCGTGAAACGTACAAGGTTGGACTCACCCAAAGGTGAGCTATATTGAGCATCTATTATGCTCCTCAAGCTTGTTAAAAAACAAAGACGGACTCCTCAAACATGATGGGGGAAAATGGGGGAATACGCCGAGTCTATCTTTCTGGAAGCTTATGAGTCTTTACCTTTGAAGATGGCATTCATTCATACCTTGTCTTCTTATTTGGGTCTTCAGTATACATCCAGGTCCTAACTGTAATCATGAGTCACCTTTCATTAGAGTATCATCTAATGAGCCTCCCACCTTGAGTCATCTCACCTTTCAGTTGTCACCTCTGTCAATCCTTGCTCCCAAGTTGTGCCTCATGCCATTATATGTTCAAAGGATCATTCTTAACTTGAGTCAACCTTCTGTAACGTTTTTCGACCTTCATATTTTGTGTCCGTCCATATTCATCTAGTTCATTACTTCATTTCACTTTCCTATACTGGTTTGGTGTCAATGATATGGGATCCATTATGCCCTCCTTCGACGAGTCTGTTCCATTCGACTTCAATTCATTATCCAGGAATTAGGATTAGGAACCAACCGTAGTACCTTGCTAACTTCATTCCTTAATGGTAGGTTTCCTCATATTCGATAATGGGTTTCCATTATTGAACTCTAATTGGATAATCCCTTGAATGTTCGACATCAAAAAATCCTTATTCGCATTCCTTGGATTGTACTGAAGATACCTTTGGGATCATTTTCATCATTGGTGATTACCTTTGTACTTGTTAACAGTTCACGTCATTGGTCGGTAATCAAGTAGTCTCTACCATGTTTGACTTCAACACCTTGTAATCACATGGTTAGATTCATATCGCTTTGGGATCGAGTAGAAGACTCTGGATGGTTCTGATGTTTATTTCATGTCCAGGTTGCGATGACGATTTTTTAGTAGGTCCCCACATAGACATTATGTTGGTGACCACATTTATGTACTGTCACACAGATCCACCTTGTATTGGCCATGGCTGCGTCCTTATCTTTTCATGGATCTACACTTGTGTCCTAGTAGCCATGATCTTTTCTCAGTCATTATTGCGTCCGTTCTATCATGGATCTCCATTGTATTGGTCGGTAGCCATACTTTGAGTCTGTAGTTCTGAGCATGGGTATGCCCTCCTCGGCATTATTTGATATCTGGTTTATGTTTTCTTGTTCCTTGCAGCTCCTCTCCAGTATCCTTTCCTCTATCTCTGCAAAACGTATTGGTAAAATGTTTTGGCCATCAGTTTCTTCTGAACTCACACTTTAGGAGGCATCTGTTATACCTCAAATTATCACTTCGAGCACCATTTTGAGTCTTCATGTCATATCACCATGCCGAACCTAATGGTCGTACCTCCTAGCAAGTGTTGAGACTCATTTCCACTATGTTGGTCCCCTCCCTAATCTTCCTTAGAGGCAAATCCAACCCCTCATGGTCGAATTCCACCTCATGGAGTCCTCTTTACCCATATTTTCGCGCCCTGCTAGTGGTGTAAGGTGCAAAAATACAACATTTGCATGCCCTACATGCTTGTAGGGGCACGAAAATTACACCTTTTTTGCGCTATGCTCAATGTTGGGGGCGCAAAAATCCCTTAACCACCTTATCACTTAGATCTTGGATCTTGGATTCGAAAGACATATTTTTGGGATGGAGGTTCCTCTCGAATATCACCTCACCCTACTTCCTTGGTATGACTCACCTCCTTCATCCACCTTCCACTCACTTAGATCCATTATTCTCTCCTAGTCGTTGGCCTCCCAAATCCTATAAGAAGTAGCCCATCCATGAGCTATTGGAGAAATTTTGGAGGCATCAAACCTATGGTATTAATGGATTTGCAGAGGTAGTAAGAGGAAAAACTACGAAGTGGAAGTTGTTGATTGGACATCAAGGGTAACTTTGTAATAGTCTTCTTAGCTTTCATTAATACAAACTTGGCTTACTCTCCCATATTGTGTTTCTTACTTTAGTTAGATGCATGATATGTTTTTGTATAAATTAGATCTTAACTATTACATCTAGTGCTTAGAGGTATTGTTTCTTGTCTTGTTCAAACAGGTTCAACCCTTGGAGATCAAGTGTGAAGCTGGAGCTAAGACAACCGACGAATTCGAGGTAAGTTTCACGATTCTTCTCCTCTTAGTGTTTAAAAGCTTATGTATTGTGTTAGATCTAGGCATGATTTAGGAGAGTAAAAAAACACTTGTTTCACTTCTATCTTATATTAAGCTTGTTTAAACTTAGTTTAATCTTTGAGTAGATTTAACTATCTGTAGGCTGAATTTGCTAGAACACTCTCCAATGTGCCTCTCAGAGCCTAGGCATTCTAAAGAACTTTCCTCAAGACAAAAAGAAGATAAATATAAGGCAGGTGGTCCCAAAACATACATATTATAGCGTTCCCTGGGCTTATTTCAATGGATCCACTTAAAAAGAGCCGAACACTTATGGAGCGGGAGGAGTATTATATCTATCAAAACAACACTATTACAAATTTAGAGTTGGTTTAGGCCAGGGTACAAACAACTATGCAGAGTTAAGTGCACTGCAACTTGTGCTATGGATGGTAGTGGAAGTGAGAATGGATCGTCTTCTGATTTTCGGAGATTCACAGATCATCATAAAGTATATCAAAGGGGGTAACATATTACATAACATCCTTTTGGATCCCTTACTGAAGGAAACCATCAAATTAAAAACTCTAACGAAAGAGGTCTCTTTTGCACATATTTACAGAGATATGAATACAATGGTGAATGAGCTTGCAAAAGAGGGGTCCATACTGCATTTAAGAAGATGGTATATGATCGAGGAAAAGGATATGGGTTTGATAGGCTATTATCACGATCCATTCAAAGTATGAGAGCAACTTTGGATATTTCTTCCTTTGATAATAAATATGCTCAGTTAGATAGCACAATGATTGTCACAGGTCATTGCAGATAAAGGCTCTGGAAACATAAAAGAGTCAACAAACATATGGTGATAAACTCGAAACTGGATGATTGTTTTTGCTTTGGTTTTTAGAAGGTAATCGATGGTTTTTTTAATGAAACTGGTTATCTGTGGTAATCTTTGCGCTATGATCTTTTGGTGGCTATGAAATAATAGCAAACTCAAAAGTTTTGGAATACGTGTTAGGCAATGAGATTTATGTGAAATTATTTCTTCCACAAATCTCATATAGAACTGGAATATACTCTTCTCGGATGTAAACATGAAGCAATATACTTGTAGTAAACTTTATGTCAATTTTTTATTTTTGAAAGTAAAAGAATGCTAAGCGTACCTGATGTATGTCTTTTGTTTCCAAAATTGTTAATAAAAAATAGATTTTTTATTTAAAATATCGAATCAATTTATATATCCGTTAAGTAATAATAAACATATCATATCAATTCCCTCCGACTAAAAGGAAGGACTAATAAAATTATTTTCGAATTCACTTTATAAAAGTCCTTTCTACTTTATAAAGAATATGAAAAATAATTTGTAACAACTTTACGAGTAGAGTTCGTATGACAAGTAATGTGACTCACACATTTTGTAGAAGTCCTTTCTGCTTCACTATGTAAGAATGTAAGACGAGATTTATGGTGAATGACCATCGAATTTATGTTGTTCCACTTTTTTTCACACAGTAAAAAGTCTATACTTGATAAAGAAGTATATGAAAAAATATACAGAGACGGATTCCAATCCAAAGGGAATACAACAAGTGCAACCATCCAAGGCAGAAATACAACAGCTCATCTCCCAGAGCTAAGAACACCCAAACAATAACATATATTAGCTTCCCCCGGTCAGAACGAAATCAACCATCCCAACCATAGAGCACATACATAGAACAAAAGTATAAAGGCTGCCCCCAGCTAGACATTAGGAAAAAAACAAAAAGGACAAAGACCAAGAGCCCCCAAAAATAGATGCCGAGACGTCGAGACCGCCAATAACCAAAGAAAAAAACCCCAAGGGTCAATACATGACAAACCTACCATCTTCCCGAACACTATTGTCGGACCACAACTCAACAAACAATAAACCTTCCTCTGCGAGCAAGGCCTGCATCAAGAGGGAGTTCGCCTGCACATTCTCTTCCCGAGGGATATGTAGAAACTGGATACCCAAGTGATACTTCTGCAACATTCTGATCATATCCAGCCATGGTGAAAGTGCAATAACATCTATAGACCCAAGTCGGTTGTTCCAGTTGATAACGACTTGTGAGTCACTCGCTATATGCTGCAGCTCCAGATTCCTGATTTTTTCAAAATAAAGGATAATCCAGAGAGCACAGAATTCGCTTTTGGTATTAGTACCTGGGCCAAAATTCATCCAAATGTTAAAAAAACATCGATTGTTCAATACAATAATTGCTCCGGCACCACAAAAAAGGCCCAAATCCTGGGAAGCCCCATCAAATTTACCAAATGACCCAGTAAATATGAAAGGTATTGACCTGCTAATAGGAAAGGACTTATCCGATTTAGCCTCCCAGTACCCCATTTTTCATTGTGAGCCGCTACCGCTTTCCCAACCACCCATCCAGGCTGGAGGAATTTGTCTTCGAAAATGGCCAGGTTCCTGGACTTCCAGGTTTCCCAAAAGAGGAAGCATGCCAATTTAGCAACTTTGTTGTTGAATTTATACCAAGTGTGTATACTACTCGCCAGTGATGTATCAATCCAAACAGGTATACCTACAAATGATAGATGGACCACCTCCCAAACCCGAACGTTGAAATCACAATTGAAAAATAAATGCAAGTCTGTTCCAGCCATCTATTTGCATAATATACAGATATTAGGGCCAATAAAACCTCGTTTCATTAAGTTATCCCAAAATAACAGCTTGTCATCCAGTGCCAACCACAAAAATATCTTTATCTTCAGTGGAATGTTCCACCGCTAGATAATCGAATACCACCAGCGAGTTGGATCCATAAATGGGAAAAATGACTCATATGGTGTTCCACTTTAAAGCTTCTTATCACTGCTTTTCTATAAAGTTGCATATCACTACTTCATTTCACTTAATTTTGGGTGATTTTTCTTGAAATTTTATATAATGATTCGTTAAATATTGAATGTTTATGAAAATTTGAAATCGCAGTTTTAAATGAATAAATTATGATTTTAAGTTATACAATTTTTTAAGACAAAGTTATATATATTTTTAATAAGAATTATATAGAAAGCTAAATAAATTATCTTTATCATATGCCAATCTTTTATGGCTATTATAATACTTTGTTAAAATGGTTGAATAAGAGAATTTGCAAACATTTTTGTTGTTGAAATGGTTGAGTGTAAGATAATTTGTATTATAAAATTATATATAATTTCCTTTTTTAGTATGTTGTATTTGCTAATTCTTTTCTTCTTTAGTATGTTGTATTTGCTAATTTCTTGTATTTGAGAGTTGTAAAGATTGTTTCTAGCATATTTGAAAGATTGTTTCTAGCATATTTGAAAGATTGTTTCCCTTTTTACATGCTTTTTCTTATTAATGGATTTACTCGAAAGATTGTTTCTAGCATATTTGAAAGATTGTTTCCCTTTTTACATGCTTTTTCTTATTAATGGATTTACTCAGTGATTGTGGTGTTTGATCCGTGCTTCTGTTCCCTTTTTCAAGCTTACTTTTCCATTACTCCATTCTCCTAATAAAATTCCGGTCTGCTGAATTCCATTCCACTCTAATAGTGACTTTCCTCTCATTTTATTAGTTAATAAAATTCCAGTCTGCCGAATTCCATTCCCCTTTAATACTGACTTCCTTATCAGTTTATTAGTTCATTTAGCAGAGTAATTTTTGCAAGCGTTTGGGTGTTGGTGGAAGCAGAAGCTCCATTCATACATTCGTTATAACAACAGTTTCATAATCCATGCAGAATATCCATATTTATTTATTATTAGAATCACTACAGAACGATCTGATCTCATGATCTTATCGAGCTTATCGGTCTGAAATATACCATCGGATCTAAAATATACAAGCAACATAGAAATTTACAGGAAGAGGAAGTTGAGAGAGTGAGTGGCAGGCATATCAACTGACTTCATCTCGTTGTGAATCTCATAAAAACAACACAACAACACAACAATATTTTAAATAGGGTTGTCCGCCTGCAATGGGGTTGTAGCCTCCTTCCAGTGGTAGCTGATAAATAGGGTGTCGAAGCATCCTTTGAGTTGTAGCTGATAAACCAGGGGGTCGTAGCCTCCTTCCAGTAGTGGCTGGTAAATAAGGGTGCAGTAGCATCCTTGTCTGTTGTAGCAGGAAGAAACCATGGTGTTGTAGCATCCTTCAGTTGTAGCTAAAAAATTAGGTGTCGGTGCATCCATCAAGTTGGTGCTTGCAAACTATTGTAAATATAATTTTGCAGTATAGAAAGAGTTTGTGGTTTTCTCAACTGGGATTCCACGATAAAAATCTGTGTTCTATGTATCTTGTTGATTCCATGTTTTAATTAATATTAATAAGTGGTTTAAATTGGTAAAAAGATAACAATACTGATTCACCTCCCCCCTCTCAATATTGACCAATATTCCAACATCTTCATTAATGTTTGATGACTGTAAAGTGTGTTTGGGTGGAGCTAAGTGAGGGGAGATAGAAGTAGTGTGATGGAGGAGGGTTTTAGAATGACTTAGGAGGATTTTAGTGATGTCCTAAGGGGTTTTTGCAGACCTGATAAAACATAATCAAAAGAGAATTTTTCTCCCCAACTGTTATACCTCAATATTACACATTATGTATTAGTGTCGCATCCTTGCACTAGCGACCTAAACGATAGTTTCCCTTAAAGATCATCTGAACATCCAGAGTGAAAAACACTGACTAAACACTGAAAGCAAAACCTTTTTCTGCCATCTGCCAACCCGACTTAGCCCTGTTTGTGAGCACTACCGCTCCCTGCATATCTACATGGGTGCGGTAGTCAGCACTACCGCACGTTTCTCCTTCTCTGGGGCGCAGTACTACCGCGTTATGCTCAGTCTTAGGGGCGTGGTAGTCCAAAATTAACTTTTTTCCTTGGATTTTGGGATCTTGACTTTCGAGAGATATCATTGGGATTGCCACCTCTGATTCGATCTCAACTCCTCTCTCTGTTTAACTAGTTTGATCCACTAAACCCTCCATAGATCCACACTTCTCTCTTGTTGGTTAATCTTCCCACATGCTATAAGAGAGAGGCCTTCTATGAGCCAAAAGGAGGACTTTTGGGGGCATCAAACCTATGATCTTCAGACTTCTACAGAGATAGCTAGAGGAAGCACTTGGAGCTAGAGGATTGGCTTGGATATCAAGTAACCTTTGTAAGCACTCTTCAAGTTTGTAATATAAGATAACTTGTCTTGTTTTTCCCATTTCATGTGTATTGTATAAATCTTTGATATGAAATGTATCTATTTTAGATTTGAACTTAACCTTTGCTTCAAGGTATTTGGAAGACCGTGTACTTGTCCTTTGTTTGATTTCAACAAGTTCTACATTGGAGCTTCGGGATCAAGAGCTAGAAGCGGGACAAACGTCGAATTGGAAGGTGAGTTACATCTTTCATCTCTTTTGAATGCATTTAATCTTGTTGTGAAGATTAGTTTAGGAATTCAAGGTAGCATTTGTTTCATTTTTGTCTTAGCATAGAGTTAGTGCATCCTGCTTTATCCTAAGAGAGTTTCTACCTATCCGTAGGGAGAAATATCTACAACAAAAACTGGTGACTCTGCTGGGGAATTGAATCCATTTTCTTTGCTTGTGAAGTTTTGCTTTCAATTCCACTCATTGATTGTAAGAATTGGGTTCTTTTACCCTCATTCACTTCCATGTTCTCTGCATTAGACTTCTATTAGAGATCAATAAGTCCTCTGGGTTGGAAACCCTTGAAAAGTCAAAATCTTTCCTCAAAATTCCACCTCTTTCCCCATGTTCACACACTATTGCGCCCCCGTAAATTCCTACAGAGCGGTAGTACCACGCCTTAACCACTGTCTAGAGCGCGGTAGTCTATCAGTACCACTCCCAGGTTGCCTGCAGGCTCGCGATAGTTCCTGGAAAGTGTTTTTATTTGGTTTGTTTGGTTATTTTTTTTGGGTCTTTTCGAGATTTGGATCCATGTTGGCCCTTTGAGTAAACACTAGTGTTTTGCTTGCATTTTTAAGCAAAATGCGTTCTATTTTTTAACCCATTTTAAGGTTTTGAGATCATTTTTTGGGTTTGGTGTGTTTGGATTGCTTGGCATCCTACAGTCGTTTTGACCCATATTAAGGTTTTGAGATCATTTTTTGGTTTGGTGTGTTTGGATTGCTTGGCATCTTATTTCCTTTACATCCTATCTAATGATTGTTGGGAAAGATTGATTCCTTGTCTCTGCTTTAGTCCAAAGAAAAGCTTGGTTTTGTCACTCTTTTTCTATATTCACGAAACTGGAAAAAATATATGTTCTTCTTGCTTTAATTTGATTATTTGCAATTCTTGGTCTCAAATTCATAAGAAGAAGAAGGGCTTGTTTCAGATTCATGTACATTCGAGTTAAAGATAGAATTGTTGAGTTCTTTTCTTTGTCTTCCATCTAATTGGAAACATTTGTAGAATCTTTCTTTCCGTAGCTTGGATGTGTATTTTTGAAGTGTGAAAAGATAGGAAATGGATTAGAATCATTACGTTTGGTGTTCATATGAAGAACTTTTTCATTACTTTGTGTTAGTCTTGGGTGCATATTTTACTTCCTTCTATCATTTTGAAAATAAATAAAATTGCATGTGCATTGGGTTGTGCATATTGGGAACGGAAAGAATTCTTCCTTACTTTAGCTAGTGTTCATCGAAGAGAAAGGCTCATTTCGATTCATCTTCATTTGCATGGTTTGAGTCGTCACAACATCATCAAGTTGCACTTCCATAACCCGATTGTGTAAGACAACCTCTAAAATTAATCTCCCTAACTAAACCAACATTAACCTCACTTGAGGAAATCAAAAGAATTTGGTAGATAGGTAGGACACCAGGGATAGGCATCAAAATAATTCCCCCTTGTCATTTTTCATCTGAGACATAGTCGTTGTCTTCAGGGAACTAAAATCCTCTAGTATTTGTTGACATGGTCAAACACCAGTTTGTGGAGGGGCCTCCTGACTATTTTAAACTTTTAGGGGTTAAACCACCGTGAGATCGAGAACCGGACGGACTCTGTGGAATGCCGCACTCCACTTAGCTCTAAGGAAACATCAATCATTGTCTTCCTTGTGTTATACAGCCACCATACTGATAATACAAGGGTGATAAGGCAGAAGCGCCAAAAACCTTTTCCAACGTGTCATGAACGAGGTAGCTTAGTGACTTTTCTTCTAGGGCTCTTTACAAAGGATCCCTTTCGGTAGAGGGATATCCTTCCATTATTGGTCTCTCATTTTGTATTGTTCGACTTGGATTTCATCACCTTGCGAAGGATACAATTTGTTGAGGTCTCCAGCTCTTAGTTAGGAGGTTTTGCTTGTTATCTTGTAGAGGGTCTTTTTCTTTGTAGGGATGCTTGTTGGCATTCTGGTCATTTTGTTGTACAGCTCGCTTACTGTGGTAGCGGCCTCGGTATAGTTTTTTGAGCTTGCTCTTTTGGCCTGTGAGCCTTTTCTTTTCCTAGCTCCCCTTTCGCATGCTCGGTTTCCTGAGGGTTTTGAGTTCTTTTTAACAAGATTTCATCCACATCACTTAGTTTTGTTTCATGGAGAATCTACCTCCATGCACCCATACTCCTTCTGGGACTACCAATCCGGAGACCCCTTTTCAAGGGGTACCTTTTAGTTTTCCTCTAGTTGGAGATACTGGTCCTCCCTTTATTGCCACGTTAAATCTTCTTGGATTAACCATAGGATTACCGGTGTGGTTATTCAATCCGGTAATTCCAATTGCACCCAATGTTTCGAATGTTAATTCTCCACCACGAGAGAGTCAATCCCAAACTAATCCTTCCCCTTCTTCGTTGGATGAATCTTCTTCCGTTCCTTTTTCCTCGCCTGATCAAAGCAATAGTGTTAGTAATCAGGTGGATAAGAAGAAGAAGAAAAGGAAAGTTAAGAAGAAGAAGGATAAGGAAGAGACCAAGCGTAAATCAGTTCCCTCTAATGGCACTCATTCTACGAAAACACCTCGTAAGCCCAAGTTCCCCTGCAAACTCTACAAGGGTGATCACCTTCTCAAGGATTGCCCCGGTCTTTCCTGCGTGTCAGAAATGTGGTCTAAAAACCCCAAACCACTTGTATCGTCGACCTCTAATCATCATGTTGATGACACTCCCTCAACCAATGATCCCTTGGTGAAGGGTCGGAAGGGTAAAGTCTTATATCCCTGTTTGATATGCAAGGGTATGCACCATACTTTCCTTTGTCCAAGCATGGATGAAGCTTCGCGGTGGTTGGAAGATATTACTAGTTCTCAACTGGTGCTTCCAACAGACGATAGTAAGTTTTCCCTCGACCCCCCGCTGGTTGGCCAAGTGATTAATTCAGTTTCATCTGCAATTGATCCCACTCTCCCTTCCGAGAGTGAAGTGATCGAGTCGCTATCATCTCCACTCGATCCCGCTCTTTCATTGAAGAAAGTCCAGACTGAAGCAGTCATCTTGACACAATCTTCGTCTCATTCTTATCTTCCAAGCGAGAGTGAATTGGAAACCGTTGATGTTTTCCTTATCGGTTCAGAATGTCCTCGGCAAGGGGAAACCCCGTCCATTTCCACGAGACCCCCTCCAAGTACTGAGGTTATTTCCTTTGATTGGAATGGTCTAACAGAATCTCGTCTTCCTTCGAGTGTTCCTTTTCAAATATTTGTAGGATTTCTGATAAAGAAATTTTCTGTACGATAGTTGATGAAGGAGATTTTGTTAGTATTCTATCCTCAACTGCTTGGCAAGCCTTAGGTTCTCCTCGGCTTGTTCCCATCACTAACTAGATATTGGATTTCAATAGAAGGCCTACTGGACCTTTAGGGTCCCTTCCTCAGTTACCTATCACTTTGGGAGGGAAAACTGTCTGTATTGATTTCATGGTCGTCCAAGCTCCCTTATATTTTAATCTACTCCTTGGACGTGATTACGTCTATGCAATGAAGGTTGTAGTGTCCTCACTCTTTCGAGTGATGTATTTTCCCCATCATGGGGATGTTGTGACCATCGATCAGCTTTCCTTTTTGACGCCCACTCATCGCATTACTCCTAGTCACCATACTTCCCTAAATGTTCCACATCTTTCAGTGGTTTCTTCCTCCTAAGGGGGGGACGTTGGAGCAACATTCTATTCCAGTGTCAAGCTCGTTAAAAAATGAAACCATTTTCTCAAGCATAGTTTACTTTTGGTTTTAAGCTTGTGTAAAAATGAAACCAACCATCGTTTCAAGCATAGTTTACTTTTGGCTTTAAGCTTGTGTAAAAATGAAACCAGCCATCATTTTGAGCAGAGTTCCCTTTATGTGTCAAGCTCATTAAAAAATGAAACATGTCACCATGAGCATAGTTCCCTTTCTATGTCAAGCTCGTTAAAAAATGAAATAGGTTCGTACGAGCATAGTTTATTATTTGTTTCAAGCTCGTTAAAAAATGAAACCGACCCTCAAGCACAGTTTACTTTTGGTTTTAAGCTTGTGTAAAAACGAAACCAATCCCAAGCATAGTTTACGTTCGGTTTCAATCTTGCGTAAAAATGAAACTACCTTTGAGCATAATTTTTTTCTGTTTTAAGCTTGTTAAAAAATAAAAAGGACCCTTTCAAGCATTGTTATTACCTATTTCAAGCTTGTGTAAAAATGAAATAGATCTCCCTTCCATTTGTTCGAGTCTCTCGCTAGAGTTAGGATTTGAACCTTCATTTCATCTGCCTGGGTCACTTGGTCCTAGTTCTCCCTACCCCCCCTGGTGAACACATTCGGATTAGTAGCTAGTATTTTTGGGTAAGGAAGAAGAGTAGTCAGGCGAAACAAAGCTTGGGGGGCATGTTTAGCTGTTAGAAATCATGTTGGGGACATTTACCAACCTCTGGTCATCATGTTTGGAGGGAACCCATCAATGGGCCTTAACCATGAGCAGAGTTTACCATTGGCTTCAAGCTCATTAAAAAATGAAACCAGTAGTCTGAGCAAAGTTCTACTCCTATGTCAAGCTCGTTAAAAAATGAAACATATCCTTTCCCTTTGAGTCGAGTCTCCTCGTAGACTTAGTACCTGAACCTTCTTTTCACTCGCCTATACCTTAGGCGAATGAAATGAAGCTTGGGGGCATGTCTTCAACCTCTGGAAGTTACGTTGAAGTCAACTCGATCTCCTCTCCACACCAAGTTGGAGCTAAGTCACTTACCTCTAGCAATCATGCTGGGGGGCATGTACCAACCTTTGGATTTCATGACAGGAAGAAGTTCACCATTGGGAACATTTTCGAGCATACTTTCCTTTTTAGGTTTCGAGCTCATTAAACCATGAAAATTATCCTGAGCATAGTTCATTTTTTGTTACAAGCTCGTTAAAAAATGAAGCAGACATCATGAGCATTCTTCTAACCTATCTTCGAGCTCATTAAAAACAGTAAGATGGTGTTTGAGCTTACTTTTCACTTTTTCGTGATCTAGTTAAAAACATGAAAAGTGGTTTGAGATTACTTTTCCTTTTTCGTGCTCTGGATCCAAACATGAAAAAGATTCTGAGTGCTTCTGATACCATTATCGTGCTCGCTAGACTATTTACGGAAAAAGAACTGTGCCGAGTATACTTTTCCTTTGTCGTACTCGGTCATCAACCATGAAAAAGTTGTACATGGAGTCCTCTTTAAGCTCTTTTCAGACTCCTAAAATAGGAAAATATGGCCAAGCGAAATTGATTCGTTCATGCTTGTAAAAGGATTTGAATGATCATCTCCCTAGTGATAGTTTACCCCTTTTTCGAACTAGGGGGCACTCCTTACGAAAAAGGAATACTCCAGCCAAACATGACTGGAAGAGTCCTCTCCCGCGTTGTTTTACCCTTTTTCGGGCGATGAGGCTAAATTTACGAAAAAGGACCGTTGGAGTCTTATTTATTTATTTTCAGACTCTCTAAACATGAAATGACGACCGAGTTTTTCCTTCCTTGGACTCGTTAAAATTCAACATCGAAGGGCCCACTTTGGGACGAACCCCTCCTTTCTCAGGTTCGAAAAACATGTGCGATTGGACTCATCTATGAGATGAGCTATACCGAGCATCTATTATCCTCCTCAATCTCATAAAACAACAAAGAGGTACTCGTCCATCATGTCGGGGGAAAATGGGAAAATGAGTCAAGTTTACCTTGTTGGCAGCTTGTGAGTCGTCACTTTTGAACATGGCATGCATCCTCACCTTGTCTGTTTTGGGTAGTCAGTCTTGCTGATAGTGTCATCATTATGATCATGCGTCCTCATTATTGCTATGAGTTCATACTTCCTATGGTTCTGTCTGTTCAAGTAGTCCCTGCTGCCAAGCTCTGTTTCATGCCGTTATATGTTCAAAGGGTTATTACCTTGAGTCCACCTCCACTTCATGTCAAACCTTCCCTTTGTGTCAGTACATATTCTATTGTTTCATCGGTCCATACTATCTCTCATCCTGATTTCATGTTGATGATGTGAGAATCATTATGGCCCACCTTCGACGAGTCTATTCCCGTCGACACCAAATCACTATCCAGGAATTAGGATTAGGAGTCAACCACTAGTACCTTGGTACCTGCATGCCTCAATGGCAGGTTTCCTCATGTTCGACAGTATTTTTTCATCATTGACCTCTGATTGAATGATCTCTCGGATGCTCGACATCAACTCCTTTATTCGCATTTCGTTGAGATGTACTATAGATACCTTGGGGATCATTGTCATTATTGGTGATTTCCCTCGCATTTGTTAACAGTTCACATCATTGACTGGTAATCAAATGGTTTCTACCATGTTCAACTTCAACACCTTGTAATCACATGGCTAGATTCGTATCGTTTGCGATCGGGTAGAAGACCCTGGACACCCTTTTGTATTTTGATTACTTCCAGGTTGCAATGGAGATTTTTTCTGTATTGTCACACAGATCCACTTTTGTATTGGTCGTGGCTGTGTCATCACTGTCTCATGGATCTATGCTTGTTCATAGTAGCCATGATTTGTCTACAGTCTATATCATCTCAGCACTCATGGATCTGCAATGTATTGGTCGGCAGCCATGCTTTGAGTCAATTGTTTTCGAGCATGGGAATGCCCACCTCGGTGGTATATCCGACATTTTGTTTCTATTTCAGCTCCTTGTTGCTCCCCTCGATGCTATCTCCGAACCATATTTGTAAAGTCTTTCGGACATCAGTCTCTTCTGACCTCACACTTTAGGGGGCATCTGTTATACCTCAATATTACACATTATGTATTAGTGTCTCATCCTTGCACTAGCGACCTAAATGACAATTTCCCTTAAAAATCATCTGAACATCCAGAGTGAAAAACACTGACTGAACACTGAAAGAAAAACCTTTTTCTGCCATCTGCCAACCCAACTTAGCCCTATTTGTGAGCACTACCGCTTCCTACACATCTATAGGGCACGGTAGTCAGCACTACCGCACGTTGCTCCTTCTCTGGGGCGCGGTACTACCGCGTTATGCTCAGTCTTAGGGGCGTGGTAGTCCAAAATTAACTTTTTGCCTTGGATTTTGGGATCTTGACTTTCGAGAGATATCATTGGGATTGCCACCTCTGATTCGATCTCAACTCCTCTCTCTGTTTAGCTAGCTTGATCCACTAAACCCTCCATAGATCCACACTTCTCTCTTGTTGGTTAATCTTCCCACATGCTATAAGAGAGAGGCCTTCCATGAGCCAAAAGGAGGACTTTTGGGGGCATCAAACCTATGATCTTCAGACTTCTATAGAGATAGCTAGAGGAAGCACTTGGAGCTGGAGGATTGGCTTGGATATCAAGCAACCTTTGTAAGCACTCTTTAAGTTTGTAATATAAGATAACTTGTCTTGTTTTTTCCATTTCATGTGTATTGTATAAATCTTTGATATGAAATGTATCTATTTTAGATTTGAACTTAACCTTTGCTTCAAGGTATTTGGAAGACCGCGTGCTTGTCCTTTGTTTGATTTCAACAGGTTCTACATTGGAGCTTCGGGATCAAGAGCTAGAAGAGGGACAAACGTCGAATTGGAAGGTGAGTTACATCTTTCATCTCTTCTGAATGCATTTAATCTTGTTGTGAAGATTAGTTCAGGAACTCAAGGTAGCATTTGTTTCCTTTTTGTCTTAGCATAGAGTCAGTGCATCCTGCTTTATCCTAAGAGAGTTTCTACCTATCCGTAGGGAGAAATATCTACAACACCAAGAGGGTCGCTTAATCAAAAAACAAAGAGGGAATCCAACTAGGGTTTAATAAAATATTGGGAAAATGCAAAAAAAGCTTTGTTTTTTGTATTACATTAAAACATGAAAATAACACATGTATGTATGTATGTATCAACAAAAAATGCATGTACCAACTAGGTTGTTTCAACAACTGCACGTTGTTCTTCTGCAAGTGACACATGATCCCATTCATCAACCCAATCCATGCATTTGCATTCATCCCATTCGCCATTGTTGCAAGGGCTGCAAAAGAAAGTAAGTTTTCACATCCATATTTCAAATAAGGGGTTGTTTCATCTTCGAACTGAATGAAATCCATGTGTTCCTTGTACTGTGCCACAACTATAGGAACGTGATCAATCTATGTCAACCACTTGCCAAAAATTTCTTACCACACGTCCTGTCACTGATGATGTTTATTGATCTCTTGCTCGGTCTGGCATTGTTGCAGAGCACCATTGAACTATGGATTATGCATCTTGGATATGAGGGTTTGTATTAAACCTCATCTCTTCCCTCCGTAGTGCGGTCTTGATGCATGGCCCGGCCCCATCATGCTCTCCTTTTCCGTGATCGGTCTCAAAATAGTTCCAGATATGCGGCACATTATAAGTCTTATGCAAAATTCTCATCCATTGGAATACTCGGGCATTTTTGAACTGGCCCACACAACCATCCGACCATATCCAATGTTGATCCATCTGTATATCTCTGTCCTTCAACTGATCATAGAAAATTCGAAAACAATGTTGCACATAATGCAGATCATGGGTTTTATTAGCACTTATGTAAAAGTTTGTCTCCTTCAGTATTATCCTCATGCTATTTCTACTCTCTGGCCCATGCCTATACATAATATGTACCATGATGTTGACTTGGTCTGAATGGTAGTAGTGACTCTGGATTTCATTTTGTGGCTGAAGGGTGTAATTTTCTGCAAAATACACAATTGACAGTATGGTTCCAACAGGAAACGTGTCTCTACATTTTCTGTACTGCTCATCTTGTCATCGCTCTACATGCACATGTTGAACATACTGCTCTTTTTTCTTGTAGAACTCCACCAAGAAGTCACATACCTGTTCATGTTTCCATGAAAACAAGGGAAATATTACAATGTGGCCTTTGGAAAAATGTATATGTCATAAATTGAACGTGTAATATGAAAAATATTCAATATTCATTTGTACCTGTGACTTCACTAATGCAATCTTTTTACTTTCCCTGGCACTGTCTAACTGATAGGTTATGTACTTGAAGCTCTGCATCTCCATGACCATCCTACCAAATTCATACTCCTCGCTGTCATGAATGCAACGGTTCAAAAGAGAAAACCCACTGCACCTAGAACATGTCCCATATAGACATGATTTTTCATAATATATTTGTCCTTCGGGCCTTGGACACATGATGTTGTGGATAAAGTCTCTTGATGCATTTGGTGGTAGTATGGATTCATTGCATCCCTGCATAATTTTAGTATGCAAATCACAAAATATATGTTTATATGTGTCATAATAATATTCATATTCTACGTGGTATCTACAACAACAGGTGTTCTGATCAATGCATATACGAATGTACCATGGTTTTCATTTCTCAAAGGACCTTTGGCCCAGGTTCAATTGTGTGCACTCATTCCTGAATCTCTCATAGAGTTCCGTCTGTGTGGTGTCAAGGAAGTGCTTAACATGGGGTTCACGTTCAGTAGAACCTTTTCTCAGCTTTAGAACGTCTCTTTGGTTTGATGAAGGTCTGGTATGATCATGCCAAAACTTTTGTACTAACTCCTTAACAACATCAATTAGCTTCCTATCTCCACACGGAAACCTACCAACAAAATCCCAACAATCGTTTCCACCCGGAGTGTCAAGATTTTCTCATATAACAGAGTACTTTTTAATAGTTTTTCTATTTAATTTAAGCATGTGAGAAGTGTGTGATAGTAGGCGACATTGCCTTGTGGACTTGCTTACAACTGATTCCGCTAACACACAACGAGCCGGAAATAGATATTTTGTACGAGACGTCTTCCTAATCACATTAAATGCAGATTGGAGATTTCTAACAATATGACTGCTAGCCTCTGAAATTTTAACTATCTTTATGCCCAAAATTCTCCTAACAACAGCTAACAATGTGACTTTAACAAACATAGCAATAATTGACATTTACCTGCATCACCTTTGGATTCAAAATATTCCTTGACAATTTTTTTGCATTGCCATTCGATAGTAATTTTTGGCAACTTACCTTCAAGGCCCGATAGAGCACTTTCATCCACATGAATACGACTAGGAGTTCTTCTTCTTGCACTGGACAGTCGAGGTAGGGAAGGTGGACATGAGACATGAATACCAGAGCTTGTTTGTTGTGGTGCTTCGTTCACACATTAGGCCATAATGGGAGTGTGATCGACATGGATTTGGTCTTCTTGGGGATATTGCAAATTAAGCACTGCTTGTATGTCCATCTCTACACATGCAGTATCTCCCAATATTCTTGTTTCGTGAGTAACTTCAGCATGACTCATTGATGGATTGTTGGTTAGATATTGTGTTGATGTTGGAATTTGAGTTGGGTCTGTTGGACGCAACCGCTTTACCTGTGGTTCTGAACAAGAGGATGTCATATCAACAACTATGTTAGGATCAGTGGCAGGATCAATGACAAGATCATGTCTCACTCTTTCCATTGCCAACCTGGCCTTTTCTCTTACGTCATTGACCTTTTCAATGGGAAGATTCCTTCTAGATTTTTTTGCTCTGTTACGTGAGTTTCCCATCTCCAAAAGTCTCTTTAACAAAACTATGAGGTCTACCCATGCAAAAGAAACAACAAATAAGATATTAGTTCCATTATACAATGAACTTGACACATTCCAATATAACTTACCACTTTACAAATTAACACATGCAACTACAAACTATGGTGGTTTATTTGTGTTGACCATGTATCTAAGGCAAGGGGTTAGGGTGTAGTATGCTAAGGATAGGTAAATTAGACTAGGATAGGGTTCAAATGGAAATAATATGGTATCCTAGGGGTTTCATAATTATCAAAGAAACAAATTATCAAAGAGACATAAAGACAAACTACTTTCCTTATCATGTATAACAAATTATGTATATTGAAATGATCCAGTGAGTTATGTAAGCCATGCAAAGTTGAAGTCACATGAAGTTTGAGTTATCAAGTTATCTAAATCGAGTCTCCCATGCAAAATCAAATCAAACTGTTTTTCGAGTTGAGAACTCAAGCACGTCTAATCCAAGTCATGAACTCAAGTGTCTAGACTGAGTTGGGAACTCAAGTGTACAATAGAGTATTCATGTGTTTGCAGATATTACAATTATAGGACTAGCACTATCTCCTTTGTGTTCAAAAAAGTAGTAGAAGTCGCAAGAAGAGGACTGAAATATTCTTCCTTTCCAACACCCTAGGATGAGATGACATTACACGTAATAAGCTACATTACCTCTGAGGCCAGACACAACATGGTGCTTGGTTATCACTCTAAATTTCTTTCCCATCTAATTCATCAGATAAACATAATTATCCCTTACAATTTTGATCAATATAGATGATGGTTGGTCAAGTATAGAATGGAGAAACTAGTGTCTTTCCTAGCCATGAATTGATCAAAACTTTTGGTAATAACACCTTACGGCAGATATGCCTACGGATGTCTTGGGAATAGTTTGATAGTTTTTCTACATCAAATAAGCTAAAGATAATAAGTTTACTAATTACACAAAGAGGAGGTTGCAAATTCTCCCAAGGAAGGAGAATTCAATGAGGTAGAGACAAGTAGTCAAGCTCAAAGGGACGATATTAAAGAAACATTATGATAAACGTAGAATGAAGAGGAGAGCATGGAAAAAATGTAGTGAACTATTCAATATGGTCCTCTCCCATTATTTCTTCTTAGGATTTTATTCAAATTGAAGAGTCTAAAGAGAGAACCTCATCCATGCCATCCTTGTGTGAAATCAAAATATAAATTCATTGAAATAATTATTGGTTTACATTGCATACTTCATCTTGTCTAGTGAATACGAGTTTTTTTAGATGTGAACTTGGGAATTCTTCTTGTCAAATTCATTGTTGTCTATGCATGGATATTGTTGTAGGAATATGATAAAACACAAGGCATGGGAGAATCTCAAATCTTGTGAATGAAAACAGTTATTTACAATTCACCATAGCTATAGAAATGATCTCCACTTGCAATGGAAACTGGTAGCTTGAATGTATCCACTAGATTCCAAGACCACTGAAGATGTTTGTTAGATTCCAAGAGTGATTTTGTGTCCAATAGATCAATAAGTGTCCAAAAGATCAATGAATGTTAGCCAATAAGAAACTTGGAAGAGCTTGAAAATCCCGTTTTTTTGGTAGCATTCTCGGGAACATAAAACTATGTTTTCTTTTAACTAGCAGCAGACACGCGCACGCATGTTTACATGTGCGCATGCGTATTCGTAGTCCGTACACGCCATCAGTGCGTACGTGCTAAAACACGCGCACACGCGCCCATGCATAACTTTTACACCATTAATTGAAAAACGCTTACGCCATTTAATGCCAAACATTCAATACTTCAAAAATATTGCATCCTTGACATGTGACGAGTTATGATTCATGAGGTTATAATGACCCATGTTTTAGTGTACGTGTGATCCAGGTGGATATTGGTGGCCACCCACCTTTCCAACTGGCCCAAAACAGTTTTATGGCAATTTTGGTATTGTACTATTTTTAGCATTTTTTCGGGTCCTGAACTTCCCGGGCCATTTTGAGGCCCTAAACGACCTTTTTTGGCAATTCGGGGGGCCAAATGGTTGCCTTTGACATACATTTGGCCCTAGTCGAAAGTTGTAAATCTCGGATAGACCTCTCCAACGGGCTACCGAGCGCCCCAAACGGAGATCGTATGCAAAAGTTACGACCCCAGGAAGTTGATGTACTAACTTACCCAAACGGGGCCCACATGACTTTTGGCGCTTCACCTCCTAGGGTTAGGTTTTTGGATGTCTAGGGTTTTTGACAGTCCTGTTTATTGTAAAAGGCCTTGAGAGCCTCATTGTAACCATCTTCTTGCAAAATGAGCGAAGCCGTCACATCTCTTCTCAGAGATAAGCCGCCACCATTCCAGCAAGCTTGTTTTCCGCTGCATTTTGCAGTTCTAGCTTATTTCCTTATTGAATAGAAAACCAGTTTTACGGTATCTCTGTTATTTTGTGTCAAGCATCTGATAATAATCTGTATTCATTTCGTTCTGCTCATAAAATCTGGATTAGTGGTATCAGAGTAGTCTGCTCCTTGTCGTCTTAATGCATGTCCCCAACGAGGTCAGGGTACAAAGAATTGGGTCTCGAGCTTGTTTCTCTTGAGGACAAAAGCTCTCGCACGCCCAAGCGACCTCTCATGGCAGGAGAAAAGAAAGATGACGGGACGGGAGATCCTATCAAAATGTTGCTTGAGGAAGCCCTCACACAGTAGAGGAACGAGATGATGGATAGTTTCGCGCAAATCCTTCGGCGACTACCAACAAGCAACGCATCTTCCTCGAGCGGAGGCGCCGCCCCCTTCAAGGTACAAATCAACTTCGATATTCCTATATTTGAAGGACAGATAGACGCAGATGCTGTAGATAAGTGGTTGAATCTACTGGAAGGGTATTTTTATGTCCATAACTTTTCGAATAAATAAAAGATTACTTTTGTGCTCCTCAAAGCCGTTCCCCATGTCAAAGATTGGTGGGAAACATTCTGCGAGCAAAAGGACACAGAAGAAACCACATTATTTTCAGTCACGGCCACCTAGGAATCCTTCAGGGATGCTATTAAGGAACAATACTACCCTGTTGGAAGTTATGACGACTTGTATACCAAATGGACCACACTGCAACAAGAAAGAGACCAAGCAGTGCCAGAGTTCACAAATATCTTCCATACATTGCGCACCAAGCTGGGTATCAAAGATTTAGAGCGACATCTGGTGCTCAAGTATCGCGGTGGTTTGCATAGATACATCCAGACCGAAATGGAATTTCTGGACGTCTCTTCCTTGGGCGCGGCCTACCGATATGCCGTCAAAATTGAGCAGAAGCTCAATCAAAAGACGCGGCAATTTGAGCCTGGGAACCCTTCATAGCAAAATACAGGAAAGGACAGCCCCAACCCACAGAATAAAGGACAGAGCAAAGATGGACAGTATCAGGACAACCAGTCCAAGCCGCAAGCAAAGAAGGACACCGGAAAAACAAAGAAAGATACTGGGAAGTGGTGCGACTTCCATAAGAGCCCTTGGCATAACACTGCTGATTGCCACTCAAAGCAGTCACTGGTGGCTAAAGTGAAAGCATCTGAATCGGATGCGGGTTCTGACTCTGAGTCTGAACCATAAAGGGGAAGACGGATCATTGACACGGAACCTAGTACCACCATTGCTACCACCAAGCTCCATCCTGATGAACCAGACGAGCCAGAAGAAGGAGAACGCCTCTTCCATTCACAGATGTGGGTAAAAGGCACCCCGCTGCACTTCATCGTTGATAGCAGTAGCCAGAAGAATCTCATCTCAGCAGAGGTCGTCAAGCGCCTGGCCCCTCCGACAAAACCGCACCCACAACCCTACACCATTGGATGGCTCCGCAAAGGAAGCGATCTCCGCGTCAGCCAACAGTGCCGACTGCCATACGGCATCAAGACCTTCAAGGACGAGGTATTGTGTGATGTCGCTCCTCTCGAAGTTTCAGATGTTCTTTTGGGCCAACCTTATTTATGGAAACGTCATGCTATATATGAGTCTAAGCCTCGTAGTGTTATTATTTCTTTGAACAGGAAATTTTACAGGATACCCGAGGCAGTCCCTCCTAGTGCTATTTCCTTGATCTATGCCAAGCAATGCAGGAAGGTCATCTCTCAGACCGGGAAATTTGTCTTCTTCGTGATTCACTCTCAGAGTGAAAGAAAGATCGCAGCCACATCTCGGGCCTCCATGACCGATCTATCCACACAACAGAAGCAAGTGGATAAGGTGGTGGAAGGATACTCAGATATCTTCTCCTCTTCGACCGGGGTACCTCTGCACTGCCAGGTCAAGCATCCCATCGATTTAACCCCGGGCGCATCGCTACCCAATGGGCCAGTCTATCGCCACTCTCTATTGGTAAACGAGGAGATCAAGAGGCAGATCCAAGAATTGCTCCACAAGGGGCACATCCATCCCATTTCATCACCTTGTGGGAGCCCAATCGTGCTAGTGCAGAAGAAAGATGGGACCTGGTGACTCTGCATTGATTACCGGGCCCTGAATAAAATCACAGTCCGTAACCGGTACCCGATTACCCGAATCGATGACCTCCTTGATCAGCTCACGGGGGCCAAATACTTCAGGAAGATTGATCTGAAGTCTGGCTGCCACCAGGTCCCAATAGAACAAACAGATGTATGGAAGACTGCCTTCAAGTCAAAAGAAGGTCTTTTTGAATGGCTGGTCATGCCTTTTGGTTTGACAAATGCTCCAACAAATTTTATGAGGATGATGGACGATATCCTACGACCTTTCACCAACAATTTTTTAGTGGTGTATCCGGATGACATCCTCATCTACAACAAGACTTGGGAGGAACACTTGCAGCATATTCAGCAGGTTCTGCACACCCTGCGGAAGCACAAACTATATGCAAACTTGGAAAAATGCTCCTTTGTCATGGACAGGGTCCATTACTTAAGCTGCATCGTTGATCGACATGGTGTGCATGTGGATCCAGCCAAGATCCAGGTCATCCGTGATTGGCCAGCCCCAACCACACTCACTAAAATTCGGAGCTTCTTGGGCCTCGCCAATTTCTATCGCTGGTTCATGCTGGGATTCTCTCATATCGCATGGGCCCTCAGCCAAGTGACCAGGGGTGGTGGTAAGGAAAAATTTGTGTGGGGCCTGTCCCAACAAAAAGCCTTCGATGAATTGAAGAAGCGTTTGTGGTCATCGTCGGTACTCTCATTACCGAACCTACAACATCCCTTTGAGATCGAGACAGATGCTTCAGATTATGCTGTGGGCGCCGTTCTCACTCAACACAGCCACCCTGTGGCATATCATAGTGAGACACTATCAGATGCTATCTGCAAGTATCCTACCTACGAAAAAGAAATGTACTCCATTGTGCAAGCCTGCCGCCAGTGGAGACATTACATTCTTGGGAAGGAGACAATCATCCACACTGATCACAAGCCACTACAGTTCATGCAGACCCAAGGAAAGTTGCAGAATGACCACCATCAGAAGTGGTGAACATATTTACAGCAGTTCCACCTCAACATCAAATATAAAACAGGGAGTACCAACCGAGTTGTTGATTGCCTCAGTCGACCTCCAGTCGCGGCACTTACCACGGTGCTCAACTCTTGCAACCACGAGACCTCCGAATGGCCCCACCTCTACGAGACAGACCCTGACTTCTCCGCCACCTATCAAATGTTGGGCACCAACTCAGTGGTTGCTAATTTCCATCTTCAGGACGGGTTGTTGTGTCGTTTGGGCCATCTTTGCGTTCCATCAAGCGAGCGTGTGAAGCTGATTTGGGAAGCTCACTACAGTCGACTGGCAGGACACTTTGGCATCGAAAAGACAGTGGCAGTGTTGCAGAAACATTTCTACTGGCCGAAACTTCAACATGATGTAGGCAAGTATATCATGTCCTGCACCGCTTGCGCTATTGCCAAACCAACCACTAAGAAACAGGGCCTATACACCCCTCTGGCTACTCCTGATAGGCCATGGGAATCCATCTCAATGGACTACATGTCGGGCCTCCCGTCCACCAAGAGAGGAAACGACTGTGTTTTCATGGTTGTTGATCGCTTTTCCAAGATGGCAATTCTAGCCGCTTGCAAGAAGAACATCACAGCAGAAGCCACTGCCAAGCTCTTCTTTAAACGAGTATGGGTACATTTTGGGATCCCACAGACCATTATCTCAGACCATGACAGTCAATTCCTCAGCTCATTCTGGTCAAGCCTCTGGTCACTGCTGGATACCAAGCTCACCAAATCAAATGCCTTCCACCCTCAGATCGATGGGCAAACAGAGGTCATCAACCGGATGGTCATACATATCCTGCGCATGTACAATTCAACACACCCCCGCACATGGGATGAGAGTCTCCCCTATGTCCAACATAGCTACAACCGAGCCCTGCATAACTCAACTGGCCACATCCCCTTTCAGGTGGGGTTGGGATTCCAACCATTGGGCCCCATGGATGTTGCACTTCCCCTTGCGACCACCTCAGCTGACTCATCCCCAGAAGCTGACAAAGCCGCCCGGTTCATTGAACGGATCCAGCATATCCACCAACAGGTTCAAGATATTCTACAGAAGTCTAATGCTAAGTACAAGCAGCGCCATGATCAACATCGGGTGCCACATAAGTTTCAGGTGGGCGACAAAGTTTGGTTGCATTTGCAGAAAGAACGCCTTACAGGGCCCCATTGAGAGCTTCTCCCACTCCGTTATGGGTCGTACACCATCACCAAGGCGGTGGGTGACAATGCTTTTGAGCTCAACATTCCCCCCTTCCTTGGTCTGCATCCAGTCTTCAACGTGGCTTTCCTTCGGCCATATTTCCCACCACTATTAGACAACTCAGAGATAGCAGAGAAGTTGACACCAACAGAGCTCAACCCTGACTGCCTACAACAAGAATCCAGTGATCATATTGCAGACACACAGATCAAGGGCACTCGACATCAAAGGATCCAGCTTTATCGAGTTGTCAAAGCAGGGCAGCTCCTGCACCAAGGCAAGTGGCTCACCCGAGGCCAAATTCAGCAGAAATTTCCTCATCCGATGGGGGAACTCAACGCAATGGAGACCATTGCTTCCTAAGGAGGGAGGATTGATCCAGGTGGATATTGGTGGCCACCCACCTTTCTAACTGGCTCAAAACAGTTTTATGGCAATTTTGGTATTGTACTATTTTTAGCAGTTTTTCGGGTCCTGAACTTCCGGGGCCATTTTGAGGCCCTAAACGACCTTTTTTGGCAATTCGGGGGGCCAAATGGCTGCCACCGGCATGACTTTGGCCCCATTCAAAAGTTGTAAATCTCAGATAAACCTTTCCAATGGGCTACCGAGCGCCCCAAACGGAGATCGTATGCAAAAGTTACGACCCCGAGAAGTTGATGTACTAACTTACCCAAACGGGGCCCACATGACTTTTGGCGCTTCACCTCCTAGGGTTAGGTTTTTGGATGTCTAAGGTTTTTGACAGTCCTGTTTATTGTAAAAGGCCTTGAGAGCCTCATTGTAACCATCTTCTTGCAAAATGAGCGCAGCCGTCACATCTCTTCTCAGAGATAAGCCGCCA
Source organism: Larix kaempferi (assembly GCA_027924585.1). Taxonomy (NCBI): domain Eukaryota; kingdom Viridiplantae; phylum Streptophyta; class Pinopsida; order Pinales; family Pinaceae; genus Larix; species Larix kaempferi. The sequence continues at coordinate 2,372,354 of BSBM01001331.1, forward strand.
CCATTCCAGCAAGCTTGTTTTCCGCTGCATTTTACAGTTCTAGCTTATTTCCTTATTGAATAGAAAACCAGTTTTACTGTATCTCTGTTATTTTGTGTCAAGCATCTGATAATAATCTGTATTCATTTCGTTCTACTCATAAAATCCGGATCAACGTGTGTGTGTATTAGAATTGGTTCTTAAACCTTGATAGTCCTGGTTATTATGCATAACTATGTTAGACATGGAGACCTATATGGTTGCTTAGAATATTCATTAATGATGATCATTGATAATTGATTATAATGTTTATAGACCTTAACTATGATATTTATTATTTGTGTTTATTATGGTGTTGGTGTTCCTTAATTATGATGATGTTCCTTCATACTTGACAATGGTTTTTTCTTTGTAATGTGGTACATGAGACTTATACTAGATGATGTTGCAAATGTATTATTGGAAAAGGATAATAAATTGCATACATTGGACTATACTTCAAAAGTGGATAAATGAATGGCTAAAGAGAGGGGCGTTAAGGCTTCTAGGGATTTAAGGGTTTAGGACTTAAGGCGTAAGGTCTTCGGTATTTGGACTTTAAGGATTGTGGGTTAGGTTGTTTAGGAGTTAGGGTTGTGGGATTACAGGTTGAATGGTTCAATGGTTTAGGGGTTAAGGGATGTAGTGCTTTAGGGAGAGTGAGAGGTAGATATATATATATATATATATATATAGAGAGAGAGAGAGAGAGAAATGGGATATGGGATATGGGAGAGATAGAGAGAAAGAGATCATAGGGTTAAGGGGGGAGCAGTAGTATCCCACATAATACCTGCAAGGGTCGTGTCCGGTGCAACGCCACATGGGATTTGAAATGTAAACATGCTTAGAGGGTGAAAGAAGAGGATTGAGACCTAAATGAACGTTTCATAACTCAGAAGATACGATATGGGGATGAAATGATTTGGGCCCTGGGAACTAAATCATTTGGATATGAGTGTTTTTCACACCAAAGACGACCCATAGGGCCTCAAACATGGCCGAGTAAAGAAATAATACAAAAAAAACCCTCTCGTAAGTCCAACTTTCAAAAAAAATTGTAAGGGGCCCCTGGATTTTCCCTAGGGGGTGTTGTGGTCACAACAATGGGATACATGAGCCATGAGTAGGTTTTGTAAAATGAAACAAGGGCTTTAATCCCTAAATGACCCTCTCAACCTCAAGTGCCATGAACAAAACCTAAAATCCAAAACGTGAGCCATCTATAAGGTGTCTTTGGAATCAAAGTTGAATGCGAGTGTCATTACAATGTCTTGGGAATCATGTACGAGTATTAAACAAGAGCCTTTGTCAATAATATTTTCTTCTTGGGCATATGAACACCATTAGTTGTCCAATATAGATTATCCATAACATGCTTTATCCACTGTGGATGGTTCTTGGGCCCTTAACCCTAGTCTTGGTAGAAAAACAATAGCCTCAAGCCCTTAGCCATGGTTTATGGAGGGAAATAACAATCTTAGACCCGAAACATATTTTTTCAAGATCAAGTGCAATGATTGCATCCTCAAACTACCATGAAAGACCATGGATATGTTGCAAGGCATTGAACAACGTCAAAGAATGAAAACAGGTTCCTTGAGATCTTATTGAAGCATAATGAGCTCAATTGAATTCCACTTGAGACTTAATTGAAACTTCTTGACCTCAAGCGTCGTCAATAACACATAGAAGCCATGACACTAGCCCTCTACAAGGAGTCTTTTGCATATGAATTGAATATGGTTGCCATTATGATGTCTTAGGCATCAAGGATTTATCTTGGCTCCTTAAGCATGGCTAGTGGAGGGAAACAAGAGCCTCCAACACTAACTCTTGCTTCTTAGGCACAAACACCATGAAAGAGTCCTTGGACCACCACATATGAAATCTATAGGGTATTAGTCAACTTCAAGTGTGTTATGTGTGCCATGACTAGGTTAGTTGTGATTCAAAAATGGGTGTCAAGGTATGACGAAGGTATAGGGACAACAAGAAGCTCCTCGTGCCTTAAATGAAGCTTCTCAGGCTCAAGCACCATGAACAACACCTACAACTCAAGAAGCTTATTAGGATATGATGTTGATTGCTTCTTCAAACCACCACACATAACCCTTGTGGGGTATCTCTAGCAAATGCAGAGGGATACATATACCACGATTAGGCTACATTGCATGCCTTAAAAAAGATTATGTCATCATCATCATATTCATAATCATCATCATCATCCTCATCTTCATCATCATCATCATAATCATCATCATCACCATCTTCATCGTCGTCGCCATCATTGTCGTCGTCATCATCATCATCATCATTATCATCTTCATCATCATCATCATCATCATCGTTATTTTTATCTTCAGTGGAATGTTCCACCGCCAGATAATCAAATACCACCTGCGAGTTGGATCCATAAATGGGAAAAATGACTCATATTGTTTTCCACTTTAAAGCTTCTTATCACTGCTTTTCTATAAAGTTGTATATCACTACTTTATGGGTTTCGTTCAAGTAAATATACATTTTTAATGTTTTCCATTTAAAAATATAGAAATAACTTTGGCTGTATTCATTTCACTTTATCTTGGGTGATTTATCTTGAAATTTTATATAATGATTCGTTAAATATAGAATGTTTATTAAAATTTGAAATTACACTTTTAAAAGAATAAATTATAATTTTAAGCTATACAATTTTTTAAAACAAAATTATATATATTTTTAATAAGAATTATATAGAAAGCTGAAAAAATACTCTTTATCATATGCAAATCGTTTATGGCTGTTATAAAACTTTGTTAAAATGGTTGAATAAGAGAATTTGCAAACCCTTTTGTTGCTATTATATAACTTTGTTTAAATGGTTGAGTGTAAGTTAATTTGTATTATAAAATTATATATTTTTTCCTTTTTTAGTATGTTGTATTTATTAATTTCTTTTATTTTTTAATATGTTTTTTCTTAATAATGGATTTATTAAGTTTATATATTTTGTATCATTTAAATTTGAAATCATTTTTTTCTATTTAATTTATTAATATTATATATGTGACACATAATTATTTCTATTAAAAATATGAAAAATTATTTTCTTAAATATTTTACTTTTTCACTATGTTTTTCTTACCTTTCTTAATTGACATTCATACATGTCAATTTATTGCTTTGCATCCCACTTATTACTCATATGCATAAGTTCATTCTTTCTCTAGATCTTACTTTTCATTCATGCTCACAACTTCAACAACTTCAATAGACACAAATTTCTTCACTAAATTACATTACAATATTCATGAAAACGTGACTTTTGCACTTCCATTAATACAAAACTACAAATCATTCATATGTTTTTTAGTTAATTATATCCATCTTTCTTGACCAATGGTCATTAGTTGTGGATATCTCTCATTCTTGTTCTAAGTATTTGTCCTTGTTTTAAATATTTGTCCTTATTTCTTAACAAAAGAACGTATTTTAAAGAAAAACAAATAGGAAAGTATGTGCAAACAGAGATGTGATCGAAGCGAAAAGGAATTGGTCATGACAACAACAACACCTAAAATATATTTAATTTTAGATAAAATTACGTTGATGGGATTTTCAAATCAAGATAAAAGGCCCTGTGATCAAATTCTTTTAAAACTCCCTTTGTGTACACACATTTTTATTTTTACAGTGCATCTAGGAAGTTTTGGGACATTCATTCTTTCTTCATGGTATGTCTTGATTTAGTCAGTTAATAATTGCACCTTGAATGCTAATCTTGATTCAAAGAAATCCAAATTTGAGAGTTTTAAAGATTGTTTCTAACATATTTGAAAGATAAAGTTCTTTTAAAATGCCCTTTGTGTATACACATTTTTTTTTTGCAATGCATCCACTTAGGAAGTTTTGCTACATTCATTCTTTCCTCATGGTATGTCTTGATTTAGTCGGTTAATTTGCACCTTGAATGCTAACCTTGATTCAAAGAAATCCAAATTGGAAAGAAATCTAAATTTGAGAGTTGTAAAGATTGTTTCTAGCATATTTGAAAGATTGTTTCTAGCCTATTTGAAAGATTGTTTCCCTTTTTACATGCTTTTTCTTATTAATGGATTTACTCCGTGTTCCCTTTTTACATGCTTTTTCTGATTAATGGATTTACTCTTTTTACATGCTTTTTCTGATTAATGGATTTACTCTGTGATTGTGGTGTTTGATCCGTGCTTCTGTTCCCTTTGTCAAGCTTACTTTTCCATTACTCCATTCCCCTATAAAATTCCGGTCTGCTGAATTCCATTCCACTTTAATACTGACTTCCCTCTCAGTTTATTAGTTCATTTAGCAGAGTAATTTTTGCAAGCGTTTGGGTGCTGGTGGAAGCAGAAGCTCCATTCATACATTAGTTATAACAACAGTTTCATAAGCCATGCATACGATTAAATTTGCAGAATATCCATATTTATTTATTATTGGAATCACTAGAGAACGATCTGATCTCATGAGCTTATGAGCTTATCGAGCTTATCGGTCTGAAATATACCATCGGATCTGAAATATACGAGCAACATAGAAATTTACAGGAAGAGGAAGCCGAGAGAGTGAGTGGCAGGCATATCAGCTGACTTCAGCTCGCTGTGAATCTCATAAAAACAACACAACAACACAACAATATTTTAAAATGCAAGAGTGGTATATTGGTAGTGGTTTGCTAAAAAAGATGGTGATGCTTTTTGCCACCAGCTTCTTCTGCTTCTTCTTTGGATTCCTTCTTCTCGTGATGCTCATGAAACCCGTAACCCCCTTCTCCCACTGCACCTGTTGCAGCCGCCTCCTCCTCGAGCTTGTGCCTGTGGGCGTGCTCTGGATCCTTCTTCTCTTCGTGCTTCTCGTGCTGCACATTACAACAACTATTAACCAGAATTCACAACATGGCCATAGAGATCATTACAACAAGTTACAACAACAATTCACTACTCTAGTCTTTCCAATAAAAAATCAACTGACAGGTTAGAGTGATATTCCGTATGATGAGAACAATATATTAATGAAAATAAAAAGAGATAGTATCAACGCAAATCCTCCGGTACCAACTGCTCCGGCTCCACCCAGCTCCCCCATATGCTTATGATCAGGGATCAAATTTGAAGGGTAGGGTCGCATTTCACTTTGAAGGGCTATGAGATATCGAACCCTTCAGTGCTGACATGCAAAAATAAATCATTCTTTTCATTTGAAAATGTTATAGTACGTCAAAATTTCATTATTGTTTTTATCAATTCACTAACAGAATGGCGATATTTGCATTGTTCCGCTCTATAAATTTTAAGAAGCAAGATTATATTAATATGGGCTAGTTAAATAACCCAAGAACCTATATAAAATAAATTTCAAAAACAAAAGGACAAAAAACGACAATATGAAGAAATCACTTGTTTTATAACCAACAGAGCTTGTATTGGCAAGTAATGAAACGTGTTCATAGAAAAAACAAAAATAACTATGCTTGCTTTATATCAAAAGACATTGGTTTACATCAATATGTGTACATAGAACAAAAGACTTGTCTTGAAACAAAATCTTAGAAAAAAAGATTTCATACTAAGGGATAGATCACCATATGTTTGCACATCATTGACCTAAGTTCATTGAACCACACAACAACTCAATTACTTTAATGCTCCAAATTCATTGTCTTTGATTACATTTGTTGTCAACTCTATCAGCATAGTAACAGTTGGGCTGAGTGTAGCCATCTGGTTTATATTGGGATTGTCGTCTGCGGTTGCCATTAACCTGAAAAAAAGTAGTAATGTTAATAAGAATCGTATTGAAATGAAAAGGATAGTGTGCAAATTAAGATAAATTCCATCTAACTACACCAAAATGTCAAATGACAAAGCGCTTCATTTCATTACCTTTATCACAATTTAATGGATGCCAAACTCCTTGTGAATGTGTTGAAGGTTGAAACCAAACATGAAAACCTAAAATACATGTAATTAGATATATATGTACATAGAAACAAAAACTTATCTTGAACCAAAATACCGTTAGAGATGTTATTCATCTCATGGACTTGGAGAGTAGAAATTTGGACCAGAATAACTCGATCATGACATTTAATTAGACAAAACCAACTTACTTGGTGTTTTATTTTTAAAGTGTTGTAAATTTATGAGATAGCCCAAAATGAAGTATACATGTTATTTTTAAATGGATATACTATTAGAGATGTGGTACATCTCACCTAATGAGATATTGCAAAATGAAGTACACATGCTATTTTTTAAGTGGATATATTATTAGACATGTGATATTAATCAAACACATGGATCTGAATGTAGCCCAAATGACAATACCTTGCAGCCATAACTGACATACAAATTAATGAAACTCATAGTCTCTAAAATTGTTTTCAGTCATAAATAAACATAAGAAAATTGGCATTGCTACAAAACTAAATATGACAACAATGAGGACAAATCTGAATGTGAATGCAAGTATCCTTATCTCCAACATTCATGTTTAATCACTGGAATGATATGGTAGTGCTGCAAAACCTGTATATGATTGGTGTCTGCCAATGAAGGAATACACTGTGTAACAACTATTTTTCCAATAAGAAATACATGGTCTGATTCGTCTCCTGTAATCAGATAATAAGTATTATAATTATTATAAAAGGCACAATGGATTGAAGTATCCCATATTTTCTTGGAAGTTCAATCATCTGTGCATTCAAGAAAGAGCCACTGAATTCAAAATGTGCATTGTATGCATGTATGCTTATCAGTCTTGCAACAAAAACTACAACGACGCTGCTTATATTATTCACTCCTCCAAAGAATGAACATTGTAGTAATCAAACAGGGATTGTGATGAGATTCAACTAATCATCAACGAATATTCCCAGCATGTCATTTACAGGCCATAAGAGTGCCAACATCAAGCACCAACAGTGATACAATAAATGAGAAGCCATCTTATAATAACAAATCTGAATATGATAACAAATCTGAATATAATAACAAATCTGAATATAATAACAAATCTGAATAAAAATGCATCATGGGCGTGCCTTAAATATGAAAGAGGTCAGACACAGATTTTTCATTAAAAATAAAAATATATGCTAAATAAGCCAAGGTAGCATGGACATGAACAGAGAGGGACCTTTATCAATTGGATGAAATGGACAAAATCAGTTGAAAACTAATAATATTTTTGAAAAATATAAATCAGTATTTCAAAATTACTCTATCCATATCAAACCACTATCTTAAGATGGTTATATGTTTGCAAAGACTATTATAACTGTGATACAAGTCCTACTAAACATATGGTAACTTGATGGAGCCACATTGAAAATAGTTTCTGCTACATAGTAATAACATTCTTATATCGAACTACAAAAAAATAGACATTACAGTATTGATTAAAATATTGTATCATCATCAACTTACTCAACCTAATGGAAGAGGTCGCCGCAACTTCATTTTTGTCCAAGTTTCATAAACTGCATTCCAATCTACCTCATGCAACTCCTAAGGTGCTGATAGAGATAAAAACATTAAAGTATCTAAGGTTTCTAAACAAAGTCTAGATCTATCATCATTTTTTATACGGTTCAACTTAGAGAATCCTCTTTCACAACTAGCAGTACTTGCTGGAAGAATAAGAACAATCTGCCATAATTTCATCAAATTTGGAAAAGAATCCCACCACTCTGGTTCACCTTTGCATTGCTCCCATGTTCCAAACAAGTTTTTCTTTGGATAGGCTCGATGTAGAGTGACAACAAAACTTTCCATTTCACCTTCACATTTTTCAGTATCAATTATTGGTGAGTTTCCAACATCAAATTTTTCACATAGACGTAACAACCATCGTTTTGTTTCAGAATCTCTTTCATCTTCTTCTTCAAAGTAACAACGGGGACTAAAAAACTTTGCTGCATTGAACACAGGTAAAACTGTAAACCTATCATTGAGACAATCAATCAGCTTTTGGATAAATGCTTTTCCTAAGTGAATACAATCTTCCATAGTACCAGACCCAAGTGAATTTGGTATTGGTTCAAATCTTAATGAATGGACATGTGAAACACCTGTATTATCAATAAACTCCAAATTTCCATTTTCAGATTTCTTCAAGAAAGATGCAACATGTTGAGAACCAACCCCAAATATGTTTCGCAAGAATCTCCTCCGAAGAAGATCAATGAGCACATCTAATTGCATGCCAATGGATGTTATATCAATATGTTCCTCTTGAAATCGTTGGCTCAATTTATTTAGTTCAGTAAGAACATCAGCAAGCAAATGGATGCAAAATTGAACTTGAAATAGTGTTCCCATTTCATACATCTTTGCATCATCATTTGTCCATTCGTGTAACAATGCTGGCATGACTTTAACAAGCCTGTTCATAACCTGCCCCCTAGAAAGCCATCGGATGTGATGAATTTGAAGTATTTGCAGCTTTTCAATTTGAAATAGGTCCAACAAACTCTTAAATTCTCCATGCCTCTTTGCATATTTTCCTAGCCATGAATATACTTTATTGGCTAGGTTATCAATATACTTAAATTCAGGAAAATAGTTTGTAGCATTTGTTATAGCTAAGGCCTCGTGATGTGCTATACAGTGAATACATAACAAATGAGGCACCTCCCGGAGCAACTTAGCTGCCAAACCTTCATGGATACCTCTCATAGATGAGGCTCCATCTGACCCAAAACCCACCATTTGATGTTTTGACAGCTTCATCTCAGATAATAGCCCTGAAAGTGATTCATACATGGATTGTGCAGTGCTATCTTTGATTTTCAAAAGTCGAATAAATTTTGTCATGCATGACCCTTTCCCTCCATCCATTAGATAGGTAATATATACAATCAAGTGTTGCTGCATTGTTTTATCTGTGCTTTCATCAACCAAAATGGAATAAAAAGGGCTAGAACAAATTTCTACCTTCAACTTTTCCCAATAAACCTCTTTTGCTGCAAGTAAAAACTCTTTACCAGAAGTGATATTAATATATGAAGAATATTCATTGGTTAATGGCATATTAGGAGTTCTCTTATACCTGTGCAGGTCACATAAGTCTTTGTACATTTCTAAAGGTAAATCCCTTATAGCCACAAAATACATAGTTTCCATAGCACTAACTATTCTAGATTTTTCAACATTCAGCATTAGTTCAACATGCTTTGAGATGGGTAAACAAGGTTGGCTTGATTCATATTCCAATAGATGAATTGAACGTTTATGAGCCTCTGATGATGCATGAACATTTAATGCACTTAATTGGATTGTGTTGCTACCTTCCTTTGCAAATGGTGTATCTCCTTTGAATTTAACACACCATAAACATTTGATGCGCTCTTCACCATTTGGACCTATTATCGGATAAGCCCATTTGTGCATTAACTTCCATCCATGTTTGAATGATCTTTTGGTAGCTACTCCTTTTCCTTTCTTTTCTTGACGGCCTTCTTCTTCAATATTCTTATCAATTTCAAAATCAACATCTTCTTCAACATTTGCATCATGTCGACTCAAGTTAAACGCATTATCAAGTGTTGTTTGTCTCCCATGCTTTTTAGGTCGACCAATTCTAGACATTGTTTCTCAATAAATTATGTAGCAGAAAATTCATTCATGAGCCCCAAAGAACCCCATCAAAATATTGTAAGTTTTGAATGTAGCTGAGAAATATAAGTCTTTGAATATGTATGATTTCTCTACAAGTCTATAACCTGAAACCATTTTCAACAAAAAAATACTAAAATAAATATCAAATGGATTTTTATTTTGCATAACTAGCCAAACATATGAAACACTAAAAATGGAAAACATGTAAGGAAAAATATTATTGCATCTGTCACAAACACATCCAAACTCCAGAATAACATCTGTATCTTGAATCTGACTGGTGTTTCCAATCATTTGGATAGGATTTGTGTTTCCTTTGGCTGCCTCTCAATACAGGCTGAGATTGAATCTGGTAGATCCAAACTCCAATGCATTATATTTTAGCAAATAACAAATCCTGGTGCATGCTCACAATGTTGCAGGTTACTGTTTCCTTTGATGAGACCACTACATTGGACGATGTAGATAAGCTACTTAAAGTTTTTGCTGGAAATAAACCTGTAAGTATAACTTGCATTAGTCTTCTTGCCCAGATATTAGAATTCACCTTGTTGAACAGTTCTCTGCATTACGTAGGTAAACTTCACAGCAGACTCCCTTGCCTCGGAAGTCCAATATGCAATTCCAAAAGCTTTTATCCAGGAGAGTGCTTATTTGACACATCCAATTTTCAACATGTAAGAACTAGTACTGAATTTGACTAGATGCTATATTCAGTATTTTTTAGGTTTTATAAACAGGTAGACTAGTCCATTTTAAACATGTTGAATTACGTGGATGTTTGTAGGTACCACACAGAGCATGAGTTGTTGCGCTACCTTCATAGGTTACAAGCAAAAGATCTTTCTTTGTGCCACAGTATGATTCCCTTAGGATCCTGCACTATGAAATTGAATGCAACTGTGGAGATGATGCCTGTTACGTGGCCAAGTTTTTCTAACATTCACCCTTTTGCACCTCAAGATCAAGCTGCTGGTTATCAGGTAAGGCAGTCATTTTCTTTGGTGAGATATACATGAATTTTTTTTAATATAATAAGAAATACTTCTTCAGAAAGGCTTAAGCTTGCATATTCTGTTGCAGGAAATGTTCAAAGATTTGGGAGAGCTTCTTTGTGCCATAACTGGGTTTGACTCATTCTCTGTGATTAATAAAGTTACATTAGTTTTGATTAATAATAATGTGTAAAAAATATTTAAATAATAAAAACCAATTTCATTTTTCATGGAAACACATTAAAATATTAAATATATGATTATTTGTAATAAAATTGAAATTTAAAAATAAAAATGTCATACAGACTAAAGACTTTCGAGAGTTCAGAAAAAATGTATATGGAAAATGCTAAATACTAACCTCACCTCAAATATGTTCAAAATAAAAATAAAAATGTAAGAACGAATCTTACATCTAGTAAGCCTTGAGTGCCCATAGTTTATAAAATATCTTTACTATACTTTGAAGTAAGTATAACGAGAAATTAAAAAAATGAGATCGGAAATTTCAATTTGCATAACATTGTTGAGTGATGCATCAATAGGAAAGATAACAAGATCCTTGCGAATATTTTGCATTTGAGTATCTCAATTCACTGATGGCCCGAACAGATTTCGAGCCTATTGCAACTCTGTTGAATAAAACAAATATAGTTTTAACTGCTGTAACCTGCAGCTTTATGGAGCCATAAGATATGGTTTTGGGTGAAAAATGTGAATACGACGTAACAACAAATATAGCACAAATTTAGATTGATACCTTTTTTCTGGAAAATGTTGTTCGATGATCAACCTCAAACTGGTAATCGGTACTCATGGCACATTGAGGTTGATGATACAATGGAAATAAGATGAGTTCCATCTCACTACGAAGCAAAAGATCTTTCTTTGGTGAGATATACATGAATTTTTTTTTAATATAATAAGAAATACTTCTTCAGAAAGGCTTAAGCTTGCATATTCTGTTGCAGGAAATGTTCAAAGATTTGGGAGAGCTTCTTTGTGCCATAACTGGGTTTGACTCATTCTCTCTGCAACCAAATGCCGGCGCAGCAGGGGAGTATGCTGGACTGATTTGTCCTTACACCAGAAACACAAATCCTATCCAAATGATCCTTACACGATCCCAAACTCACAAAGAGAAGGGGCTTAGGGGCAATTCCCACATCCCCAATCTGGGAGCATTGCAATTACTGTATCCAAGCACGAGCACTAACATTAGCCCAAGAAGGACAACCCACAAGAGCAAATATGTCAAGCTAAGGAGACTTGAACCTGGTGGGGTATTCGTTAACCAAAAGAGAAAATGAATTCATTCTGTAATTCATCCATACAGGCAAAAGGCTATACAGGATTTCAGATTGGTTTCTAAAATATAAAAGAGAGACCCTAACACTGGCCCTGGCTGTTTTTTGGTTCCAGTAAGAAATAATTCCCCACATATTGAAATTCAGACGAAACAAATATAATACAAATACTGGAAATCGAAGCATATTTTTTTGTGGGTAAAGCAAAAAGGACTAGTTTCAGACGATTTAAACTTGCCTTGAAAAGGATATCTTCTGATTGGTGTACTGGCAAGAGATCGACAAGCTGAATCGTTCCCAGCGTGTTATGGGTCGCGTGTTCAAACCCTGCGACTCTCCCTAGATTATGTAGAACTTGGGTTCTTGTCCTTTTGTTGTTCCTCGGCTGGGACGATGGTCACTTATCCTGGGATTGGCGAAGCCTTCATTTGCAAAAACACGGAGTGACGGATCATGCGACTGAGCCTAAAATCCAAGCAATATGAATTATCATAAAGCCATTTACAAATGCTACTTTCTGTAAAATCTAGCTACCATAGGTGTAATTACAGTACACAATGATTTTTTCCCTAAATAAAACACTACTTAGTTGTAATTACAGTAAACAAGGTCAGTTTTAAGGCAAGCCGGCTTCAAAACAAGCTTTTCTAGAAACGTTACAAAGAAGAGTAGTAAGTAGATGAAATTTAACAGTTTTTTTAGCTCCAAACCTTCACTTAGTTCCAAATAATTGAAATTTCATAAACTATATGGGGGAAATTTCAATTTTACAACCATTTTCATCAATTGGAAGCACAAAAATTGGAATGTTCGCCGACAAAAAATGGATAATCAGCTAACTGCACATTTTTACCTGCAAACTTCACGGAGGTGATGAATGCATAATCCAATCTATGCCTCAAAGCATGGCACTTAGTGGCCATGGCGTCTGCATGCTAAAAAAGTTCAAAGTAGAATCCAACCCGTAGAGCTACACTAGTTTTAGGGGACTCGGACACGAGGATAGCCCGCTAGTTTCACAGTAGAATTTATCAATGCCCATGCCATGAATGATCACAGTCACTGAGGCTCTGTGAAGCGAAAGTGAAACCCTTTGCCAAGTTCCAAGTTCCAAGTTTCCAAGGTAAATTGGTAATCGCACGGTTGCACAGGCACCTGCCAAACGCCAGCAACAAGAAGTAAACACGTTACACGTATGTACCCTGTGGAGTGACGGAGTCCAATCTCGAGTCTGGAGTCTAGTAACAGTTGGTAACATTAATTGCTTTGCTTTCACAGTTCATAATCCATAACTCAGCTTCAGCTACTCCACTAGCACGGACGTCCAGCACCGACTACCAGGCAGGCAGGCACCATAACTCGTCAAAGTCTCAAATTTCAATTTTCCAGTTCCAGATGGGACGAAGTCACGGCCCACGGGGAACCGATGTGGCACTGCCGACGTCCAAATCACTAAAAACCCCTGGACGGGCAGAATTTGCAGTTGCCCTTCTATTGCAGATTTTCACAACTCAGCCCAATTTCATTCTTGACGAGCTCCGCATGGAGTTGAGTTTTATTTGCAGGGTAAAATTTGAGGCATACTTCTATGACGGGTTAAAGTGCCTTTGACGGGCACTGAAGCCTTCAAATTTGAAGCCTGCTTATGATGCTTCTCCTCCTTCATTGCCTTGGCATTTTCATCCCCCGCACTCTGGCCTGGCACCTGCTCATCACTATCTTCCTTGCGGTGGAACAGATGGTGCTGTTGTTTTTCCTGAGACATCTTCTTGAAACAAATGGAAATAAATGCTTCTCACAATGCTTCTACAAATAAATGGAAATGGCAGAGAATGGAGATGAGATGACAAAACTGACATACAGAGAGGTTGTTCATATAGCCCGCTCTCACGCGCTAAGTTGAGGCGGTGCCTTGTCGCATCACAAGTTTTCTTTTATATATATATTACCCTGCGCAGGTGTGGGTGTGCTGTAAGAGGAGGACGACAGATTTATGGACTTTTATTAAATTACACAATTTAAAATTTGGTAACAAATCCACTGAATACGCGCCACAACATTGTAAAAGTAATGTAAATGCTCACCGTCGACGTGGGGGGCGGCTGCAGGTGACGTGGACTGGTAACCAATATCAACGTCTGCGAAATCAATGAAACATAACTCTGGTTACAACAAAAGTAGCGCAAGAAAACCAATTAATTTCGCTGGTTACACTTAGAAGACGTGAGCTACACACAAGCAGAAGACTAATTATTTTTTCAAAGGAATTGCATGGTCCTACCATATATGAATGCGTTAAAATCTTATCCCTTTCCCTATCCGAAGGCTGAATTCTTCTAGAACACATTAACATTAGAATGTAATGTATGTAGATTTAGATTTATGGCCCCATATCCTTCTAAGAAATCTTTCACTACCGAATTGGGTGAATACACTGAAAAAAGGATCAACTTTCTACATGTTTAGCTTATTCCAATAGTTCAACGCTCGTTGATGATGGCAGAGGACACCCGCCACGTCAGGTGGCATGATGCGAAATAATAGAGGCTTGAGCTTAAGAGGAGAACAAAGGATGGTACTCTTCGTTTGCAAATCAGGTTTGTGTACTTTATAATCTATAACCCTGTGTTGTGTTAAATTTATGGAATTAACGGATCATAATGAAGATGATATTTTTTGCAATTTCATTCGGATATCTTGATAATGGGTAGAGTCTCTTCTCGAAACATCGAATGGTTTTTGTAAAGACCACAATGAAATTCCATAAATTTTAATACAACGATTAACCATTGTGAAAACCTCCATACCAAATAATTTGTATCATGTAAGTCTTTTTTTTTTCTTTTATCTTTTTTTTTTTTTTTTTTCAGCGGAAAAAAACCGTATTACTGGTATTCATTGAGAATCAAATAGTACAAACAGATAAGTCGATGAAATCGAGACTTATACAGTAGGAAGGCATGATATCAACCAAAATATCATCCCGAATTACAATATGGGTGCATACTAATCCATCATATGAAACAAAAAGTTCATACACATAATCAAGACATAGTGTTCATTGGCAAAGCTAACAAAAAAATATGTAGCAGCTACAGACAAGACCAAAAAACCTGATTCGAATCAAGAAGTTGATTCTCATGAAATTCTTCCCATCTGATATACCCTTCAGCACCCTCATGAGCTTCTTTGGATAATAAATCTGCCTGAGAATTGTGCTGCCTATAAATATGTTCAAAGGAGATATTCTTAAAAAAACCCATGGTTTCCTTGATTCTGCAGCACCATTGATGAAGTGAGATCACATTTAAATTAAATTCTCCTTGAGCCCATTTGATCGTCACCCGGGAGTCACCAAAGACTGAAATTTCATGTAAACCAAAATATATGGAAACTGTAAGAACACACCAAAGGCCTAGTAGTTCAACCTTGGTGTTAGTGCTGCTGCCACAGTTGAGCTTCAAAGTATAAAAATGATCCCTGCTGATAAAGATTACACCACCAATAGCACATAGGTCATCCAATGTCGATCCATCGAAGAAAGCTGCAAGTCTATGATAAGAGCAAATGAAGGATGTATGCTTAATGACTCTTGTGGTAACAATGTGTTTGCAATAGTTAGAAATAACCAGCAAAATTCTGCAAATTGTAGAATTAATAGAGGGCCTTTTGTCTTCAAAAACTGCCACATTCCTGAATGCCAAACAACCCAGGAAACCACAACAGATAAGAAAGGAATCTCTTTACAGTCTCTAAACCATTGAAGTGCACATCCTCTAAACACATCAGCCTTCCAAGTTGTATGCAAGTCAAGTTGCTGTATAATTGCATTCCAAACAGTTTTGGTAAATTCACATCCAACCAGAATATGCTCAGAAGTTTCCAAATATTTCATACAAAGGATGCAAATGTTAGGGCCAATCCATCCACGCATATGAAGGTTCTCCCATGTCTGTAAACAGCCCTTAAGTGCTTGCCACATAAAACATTGTATCTTCACAGGGATCTTCCATCTCCAAAGGGCCTTATACTACCAGTCAACTGGAAAAATACAACAATTACTAATTAATGCCATGTAAGCAAGTTTAGCATTGATCATACCCGTAGCTTTGTTGCCAGTCCAAATGAGCTTGTCTCTATCCCTATTTAATTTCCATCCATCGGCATATAGTTTGAAGATGTATCCATCCCACTCAGTCGCTTCAGCATCCTAGAAACCCAGCTCCATTGCCGATAGACAATAAGGTTGATTGATCCCCGATTTGAATCTTTGTATCTTATTCAAAGTTTTGTAGTTGAAACAATGCAGAATGTGCAGGATCCCTCTAGATGAAGTATAATCTTCCCCCAACCCCATGATAGGATCAATCCCCACTAAAACATCAGCGCCATTTCCCACTTGCCAAGTGAGATCATTAGCCACACAGTTATAAATCTTTATAAAACCAGCCCAAATCTGGGAAGTGCCTCTAAACTTCTTCTCAGAGCTTCGGATCTGATTAATGATATCTGTTTTGATATATTTTATCTTAAGAATTTCAGTCCATAGGGTTGGACCAAACAGTCCCCACCAAAAGCTTTTAATTCTTAATGCACAACTAAAAAGTGATAACTTCTTAATTCCCCATCCTCCTTTCTCAACAGGTGATGAGAGATGTTCCCACTTAGACATAGTCAAGCCTCCATTTAGTGTACCTCCTATCTGCAGAAAATTAAAAAACAACTTTCGCAGACTATTGATAATAGAGATCGGAACCTGAAGGAGAGAAAACTAGTAAACTGGGATGCCAGTTAGTACAGATTTGATAAGCATAATTCGGCCTCCAGTAGATAATAACCTGTACATCGAATTATTAATTCGTTGTTCAACACGCTTGATGAGCCACATCCAATCTTGTCGCCGGTAAGCTCAAGGCTTGAGCAAATCACTGGGGATTCTCTTAGTGAACTTGTTACATAGCACGATCATTCACAAGATATTAAAGAATATCCCTCATTTCACTAAATATTGGAAAATGCCTCCTAAAATTGTATTGTTGAACCCCCCTTCCCAATATACCTTTCCAATTAAGAAAACCCCTAGTTTCACAAGATATTGTAGGTATCTGTTTTTATCAACCCATTTTTAACACCCCCTTTATATCATATTATCAAGTTGTAACGAATAGGAGCCCTAATGCATCTTAGTATAAGCAAACATGATGCTAAATAAAATAATAGTATTTAATGCTAATAACGATCTTACCAGGATTACAGGGGAAACTGATCAATTTGTAGTGTTGGATAGTGGGAGACCCAACGAAATAGTAATGGGGAAGGTAGGATGCATAAAAGGAAACCTAGTCAAGAGATCAATGTAACAAAGAATGTAAAAACAAATAGTCCAATATTCATTGCAATGCTTAGAAAATATGATAGTTGTTGATGTTTCACACCACACCCTACCTACCAATTTTATATCATGTAAATACAAGTATAGCCATAGTGAACTCATGTTTTCTATAAGCTTAATAAATTAAACTCCACAAAAATGAAAAATTGAAACCCTTTCATGGATGGACTTCCCTACCTTCCTATCAAAAAAAACATCATTGATGTTTGAACCCATATTAGGGGATAGGGGAAGGACTTTTGAGGTGGGGGGATTGGGGGGGGGGGGGTTCTTGCTATTACGTAAAAATGTCAACACCAAAATTTTCTGCAACAAGTTGAAATTGCAATAGGTCTTGTTTCTACTTTTTTCCTATAATAATTTGCAATTATTAATAACATAAGAATGTAAAAGGAACTATATATGCATGCCATTACACAACTATGCAAACCAACTTCAACATATTAATATATCTAGCCAAATGTCCAAATCTTAGTACAGTATAGTAGCTTGTTATTCAATATGCTTTATCACGAGTTAGAAGAGTTTGGATAATACTTCTAAATCTACATTTGCGATAAGAATTGGGAAATTCCTTCCTCGAATGGGTTCTTGGGTGATCTTGAGTCTGCTTTTCTGATATGAGGTCTCGTTGCTAAATTTGTGCATTGTTTCCAGTCCTCAAATCCGTACCATTGGGAATGCAGCTTCAGAATCACTTGTGATTCAATGTTGCTCAGATTTGTTAATTGCTTCATGCATTTAGATATGTTGATCCCTATGAGTTGTTTTGACCACAACAACATTTGGAAGGCTATCCAATGTGATTGTTTTTGTAATATTTCCCTAAAAAGCTAGAATAATCATTTTCATCATTGCATTTTATTTTTTCTAATTGCTTATGTAATCACGGGACAAACACCAAATTATTTCAGTGTGGAATATTTTTGAGGAAGTGACTTATGCAATTGCATATTTGAATTAATATAAATTTTGGGGAAACATTGGATAGATCATCGAGAGTAATTTCATTAACTATCAAAAATGAGGAAAGAAAAGGAAATTTAATTTATTCTCATTCTTCCATATGTTGAACTCAACAACATTAATTATCAATTTCTTTTAATTAAATCAAGAAATTCCCACATGAAACCTAACTACCTCCCATTGAGGGGAAAGGGCAGGAAATGATTAAAAAGAGGGAGGGACACCTTCAGTGGGGGGTTAAAATCCAAGATGCATTTGAGTAAGTGTGAGGTCCATGAATGCGTGCAAATTGGTATTTTGAGAAAACACTTTGAGAGTACTCATGTAACTAAAGGAGAATCCTTTACAATCCTTAGCGGTATGAATGGCTTAGGGGTGGCCATTGGTGTAAGATGAGCCTACGGTTGGGAGGATGGTGATTGTAGTCCACTAAAAGTTCAATACCATAAAAATTGAAATAAAACTACCGAGATATGTACTTTTCTCCAATCATAACCTCATTTCTTACTACCTCATTATCCTCATTTCTTGCTACCTCATTATCTAAGTTAACATGAAGAAACACATTTAAACTGAGCACTCATATTAGCTCTTGTTTATACTATATAAAATAAAATAAAATCATTTCTTTCTAGCTCATTATCTAAGTTGACATGAAGAAACACATTTAAATGAGCACTCACATGAGCTCTTGTTAATAATATAGAAAATAAAATTTGTTAATAATATAGAATATAAAATTTGCTTAGATAAGATGATCATTGTAAAAGAGAAATTTACATTAAAAAATAAAATATAATTTAATATTTAAACTCGTACACATATAACATAAATACTTTTTTTATTAAATTTGATGAAATACTATATATTTTGTATTTTCTAAATTTAATAATTAATGTTAAAAAAAACTACTTTGTTATGATATTTTATAAAATCATCCACTAAATATTTTAATATTTTTTTAGTTTATTTTGAATTGTTGTTTTTTAATGTGGATTGTATTGACAAAGTTTACTCATCTTAAATGTTCAAATTTGAATGAAGACAAATTCATAAAGTTAAAAAGTACTGAAAACATGCTCCAATAATAACTTAATTTCTTACTACCTCATTTAAATTAACATGAAGCACATAATGATATCTAAACTAGCATTTACATTATCTCTGGTTTATATTATAAAGGATAAAGCTGGTTTTAAAAAAAAATTAAAAATATTAGACATTAAATAAAACATAATTATATTTAAATCTATTAAAATTTACATATAATATAAAGACGTTTTTATAAAGCTACTATACATTATAATACATATATTAAAATTATACATATGGTATATTATACATTGATTCTTGATTTTAACTTATATTTTCTAGATTTATTGATTAAATTTTTAAAAAGAATACTCATTTTTGTTATAATATATTTTAACTTCATCTCATAAATTTATTTAGAATTTTTAAATTTTTTTCTATATAGATTGAATTTGAATTGGACAAAATTTATTCATATTTAATTTGGAAATTAAATTAATCTATATTAAGTATCTCAAATAAATGTTGAAACAAATTTGAATGAATACAATTTCATGATTTCAAATCTTATTAAAAACTCAAGTGCAAAATTCAAAATAATTTATGAATATAATTTCATGATTTTAAACCTTATTAAAAATTTAAGTGCAAAATTCAGTTACTTTAATGAAAGATTCAAACTAACTTCTTAAATATCACTAGGTTTCAATTATTATAAAGTAAAAAAGTTATAGGTTTCAATTATTATAGAGTCATAGATTTCAATTATTATAAAGTTATGAAGTTATAATTATTATTATGTTTTTTTAAGAAAAAAAAAACCGCCTAATTTCATTATTTGATTCCATCTTAGTGAGATTACATAATACATTATATTTTTCAACAAAGAAGAACAAGATATCTATGTGCACATTATTATTTAAGGTTAACTTTACCATATCACTATTTAATTATGAGATTATTATTTGATTATGAAATTATTAAATGGGTGCATGATTTCTTTCTATTCTCTTTGCCTGATATGAATTTTTGTTAGCAAAAGCATATCTCAAAATCTAAGACTTTAGAATAATTTATTAAAGTGAGAAGAACTATTTAGATATTATGATGGTTTATGAGATTTTAGGGCCGTTTGAAATAATAGAAAGTATTCAACAAAGTTGAAATTAGGTGTACTAACCAGTATTAAGTACCCCAAGAGATGTGGAGCACATAGGCATAAGAGAGATCGGATATGTTACAATTTTTTCATGTGATTGATGTACTAAGGACATGGGCTTCTTAGGGTTATTGAAGATTGTTGAATTTGTTGGAATTGCTTTTGATGAATTTAATGATGATTATATTGACATGATAATTGGATCAGCTATGGTTTCTTAGGAATTAAAAAGGAGAAGGCCAATTATGTTTATGAAGATAATTCAAGTTTGATATATGTTGAATTGATGCCCACGCCCAAAAGGAGAGTCCAATGTTCAATTGTTACTATACAACTTCTTAAAACATTTAACATTTTTTTATAGTTTATTTGGTTTTAATCCACCATTTAAAAAAATCAAAATAGTTCAATACATTAAATAGACATAATAAAGACCATAATGTTTTTTCAACAAAATTTATAATTGATAATTATAAAGAAATGATACCCATAATATTAATAATAAATTATTCAATGCATTAAATAGGCATAATAAAAACCATAATGTTTTTCCAACAAAATTTATAATTGATAATTATAAACAAATGATTCTCATAATATTAATATAAATATAATAGAAGACTATATATGTATTGAAATTATTTTTTTATGAAAATGAGAGAAAATTAATAATTCATTTGATTCATACTTGATTTTTCAACTGATTTCTCTTTATAAATTCAATAAAAATACAAAAAATGAATGAGAAAATAACACAAACAATAGTTTCAGAATTGTAGTAAACCTTAAAAAGGTTATGCATTTAATGACATAAAATTTCATAACTAAAGTATGTTAATGTGTATTCAACATCTAGTTTCATAATTGTATTTCATAACTAAAGTATGTTATGTGTATTTAACATCTGAGCATAGGATAAGGTTGCAAAAATAATTGAAATGAACTAACCTTTGAAGCAATGTGGATTAGACATCCGAGCATATGATAACCTTTGAAGCAATGTGCATTGAACACCTAGTGTGCATTGAACACCTGAGCATATGATAAGGTCGAAACATGAGTAAAAGCTTATTTTCATCTTCTTTTTTACATGCAAGATAAGATCAACATACCAAACAAAGTGTATTCATTGAAACTTTCGTTTGAATATATTGTTTCATATCATGAAACTTTATTTAGAACAAAGAATCTCTAGGTTAAAAGTTACCCATAACCAGTGATAGGATTAAATACTTTTTTAATTTGTTAATCTTTTAAGCAAAATCTTTATCATCTTCATAAATTTTAGACTTGAATATTTGTAACTAAAATTTTAAAAATTAATAAAATAATTAAAAAAGAACATTAATGTCTTTAATATAAGATAGAGAAGATTCATTTAATGATTACAATAGGTCTATTTATTTGCCATAATAATAAAATAATTAAAAAAAAACATAAATGTCTTTGAGATAAGAGAAGATTTAATGAATACAGATAGGTCTATTTATTTGACAGAATAGTAAAAGCATATGAAAATAGTCATTATAGAAATGCTTTAAGAAGAATAGAATGCAATAGTAAAAGGTTTGTTAATGATAATACAATAACCATCTATAGAAACCCTTCAGTAATAAATGAACAATCCAAGACTTTAAAAGATTGTTGATAATACAATACTTAATAGAAAAGAAAACATATTCATTTGCAGAAGATCCAAAATTTATTTCTTGACTACCCAGTTCGAAATAGGCAATAAGAATTTCGGTTGACCCAGATTCAGAAAACCTTCTCATTCATGGGTTTCACCTATTTAAAATCTCCTATTTTAGAAATATTACCTTTCGGAAGCTGAAAGTGAATTTTATTATTACTAAATAATACCCTTTTTTTTTAAGTAATGCCTGATATGCAAAAGGATCAAAAGAAGTTATTCCAAACCTAATACTTTCCTTATAATGCAGTAACATAACTGTGAGCAAGAATAAACGTAGAACCTTTACCGAATGCTTTGAGAGTGGCTCTTTTATGCCATTCAAAATTCGCAGACCCAGAGTCAAGAAGGGGAAGGGAATCTCGAACATTGGAGGTTAAAACTCTCTGTAACACTACAATTAAAAAAAATGCAAAATGGAAATAATAAGGCACATAATAGAATGTTGAATTCAACATTAAGTCACAGTCAAAATACTTGTGTATAAGGGAATTCCAGATGCGGCATTGATAATCATCATTCCATTGCAGTGAATAATAAAAAAATTCATAAACCCTAGCCTAATATTGTTCAAGCTAACAGAGAGAAACAAATGAGAAAGAAATACATGAATTGTGGGAAATGAGTTCAGTAATGAGGTATACGGAGGAGGATAGTAGTGTCTTATCACTTCCCAAGAATACTTTGCAGGTGGATAAACATAGTGACCAAGTGGCATACAAAGATAAGCCAAGTGTCGACTACTTCACCTACCCCAGTTAATGCCAGATAGAAAATGCTCAGATAAGCTGCTGCGAAACTCGGCGTATCAAATCCCAAGGGAAAATTCTTAAATAAACAAGATATGCATATATCCCACGATATTGTTCATTAAATTTAGTAGGTACAGATTTATTGCAAATTGAATTGAATTGTTCATATGATATCATTTAAATTACATCTCCGACATGGTAAAAAATTCAATAGCCCATCATAAATTTATTGTTATTGTAAATACGAAACATTCTCCACGATTTAACCATATGTCTTAGTGCCAAGAGATATCATAATATAAACTAGATATCGTAATATAAAATTTATACACACCTCACTACTATGGAGTGACCGAAAAATTACATTATGTTTATTAAATACAAAGTAAAAATACATTATTAAATGAATCCTTTCATATGTTAACTACATGAGGGATTTTACCAGAATGATCATGGATTCCCTCTATACGTAATTGGAAATACATAGATGATCCAATGATTACCATTTGTATGTGAGTACTAGTAAAAAAAAATAACTCCTCCATCTCATACATGAACTTTGAGAATGAGCTTGGAAAGTCAATATAAAGATTTAGAATATATTTTATTGTTTTTTGGTTAGAATATTTTAATTATTTATTTAATATATATTATTATTGTATATATTGTTAATGATTTTGGATTCCTTCTATATGTAATTGGAAATATATATAGATGATCTAATGATTGCACTTTGTATGTGAGTACTAGTACAAGAAAGAAACAACTCCTCTATCTCATACATGAACTTTGAGAATGAGTATTTAAAGTCAATATTTATATTTAGAATATATTTTATTCTTTTGTTAGTATATTTTAATTATTTATTTAGTATATATTATAATGTAGAAAAAATCTTTTTATAGTTGTTTTAAAAAAATGAGATAGAAACGGATAAGGAGAGAGGGAGGGGAGAGGGGTTTAGAAGAAGGGAGGGAAGGGATATAGGAGGGAGATATAGGGGGAAAAAAAATAGATACATAAAGGGGTGGTTAGGGAGAAAAAAGGGGAAGCAAGGAGAGGGAGAGAAAGATAGAAAGAGGGATAGGGAGAGGGATAGATAGATAGAAAGGATTAGGGGAGGGGAGAGAGAGAAGGGGGGTTTACTAGGTGTGTGTGAGAGAGAGAGGGGGATACAGAAAGGAAGTGAGAGTTAGAAACAGGGACAGGGAGAGAGATAGAAAGGATATTAAAGGGATACATAGAGAGAGAGAGTGGGGGGGGGTTAGGTAGAGGGAGAGAGAGAGGGGAGGGTGAGAGGGAGAAAGGGGAGGTGGAAATGAAGAGAGAGGTCTAGGGGGAGGGCGAGAGGGAGAGAGAGCCGAGGAGAAAGGGAGGGGGGGGAGAGAGAGAGAGGGGGATATATAAAGAGGGATAGGGAGAGAGAGGGGGGGGGAGAGGGATAAGAGAGGGGCGAGGGAGCGAGAGGAGGTGTTGTGTTTAGGGAGAGGGGCAGAGAGAGAGAGAGAGAGGATGGGGTAGGGTGAAACATAAAGGATAGGGAAACAAAGAGGAGGGAGTAGGGGGGAATATAGATAAGTATAAAGAGAGGGAGAGAGAGTGAGGGTGGGGGCAAACTGAGAGAAAGAGAAAGAGAGAGAGTGAGAGAGATGGGGGGTGGGTAGGGAGGGGGGTTACAAAAAGAGACAAGTGAGGATATAAGGTGCAGAGAGAGAGGGAGAAAGAGGTTGAGGGGGATGGGAGGGGGAAGGAGGGAGAGGGGGGGTGAATTAATAATAGATGCATCCATGCTTCGTGAGGAGCAAACAATCTTCTTTACAAACAATTCAAGCATATTAACTAAACAATTAAACATGTAGTGAACGATAGAAAACTCAAGCTTTCCAGACATCATGGTATCCGAGAAAAGGTGTTATGGAACATAGTCAAACCAATTTTTACATAAAAAATAAATGACAAACTCTCCAACGTCCGAAGCAAAATAAACTCTACTTTTTCATAAGCAAAGGACCCTGAACATAAACCCATATTAGATGGCGCGCATTTCCCAATTGCCTCAATTAAGATCCATAGACACTACTACCAGAGTTATACTTTAAGTCATGCGTTGGTTGCATCTGAGTTGTTGATCTTAGGGTGAGAACTTCAACTATACTGAGTATCTGACAAATCAAATCAAACTTTAATGTGAACCGGTGATTCTAGAATTACGTGCCATCCTTTGCATTCATAGAATGGTTGCATAATAACTTTAATGCATATTATATTGTAATACAACCCATGCTATACTTATTATCATGTAGAACAAAACCATTACAATATAGTGTGACAACTTTTGTGCATGAATTCAAGGATTGAATCGAGAGTATAAAACATTAACGCCAATATGTCTAGATGGACTTGAGTCCATAACCATGGACTAATGTTTTTCTTTTGGATTATTATTATCCATGCAACGTTTCTCTTGGACTACTAAAGTGATAACTTTTACAATGTTTTCCTTTTTATTACATCTCATATAAGACATTAAATTAATACTTAGGATAATCCTAACTGTTTTATTTATAGGAATAAATAAACACAAGATTATAATAAACATGTTTGGAGAATCCCATATGCTCTCATTCACCCCTTGGCCAAAACTTCTAAGGAAAATCCTTATCCCTTCATAATTCTTCTATGTTTGGAGATTTTGGATCTTTGAAATATCTTGAAAATGAATGTTGTTAACTTTTACAATCTCTTTAATTTATTTTTTCTTTGACCCATCAGAAAGACCAATTGACCAAATTGTATTTACACATTTCTTAAAATTGTCATAAATGTGAAAGAACTTAGTGTTAATATGCCCCTCTTCCAACCATATGGATCTACTTTTGAGCCTCCACTCTACCTCCTTTTTGTCTAAAAGTTCCTTTTTTATCCTCTATTGTCTTTAAATATAGCAACTCTTCATCATTAGAAAATCCTCTGACATTATTTTAAAAAAGAGTGGTTATGTTTCTTCTACCTTTTCTTTGTCTACTTGATTTTCTTCATCTTTCATATTTGCGCAACTAAACTCTTAGCATGTTTGAGATTGGAGGCAAATTGAATCATAATTGAATCCTATCAACAAGGATTATAAAATTTCCATTTTTTGTAATAAGAAGTTTAAAATATTCCTTAGCCAACCAATCATGATTAGATTTAAAAGGAAAAGGAGGTTGTATATCCTCATTTTCTAGTTGTATAAGAATAAGTAGATGATCATATAAGCATGTTCCCTACCCAATAGTTGCATCTTTCAACCTCCTCCGCCAATTTTTTCTACCATTAAGAATATATCCTTCATCTTAGAGATGATTGTTCTTCCATGTCAGCACACAAACTAGCATCTTAAGATTGAATTTCTAAAATCAATTATAGGTTATGGGAAACTAAGAGGGAGGCCATTGTCACCACACCTAACCTCTTTTGTCTCTTTAGGCTATTCCTTCTCTAGGTCAAAGGTGGAGTCCCTAGGGTAGGATTACTTGAGTTTAACAATGGAGTACATGCAAAAAATGAAGAGTAACTTTAGAAAAACAAAGTGTTTTGGTTTTGTAAAATACAAGAGTCATGAAGGAAATGGAGATTAGTCTTTTACACAATGGGAAAATGGGGTCAACCAAGGATTGCATGAGGCTTTCTTGAGGAATATTAGAAAGGGACAAGGTCACAATGCACAAACCTAGATTCTCTCTAGTGGATGGGATGATTTCAGAGATCACACAAAAGGAAATTTCTAGAGCAAAAAAATTCAAATGGACTCAAGGGGGAAAGCTACATTGAAAGGCATCAAAAAACACATGATTTATATACACGAAATATGCACCTAAACTACACTTCCAATTGATAACAATCACATAAAAGATAGAAAGCCTAATCCTTCATTACCTCAATCACATTAACAATTTGAAGATCCATTAACCAACCAAGCACATGAGCAACATGAAAACCCTTCAATAGAGCACTAGCATCAACCATCCTACATCCCTATTGAGTATCCCATGTCCATCAAACTCAATACCTCATGTCCTTGTCCCTTGATTTTTCCTCTGCCTCCCCTCCACCACTTCTACACAAAATGTAATAAAATATACCCTAAATATTTGTATTGCCATATAACATAATTAAGCCCCCTTGGCCCCTTAATACAAGGAAATATATTTTCTAATTTATGTATCATAGTTTATTCCCCAATATGAATGGACGTGATAGGATATTGTCTACCAACTGACCCCCCCGTGGAGCAAATAGCCCAGATATTTGAACCCCTCCACTAATGGGAAAAAGTTGTAACGAAAAATGCACTTAAATACCTCAATTTCACAGTTAGAAATACCAAAGTGATACACCCTCATCTTCCTTATGCTTACCAGCATGCTCGATGCATTACATAAAATATTTAAGATGCTCATGTAGTTCTGCCATTCAGTGACAGAATTCAGCCCAACCAAAAGGACATCATCAACAAAAAATGTATGTGTGTTAGAAACATCATGAGAAAAATTGATACCATTGATATTGCCCAAAGTCTTGGCTTCAGTGATCATCAAGTTGAGTCGCTCAATAATTAATAAAAAGATAAGGAGTGATAGTGGGCAACATTGTCTGACCCCTATGGTGATTTTAAAAAACTCAGATAGAGTACCATTCACTAAGACAACAATCCTTGAAGTGGAGACGCAGGCCATGATCCATCGAATTACCAAAGGAGGTAAACCAATCTGGATGAGAATTAAGCGCAGAAAAACCCAATCCACCCTATCATACGCTTTTTCTAGATCAATCTTCATTAACAATGCTTGTAGTTTCCTTGCTTTGACCGAGTGAATTACTTCCTGAGTAATACCAATTGTATCTAGTATTTGCCTGTCCATCAATTAAAGCCAAATTGTTCCCCCGAGATGCATCTAGAAAGTATAGGTTTCAGCCTGACAGAAATTATTTTTGAAATAATTTTGTATGCCAAATTGCAAAGTGCAATTGGACGAAAATCTCCAAAGGTAGAAGGTTTTCCAATCTTCGGAATCAAGGAAAGAAAAGTGGAATTCAACCCACCTGAAATGTAACCTTCTAATCTAGAAAACTCTATCATCTCCAAAATATCATCACCCATGACATCAAAGAATTCTAAAAACAATTCCACCGTCCATCCGTCGGAGCCAGGACTTTTGTCTCTAGCAAAATCTTTCAACACATCTTCCACTTCTTGTAAAGTTACAGCCTGTCCCCATTCAACAATCTTTGACTCAGTAACATACACAGGAAATTTCCTTGCAATATTTATTTGAGAGATCAAATTGCCTTGCTTCAGATCAGTGTATAAGGAACTAAAATGATTCTTAGCTTCAGCATGTAGTTCCTCCATATATTTAATAATGTTGCCGTTACCATCCTCCAGCTCCCAAATAGAATTGGAATTCTTTCTGTGTGTAGCATAAGCATGGAAAAATTTAGTATTTCGATCGCCCAAATCAATCCATATGGCTCTGCTTTTAAGATGCCATTCCATTTCCTCCTTGACAAGCCAATCATCTTTCCTCTGTTCAAATAACTTAATCTTCACTCCAATATCTGCATCCAAATCACCATGAATATTCCTGTTCAATAGATCTCTAATCTAATCTTCAAGATCTTCAAGCATATGCAACTCATCTTTCTGTTTATCCTTAATCCATCTAGAAACCTGAGACTTTAAACTTCGAAGCTTAATGACAAAAGTATCCATGGGATTTGTATCTAACACCACAGCTAACCCAAAATGATCTTATCATCTTACAGAATTCAACATCCTTAAGCCAAGAACAATTGAATTTAAAAGGATACTTCAACATGTAACCCTTATCATAAAACTGAAAGAACACTGACCAATGGTCAGAGAATTTATCTTCCCCAATCCAGGATCCATGATGAGACCATAAGCTTAGCAATTTTGTTTTGACAAGAAACTTATCCAGCCTCTTATGGACACCTTCACACCCAGCTCGGCCATTAGTCCAGGTAGGAGCAAGTGTACTTGGTAACACATCAGCTAAATCATGATTAGTCAAGAAATTTGTAAAATAATTAGCCATTTGATCAAGCCTCGAATTAGTACCCCAGAATTCATTGGCTGTACTAGTGAAGTTCATGTCACCAGTGATTAATAGATTATCATACTCCAAGATTCTTCAATCAGCCAGTGAATCCCAGAAAGGCCTTCTGTCTTTGTAGGGACCATAAAGGTTTAGCACATTGAGCAGTAGATTAGTAGAATAACATCTTCCATGAAGAAGAATCCCCCACTCAGTTTTGAATGCTTGAAAATTAAAATATTTAGGGTTCCAACCCGCAAGGAGTCCACCTGACAATCCTGAAGCACAAGTTGCAGAAAATTCCCAACTAGGTAGAACAACAGCCAGTTTTTTAATGGCCTTCACATCATCACACATGGTCTCTTGTAAAAGGAGTAGAGAAAGACTAGTAGTTTTTAAAAGGTGAAGCAAAGCCCTAGTCCGAGAAGCCTTTCCTACCACCCTGATATTAAGAGTGAGGATGATCATTGAGCACCATCTACAGGAGGCAACAATGCTCAATTCTTTTTACTTATTATTGAACAATTTTTATGAACAAAAAAACATAAACATAATTTCATCCACATATGTCTACGAGACCTGAAAAGGACAATGAGGTTACATGGATAACACAATATCTTCTTTTCTTATAGTGTTCAATGTAGATATTGCCAGCTAATGTAGATGAATCATCTAAATTAGCCTTGCTTATGTCAAGGGCACTTAAAAACACTTCATAGGTGTCTGCAAAGGTTACCATATTTAAAACATACTACCTTATATAGCATATACAATTAGTTAATATCACTTTCAAATAGGCTTGGTTAAAAAATAGCTAAATTTCACAAAAACATCACCTTCAATTGAACTCGGGAAAAACATATACTTTTCTAAATAGTAAATACTATTCATACTATCATATCATTCCATGTTGATTCCGGTAGGTTTTTAGAATACAAGCATATGACTCATTGCTAATCATTGAAAATACACTCCCCATTCCATTTGGGATTAAATCAAATAACAACTAAAATCTCATAAATATGCCCTAGCTCTGAATTCTTATCGTTTGGTGAATCTAAAACACTTGCTTTTTGCTCATGTGGTACACCCAAGGTTCCCATTTTACATATAATATACACCACACCAAATCAGAAAACTATTCCTTTTTCTACTTTAGAAGAATCAAATCATAGAAATTAAAGAACCAACCTAAGGAAAGGATAGTGAAAACAAAGAAACACATGTTTCTAATGTCGATATAATTGAAAATGTCAAAATCCATTTTGTATAACTTTCACAACTTTATAAATATTTGATTTACTGCTCCAAAACTAAAACTAATCGAAAGCCAATTCAATTTGAGCACCTCGGCAAAAACAATATTTCCGAAGGAGGGACTAAAAAATACATTGTAAATTTGTATATCGGCAAAAATATTTCACTTTGAATCCATTGATTCTCTCAGTTGCACATTTACCCAATTCATTTTATTCCCTTTGTGATATGGGCTGCTTAGCCATTTGGCTTGAATCTCTGCAAGTGCATTCTATAAACCCGTTAAGTCAAGCGATCCGTTTCTCTTTTCTACTTGGTGTATTTCCCTTTGTCATAGGTTAAGGTGGCCCTCGCAAGAAACATCAAAAGGGAATTTGGCCTATAAGAAATAGTGAAATGATCCACATGCCTTCAAAATGCAGAGAGGTTCACCCGTTTACAAGAAACTTTTAATCATAGGCCTTTTTCGTTTCAACGTATCATGAATTCTATGTTATATGATTAGTGCTCTCAACATTGGCCGAAGTTGATTTATGTCTATCCTGCATTTTAATTATCACGACGAATCCATCCATGCCATTTTCATCAATTCAAGGTAAAAAATAACTTAAGTTGGAGGGATTTTAGCTTACAGCCAAATTACTATCATGTAATGCCTGCTCCAGCAAATAGTGAATTCTGAAAAACCCAGCTGGGAATTGATCCATCTTCAGCAAGTATGTAGAAAATATTTTGAATTGTACCATAAAATTAGAAGCTTTGTACAATTGATCATACTTATATTCATTGCCAGTAGCAGCAGTGGCTATTTTTGGCTAAAATCCTAACAAAAAAAATGAAATCTAAAAGTGATTTGTACACCCAAGGTTCCCATTTTACATAGAATATCCACAGCACTAAATTAGAAAACTATCCCTTTTGCTACATTAGAAGAATCAAATCATAAAAATTAAAGAACCAACCTAAAGAAAGGACAGTGAAAAAAAGAAACACATGTTTATAATGTTCAGCCATCAATCTGCAGAGAAGAAAAGCATACAGTCCTACATAAATGAAAATGTCAAACTCAATTGGGTAGCTTGTGCTGAAAATGGAATGTTACATGAATCCACTTTCGTCAAAATCCACTTGCTGCAAATTGCCTTCCTCAGGGACTGCTGCAACTAAACAAGCTTTGGCGTTGGTAGAATCCTTTTTTTTTAAGACAGACGAGGGAAGTTGAGACGAGCATTCTCACCTCTCAGCCTGTAATTTCAAATGTCCCAGGTAGCTTGCACTGAAAATGGAATGTTACATGAATCCACTAGTTACAATAATGTGATGAGTTTGAATTTAGCTTTCCTATTGCTTCAATGTGTGGGGCGAAATGCAAAGCATGATAAATTGCGCTGAAAAAGGAATGTTACATGAATCCACTAGTTACAATAATGTGAGGAGTTTGAATTAAGCTTTCCCATTGCTTCAATATGTGGGGCGAAATGCAAAGCATGATAGTGCACTCGTCAACACAACTTCTGGATATCCAGGGGTAAGTTATTATTTTCAAAGTGAGAATATAATTTTGCAGCTCGAATCACCTGCAAAACAAAACAGTTTGTGTGTATTCATTAAATAGAAAGACACATAAATTAGTAAAAAAACTTTAAAAACATAGATTTAAAGAAGCATGCTGAATAAATATTCCACTTGAACTGTCAATTTTCCATGGTCAATAAGTGTAGCTTAGATTATACTCCTACCACAAATGAGCTATCTCCTCTTGATAGTACTCCACACCAGCATCGGAAATTTTTTACTCCTGGTAAAATATGCAAACTCCTTTGGAAGTTGCTTCATAATTTTGACGTCATCTGCCAGAGTATTTATAAAATAATCCTCATAAAAAACATCAAAAAAATTGCTGCAACATTTCAATTTTCCAAACATTCCAAATTGTAAGACCAAAAGGAACTTGCAGAGGCACAACAGAGAGCTTCCTTTCACGAATTATATTAAAAGATTTTACAGAGATAAAAAACAGTATCCTCACCTTGAGTTCTTCCAGAATGATCTTTTGCCCAGCTCTGGAATTACTAATGTAGCATTGATAATGTGGGGAACTACGACCATGTCAATAAATGAACACTGCCATAATGCAATTTTTTTGAGGATTTGATTCTTGAAAAATTAAGGAAGGTAAATATTTCAGTTTGAAATGGACAAAGAGCATATGAAAATAAACATCAATAACAGGAATGGATTGACGAAAAATATAATCCTCCTGTGACGGCCCTCTCGCTGAAATTAGAGGAGCTGGGTCATTATGGAACATGGTTGAAGACAGGAAGATCTTGTTGTGGGATGAGGAAGGCGATGTAGGGTTTCAGGAAAAGGCGGTAAATTAAAAAAGAAACATCTCATAGAAGATTTCCCCTCTATTAGATCCACAAAAATCATGTTTACAGTCTGGTTGGCAACAACCGCCAGAAAAAATAAAAACCTAAAAAAAAATCAATTCTCCAATTCTACTACAAAATTGGGCACTCCCTGTTGTAAGTTGAGTTTCCAATGGCCCCTAGATGATTGGGGGTTCGTGATTAACCTGACTCCCCACACTGTTGGTCTTGAACATGGGACCTATACCATATGAACAACTATGCTCCCATCATTTGCAAAATCCTCAAACTAACCATTTGGGTTGAAAGAGAAATCAAGAAAAAAAGCGACCTTATATGCAGGACCTGATACCCAAATAATAGAAACCCTTGACAACCAATCCTCTGAATCGACTAAACAATCAATCTACTAATTACAGAGACTTTATCCCTCTAAATATCCTTGTATTTTCCAGGTCGCTTTACTGGTGCCAGGTTTCATTTAATGCGGCGGGTCCTGCAGAGGTCATTCAGGGAAAGTCGCTTCACAAGTAAGTCTCTTGTCAGGGCCTTTCAACACACCGCCCTTCCCCCCTCTTCTTCATTTCTTGAGGATGAAGATTGCAAACAATCTTCCTGTCAGGGCTTTTCAATGCACCGCCCTTCGGCCCTCTTCTTCAGTTCTTGAGGATGCAGAATACAAACAATCTTCTTCATCCAGTAGGTATTATCTGAGTCTTCTTGGAGGGACATAAATTTTCCCTCGTGCACCCCGCTCATTGCCTTCAAACTCTCGATAATAGCCATTGAGTTTTTTTTTTTTTTTTCTTTTTTTTTCGGAGCTCCATATTTAATTGAGATATCACCATAATCGCGCTCTGCTTCTTACGAGCCATGCCCTGGGTTCTTAATTTTTTAATTTGGTGGAAAAATTGACCAGCTCTGAGGAAAACCCACGTTTGACAGGACTATATGGGTTTTCTTAGCCTTGCTCTTGGGACCTTCACAGGGTCTCATGCGATTAATTTCTTGAAGCTCTCAGGACCTTCATGGGGTCTCATGCGATTAATTACCATTTCAAAACAAGATTCAAAGTTTGCAGTTATTTTCTTTAAAAGTTTAAAATTGGTCGAATATGCTTCAAGGTCGAATTAATAGAGCTAGAATGCTCCAAGGGCTCATAAGATTGATATTTGAGCATTTGCAGTTGTGGAGTTTTGTTGAGCATTTTCAAGTTTTGTCTGTGAAACTGTGCACTTTGATATTATATGAATATGTCACATACCTTATTTTATTGTGTGCTATGGCAGTACTGGTGCTCCCCTTGAACTCTATTGTGCCCTTTTAGTTACAAAATTAATCCTGGTTAACCTCCAAATTGAACCACAATTCATTAATGTTGGTTGGGCATTGGTTTAGCGGTACAGGTGGGAGTTCCAGCTCAAAAATTTTGAGCTCGTCTATAATCAAAATAAACATGATGCCTAGCATTCTGGAATAAGAAAAGAGCCACAAAAAAGGCCAAGAAATCCGGCATTACATGTCTTGGATGGGGATTTGGACAACTGGAAAATTCTCCATAAATTTTTGGATGAAGGTTGATCCAAATCGCAATTCTCGAATAATAACATTCAAAAACCACCTGGCAGGTTGGCACCATGATTTCCAAGACATAATTCCTCGTAAATGTTTTCCCTGGAGTTTGCTCGATATGGAAGTTTGATGTAAAAACTGACTTCTGAATCCAATATAGAAATCCCCCACATAACAGATATATTGGACAGTCCTGTGGCTATTGTTGCATGAAGTTAATGAGCCCCAGCTTCCAAGGATATTCCATTCGGCAACAATTTAAATTTAACATTCTTTTGATGCCATGTTTAGTTCGTTGAAAAAATTCATGTGTGGATGTGTTGTTTGCTACCCTAAACGCTCCTTAACTTGCTTGGCATTGCTTATTTTAGGCGATTCATTGATTTGGTGTTCCGACATTTTCAAGACTCAGAATCATCAGAATAAGAATCAATGATGTGAGACCTACTAGAAAGTCGAGGTTGTTGTTTTAGTGAGGTAGTTAACGAATTGTTAAATTTGCTTACTCAACAGGTAATAGCGGCCAAATCCCATACCTGTAAGTTCTCATTCTTAAATTGTTTTGGCCGACCTGCATTTTCATATCCATTTTTCATTTTGGTACCTGCATTAAAGTATATGTATGCCCAGTAGTGCCGATCACTCTCCAGCATTTACCTTTCTCTCTCAGTGCCGATCTCTTGAACTTTCGTATCAATCCCACTCTAAATCTAAGGAGGCTCCATGTAGTTAAAATGTGAATTATTATTATAGAATTGAGCATAAATTATGATCTTATTTAAAGGAATGCCTCTCCAACATTTTATCTGAAGACTCAGAGTGCTTCTGCGGAGTCCAACTCATGAGCTAATTTTCAACTTCCTGTTGGTTTCTTCAATTTCAACTTAGGGCCCGTTTATTCTTTTTTCCAAAACTGTTTTCTTTGTTTATTTCTTTCTCGTTGAATTTTTTATATGTGAATCACGAAATTATGGTAGCCAAATGCATTTAATTTTCTGTAAATACTCTATTATCGGCTTTGTGTGTTCACAAACCATTAAGTTGTTAATATAATTCAAACTATAATGATACGATCTGTATTTTCTTTATTAATATATGGTAGCAAACCTAAACTTATTTCCTCCGTTTTTTGCTTCTACAATATGAAAAAGGAATGAATCTGCACTATGAAAAAGAATCGAATAAGATGAGATTTGGAATAGTTTCCTCTGTTTTTTGCTTCTGCAATATGAAAAAGGAATGAATCCGCAATATGAAAAAGAAACGAATAAGATGAGATTTGGAGTCATTGTTATCATTCAAACTTCAAAGCAATGAGATAAACATATGAACTTGTTATTATTACAACTGAAAAATGGTCAGTCTTAGATTTAAAACTCATTATTATTATTATTTTTCAAAATTTGAAATTTTTGAAGAATATCAAAACAATCCAGTAAAAATATGTTTGCTAGTCATATTTATTAGAAAATGATAACTTATTTAAAGAAAAAAGTTTTTTATTAAATTTTATTGAAAATTTATCATTTTTCATGTAAAAATTATTTATTTGTTGAAGATCGTAAAAATTTAAAAGAATCATATTTGATTTTTACATGCTTTTAATGAAGGGTTTAGTTAATTTAGACTTGTCAATGGAAGTATAATTATTTATGTCACCCTTGAGTTCGGCAGCTCGAGGATCTAATTTCATACTTCAAGAACAAATTGGTAAGGGATAAATCTACTTGATAAGTTGAGAAATAAAAGAGAATGGGGCCTGGAAAAGGAAAAGTTTTCCTGTCTCTCTCATTGTGTATGAGAACTTGTATAGAGAAGGACGGAGCTGCTTTCCCAACAAAGGAGGGAAGGTATTTCCCGCTTAGATGCTTTCAGCAGTTCTTCCATATCAACTTGGCTGCCCAGCGCTGCTAGGCTTACAACCAGTACACCATAGGTTGCCCCAACCCAATCCTCTCGTACTAGGGTTGGCTCCTCGCAGTTCTCCCTTCAATGCCAGCGGTATATAGGAACCGAACCGTCTCACGACGTTCTAAACCCAACTCACGTACCACTTGAATCAGCGAACAACCGTACCCTTGGGACCTTCTTCAACCCCAGGATGTGATGAGTCGACATCGAGGTTAATGGTACTAATGGTACTAATGTGATCAAAGCTCCCGATGATAGATCAGTAGGGAATCCCAGCAGTCAACAACAAATCAATTTGGGATGAATTGACCCATTCACATATAGGAAGTTATGCTCTACACTTAGCAGTTCGTATCGACATGTTTCGTCAGCCGCGACATCGCAAAGAACAATGCGACAAAATTATAAGGCGTTGAGGACAAAGCCTTTCTAAGAGAGTGGCAATGATACGAACATAATAGTAGATTAATAATAAACATAATTAATTGTACTTAAAGAGAGTGGCAATGCTACGAATATAAATGGCATATTAAATAAATAATAATTGTTAATCATTAAGTAGTTCATTATTAATGTGAAGGGACGTAACTCTTCACTATGGGTGCTCAAGCCATATATAAGGCAATCTATGTTGTAATATTAAATTATCTTCTTATCTATTCAAATATCAATATATATTTGCCTATTAATGGCTTATCTAATATTCTAAGTGTTCTGGTAATATTTATTGTGTGAATGAATAAATATTCGCTTCAGAGTATTATCAGAGATGAAGACCTTGATGCAATTAAGCCCAAAAAAACAATTGGAGACTGGTTTTTAGGGAAGCAAGATACAATAATTAGACTTTATGGATTTGTTAATGAGCCCTATATTCTACTAGCCTTTTTGAATGTGAGAGTTTTTGCTTTGGAGTTTATCAGACAAAAATTGACAGTAGAAAATGACCATTTTGTACATTTCAAGAAAGCTACAGATATAAAGTTCCCTTTAAAAATTGGTCCTTTTATCATCAAGAACAAGAATGCTCTCCCTTTTGTACAAAAACATTTAGAAGCACTGAGTTTTAGGAAAGCGACAACTATTAATTATGATCCTTGCATGTTATTTTTGACAGAAGGCAATAGAATAAAAATAAAGCCTTTGATCACCAAGAGGTTGAAGGATTGGCGAAGATGGCAAATTTACTACAATATGAATCATACACAGAAGTTTTGGGAAGTTCAGACACTAATCCTTCTACCTTGGATAAAGTTTCAGTTGAGTTGGTACCTACCCAGGAAAGGTTGAAGCAACAAGTAAAAGAAGTTTTTATGAAAGTACTGATATGTAGGTGGAGGAAGAAAGAGAATCCAAAAGATTAAAATCAAGCGAGCAAGATGAAGTAGTTGTATCTGACAAAGAAAAGGGAATGAAGAAAGAAAAATACCAAGGGCTAGGAATTCAAGTACAAGAATATGAATTTGACGAGGCAAGGGCTGCAGGTGATTCTAGCAAATTTCATTCAAGAGATGAAGTATGTGTAAAATATGGCAAAGACATACAAATAGCAGCAGAAGCAATGCATAAGTTGTTTCCAGAAGTCAGGAATGTTGTTGATTCATAAATTACTCTGATGACTAGTAGAGATCCAGACAAAAATACTTTGAATTTGGCCGTATCGTCTGATGATAAGGTCACATAAATGAAATTGAATTTGTAGAAGATAACAGTCCCTGATAAAATTCACCTACACAAACAGACGAGAGAGGTGATTTATGTTGATATGATGAAAGCTACTTTAACAGTGGAAAAACTACAGAAAATAGTGAACAGGCTACAAATCCAGTTGAGGCAAGAGAAAACAAAGAACAAAGCTCATCAACTGCAAATAAAAAGATTGCAAGATGACCTGGTGAAGAGCAGTGATGAACTAAATAGAGGGGAGGCAATTAAAAAGCTTTTAGCTAAGAAAGAAAAGAATATCTAATTACTTCAGCAAAAGGTTAGAATTCTAGCAACTCGGATAATTCA
Source organism: Larix kaempferi (assembly GCA_027924585.1). Taxonomy (NCBI): domain Eukaryota; kingdom Viridiplantae; phylum Streptophyta; class Pinopsida; order Pinales; family Pinaceae; genus Larix; species Larix kaempferi. The sequence continues at coordinate 2,410,541 of BSBM01001331.1, forward strand.
AGCCTCTGAATTAACTGTGTTAGAACAAGAAAAATAAACTTTATCTCGAGAATTGAATGACTGTCTTGCTAAATTGCTCAAGTTTGAGGAAAGATAGGAAAGTTGGGAGAAAGATAGATCAAGTCTTAAGAATGAAATTGAAGACCTAAAGGCCAAATTGACAAATATAGCACAAGAGAAGCAAGGAACAGATCAAGGCAACAAAGAAGCAAGCACAGATGATATAGTTCAAGCTATGTCCCAAGTTATCTTGAAAGAGCTGGAGATCATAGAATTAAAAGAAGAAAAACAAAGACTAGAAGAGGAAAATCAAAAAAAGGAAAATGAAATAAAAGAGTTGACAAAAAACAATAAATATTTGGTAGGTAGAAATCAGAGGATGATAGGTCAAGTGACATGACAACTAGCATTGCAAGGTGCAAAGCGTTTGATTTGGGATTCAATCATCGATGAGGTTGCAAAATTGAGGCCTTATTTAGATTTTATGAAGACAAAGGAAGCCATAGAAAATGATATCTTACAAAGCTGTAAAGCAATGAGAGACGTTTTAGATAAGATACCAAAAGATACAGCCCAGGGTACCATAAGTTTCTTAAATACTCTGAGAAAAGGTGATCTGAAAGCAATGACTATCGAAAACAGGGTAACAATAATAACTTGGGCTAGGAGAGTCCTTGGAAAACATTCTCACATTAAGAATGTTCAGGCTAGTGCAGAACAGATGAAGGAACAGGTTGAAGCGTTCAAAAATGTATTAGAAAAGGTAATACAAAAGGGACTGCCTTCTTTTTGGGATGAAAATAATGAATTAATTTCCTAGGACAATTATAAGGATTTACTATATAACATCGAGAGGAACCATGAGCAATTTCAAGGTTTGACTCATGTTCTAAGAGGGAAAATTCTACTGAAGAAACTCTCCCTTGACTTTGAAATTCTAAACCAGCTGGCCATGATCGCTGTAAATATTCCTCCAACTTCCATTGCAGAGCACATAGAGATGAAAGTTCTGGTCGAGGAGATGACTAGTTATGAGGTACTTTCTACAGAGCAATGGAAGACAGTGGAGAGATATGGGAAAACGAAGTACACCTTGCACACTTGAAGACTGCTGTTCGAGAACGAAGCCCTGTCAACAGCTACAGCCAATAGAAAGACATCAAATGTTATATTCTGAGAAATTTTGGAAATTGTATAAATTTTGACCGAAATGGAATGTAATAGTTAGTTTATAATTTTCTATTTTTAGTTATGGAGCAATTAGGGTTTTATCTCGAGAGGTTTTACAATATATAAAAGACAATTTTTGGTAATGTAGGAAGTGTTGGAACTTGTGAAGAGATATTCGTTTTGTATTGAGCCCTTCAATTTTGAATAAAGATGGCTGAGCAGAGTTGATGCATATTTTGAAGAGTAAATATTCCGGTTTTATTTATTCAAAGGACTAGATGTTTTTTTTGGCAATGTAGTAAGGGTTGGAACCCGTGAAGAGATACTCGTTTTGTATTGAGCCCTTCAATTCTAAATAAATATTCCCGAGCAGAGTTGATGCATATTTTCAAGAGTAAAGATTCCTGTGTTATTTTATTCAAAGGATTAAAAAGAATGTGACTGTCATTTCAATGATGAGCTAATTAACAAATTAAATTATGACGATAATGACTGCGCTGTGATTGCAGAATGTGAAACAATATGAATCAAGGAAATAAATTGACTGGTGCATAACCCGCATATAAATCATATGAATGATAAATCAAGCACACAGATTTATATGTTTTATGATTTAACAATACAAAACAGAGTTATTAGATGTATGTATGAAAAAACAAAATGAATCAAGAAAACTTGATACACATAACAAAAGAAAGTAAAATAGAAACTAACTAAAATTCTTTAAAGATTGTAAAACATTACAAGTCTCCAAGTACATAGTGTCTCCAGTTCTCTCCTTCGATGGTCCCCCCCATTCATGCGATTTGCCCAGTATTATTTCCATACTAGTTCTAGACTACAGGAAGGGTATCTAATCTTTCTTGTGCTCACCATTCTGGATATAGGTGAATTGATGGATATTGGTGTTCTCAATTATCTACTAAACGAAGGGTCGGCCGACCCTTCTTGTGCTTAGTATTTTTCCATTATTGACCATTCTGGTTATACATGAAAAGAAGGCCTAGCCTTAGTATTTTTCCATGATTGACCATTTTGGTTTTTGGTTGTAAATGTATTCCAATAATCGCGGATTTGATGCCCGCAACCCGCAACTCGCAATTGCGGATTGCGGGAAGAGTATTGTAAATGTTTGCGTTCTACGTTTCCGCAACCCACAATGCGGATTGCGAGAACTGTTTGAATAATGGATTTGCGACATGCATTTCCGCAACCCGCAATGCGAATTGCGGAAACTTTGGTTTGTTTTTATTTGAAGTTGAATGTCATTAACCAACACCCTATTTTTGAATGAGGCTCGAGATAAATGAATGAAGTGGCGGCCGACCCTTCTTCTTCCCACTATTATTTTCATAATAGTTCTAGACTGCAAGAAGGGTGGTTTGATCCTTCTTGTGTTCACCATTATGGATACAGGTGAATTGTCGTTTATTGGTGTTCACAATTATCTACTAAAAGAAAAGGCGGCTGATCCATCTTGTCGGAAGTTGGAAGTCGGGATAAATATTGTTTATATGTTATAACATAGGAAATGTCCCGATCCCTACCATATTCTGCGGAAGTCGGTAGTGTGGAATTGTTGTCCCAACCTTCGTAGATTAACTTTTTTTTCATTTCTCTTTTAAATGAAGGGTTGACCGACCCTTCTTGTGCTCAGTAGTTTTGTAGTCTTCACAATTCATTATATACATGAAATGACGGCCTATACTTCGTAGGTTGAATATTTGCACAATTCCCTCATAAATGAATGGGGCGTCTGACCCTTCTTCTGCCCAATATTATTTTCATACTAATTTTAGACTGCCAGAAGGGTCGTCCGATCCTTCTTGTGTTCACCAGTCTGGATACAGGTGAATTGTTGGATATTGGTGTTCACAATTATCTACTAAACGAAGGGTCGGCCGACCCTTCTTGTGATTTATATTTTTCCATTCTTGACCATTCTGGTTATACATGAATTGATTTCTATTTTGGCAGGCCAAAATCTCACACGATAGGAAGTGATGACATGGCATGTATGATGACATGGCATGTATCATGACATGGCATCTATGATGACATGGAATGTGTGATGAGGCTGGAAAGACACATTATGGTGTTCTGGTGCTATCATTAAGTCAGTGTTGCAATCTGACATCATTCTGGAAAAGTATGACAAGTTTGCGAAACTTTGGAAATTAACAAAGTATGGAAAAAGTAGTCAAAACTGCTCTGAGAGAATGCCCGCCATAATTCATGGTTTGAGAAAAATGCATGCACCATCATATCATGCTATATCTTATTGAAGTGGCTATCTAGTTATACATGATTGCGGATTGTGGGAAGTGTTTGAATAATGGATTTGCGACATGCATTTCCGCAACCCGCAATGCGGATTGTGGATTGTGGAAACGTAGGTTTGTTTTTATTTCAAGTTGTAGTCCAGCAACCCGCAATTGCGGATTGCGTATTGCGGGAACGTTGTATATATTTCCAAAAAATTAAACCCCCACAACTCGTCTTCCTCATTCCACAGATTAGATTTCAGCCGTCGATTTGTCTTAATCTTACGACCCAGATTTAACCCGACGGAATTAATAAATATGTTGATTTTGTTTCTGCTTCCTTTTATTATTTTTCATCTTCGAAAATTACCTGCTATGTGGATTTTACTGCGAGTTTTTACCAGGGGTCGTTTTCACCATTTTTTCCAGCTTAAATGAAGGGTTGGCCGACCCTTCTTGTGCTTAGTATTTTTCCAGTCTTCACCATTCTAGATATATATGAATTGACATCCTATCCTTTGTATGTTGAATATTTTCACAATTCCCTCATAAATGAAGGGGTGGCCGACCCTTCTTCTGCCCAATATTATTTTCATACTAGTTCTAGGCCGCTAGAAGGGTCATCCGATCCTTCTTGTGTTCACCCGTCTGGATACAGGTGAATTGCTAGATATTGGTGTTGACAATTATCTAATAAACGAAGGGTCGACCGACCCTTCTTGTGATTTATATTTTTTCAGTCTTGACCATTCTGGTTATACATGAATTGATCTCTATTTTGGCAGGCCAAAATGTCACACGTGTGAGCCTCAAAGAGAGAACATACACCATAGGAAGTGATGACATGGCATGTATGATGACATGGAATGTGTGATGAGGCTGGAAATATACATGATGGTGTTCTGGTGCTATCATTGAGTGAGTATTGCAATCTGACATCATTCTGGAAAAGTATGACAATTTTGTGAAACTTTGGAAATTGACAAAGTATGGAAAAAGTAGTCAAAACTGGTTTGACACAATGCCCGCCATAATTCAAGGTTTGAGAAAAATGCATGAACCATCATATCATGATATAGCTTGTTGAAGTGGCTATCTAGTTATAAATGATTGCGGATGCGGGAACTATTTGAATAATGGATTTGCGACATGCGTTTCCGCAACCCGCAACCTGCAATGCGGATTGCGGATTGCAGAAACTTAGGTTTGTTTTTATTTCGAGTTGTAGTCCCGCAACCCACAATCACAGATTGCGGATTGCGGGAACGTCGTATATATTTCCAAAAAATTAAACCCCCGCAACTCGTCTTCTGCATTCCACAGATTAGATCTCAGCCGTCGATTTGTATTAATGTTACGGCCTATATTTTACCCGATGGAATTAATAAATATGTTGAATTTGTTTATGTTTCCTTTTATTATTTTTCATCTTCAAAAATTACCTGCTGTGTGGATTTTACTGTGAGTTTTTACCAAGGGTCTTTTTTGCCATTTATTTCCAACTTAAATGAAGGGTCGGCCAACCCTTCTTGTGCTCAGTATTTTTGCAGTCTTCACCATTCAAGGTATACATGAATTGACAGCCTATACTTCATAGGTTGAATATTTGCACAATTCCCTCATAAATGAAGGGGCGGCCGACCCTTCTTCTGCCCACTATTATTTTCATACTAGTTCTAGACTGCTAGAATCTTGATGGAGATCGATGGTTACAGAAGCTTGATGGAGATCGACGACCACAAGCGTTGTTCGCAAAAGTAAGATAGGATGGTTTAAGCGTGGGCGGAGTGTTGCTAGCCCGCGAGCAAGTTGGAACTTAGATCAACGGGCAGAAGGACAGATCTACGGACGACAGGTACTTCGGTGATTTGAGATGCGCGGGGAAATGGAATTTTCAGATTTGTGAAGTTTTGGTAGGGACTGCATGTTTCGACGGTGCAGATCTGGTGGTGAAAGGCATCAGCGACGGAGGTTTAGTTCATAGATTGAACATGCATGGAGTATTGGCACGTTCCAAATTCGCGAACCTTAGTAAAGGCCGCACCTTTGGACGGTCAGGATGCGAACAAGGGCCAGATCGACAGTTGATAATAACTACGCAGACCTAAGGTGCGAGGAAGGTGACTTTTGAGAGATTGAAGACTGTGGAAGGCCGTGGGGCTAATCATGGAAGAAGATCAATGGTACCAGATCGATCATGCAATATGGACGGCCCAAAGAAATTCCTTTATCGCTAGAGGTGCAAGAATGATAGGAAAGGATAGATAATATAAAAAATGGAATGCATGGGTATCTGAGTACTGTATGATTCGGTTTCCCCCTTGCCCCCTTGGTCGAGGTCAAGGGGGCAAGTTAATTTAGATAGACTCAAATAGACTCTAGCACCTTAGTGACTGCACATTCTATCTGGGACCAAGTCCAACAAAACTGATGCAATAACTTAACAACTAGCTCAAAGAAAACTTCAAAGAATCAGGTAAGAGAGCTACAATGGAAAGTCACATGATACATATGGAACAAAGTTATAATCATTTTCAATCTTTGATATATAAGCGAATCTAGGGGTTTAAGCTTTCTCCAATGCATGCAAGAAAAATTCCCACTTCCAAAGGTATATTCTTCCTCCATGAGATCAAATGAGCTAAGACTTAAAATTGGACAAAAGTATATGCAGGCCACCCAATAATTTGAAAAGATTTATGGTATTAAAATGGAATTTACATGCATTGAATAGATGGAAACCTTAATTTACTTGCTGTGTGGATTTTACTGTGAGTTTTTACCAGGGGTCGTTTTCGTCATTTTTTCCAGCTTAAATGAAGGGTCGGTCGACCCTTCTTGTGATTAGTATTTTTGCAGTCTTCACCATTCAGGATATACATGAATTGACATCCTATACTTCTTAGGTTGAATATTTGCACAATTCCATCATAAATGAATGGGCGGCCGACCCTTCTTCTGCACACTATTATTTTCATACTAGTTCTAGACTGCCAGAAGGGTTGTTCGATCCTTTTTGTGTTCACCAGTCTGGATACAGGTGAATTGTTGGATATTGGTGTTCACAATTATCTACTAAATGAAGGATCGAACGACCCTTCTTGTGATTTATATTTTTCCAGTCTTGACCATTCTGGCTATACATGAATTGATCTCTATTTTGGAAGGCCAAAATCTCACACGTCTGAGCCTCAAAGAGAGAACTGACATCATAGGAAGTGATGACACTTTGTTTTGTTTTTATTTGGAGTTGCGGTCCCGAAATCCGCAATTGTGGATTACGGATTGCAGGAACATTGTATATATTTCCAAAAAATTAAACCCCCGCAACTCGTCTTCCGCATTCCCCATATTAGATCTCAACTGTCAATTTGTCTTAATCTTACGGCCCAGATTTAACCCGACAGAATTAATAAATATGTTGATTTTGTTTATGTTTCCTTTTATTATTTTTCATCTTCGAAAATTACCAGCTGTGTGGTGGTGGTAGTACAGCTGCCGTTACACCAAAACCTGCAGGTTATTGGTAAACTCACCACCACCAGATTTCAAGGATCCACGAGAGGCGATTAGTCCCGTGTCACGATACACTGGGGAGCGCTGACTACTTGCAATTTTGTGTAACAATCTCCCCTCAGCGCGAGTCGAGTATGTATCGAACTCGTGACCTCTAGCTCTGATACCAATTGATGAAATATTGGTCAATACTGAGAGGGGGGGTGAATCAGTATTGTAAACTTTTACCTTTTAACCACTTTTAAGCTTTAAACAAAATATGGAATCAACAAGAGATACAAGAACACAAATTTTATCGTGGAACCCCAATTGGGTAAACCACCAACACTTTCTATACTGTAAAATTATATTTACAATAGGTTTTGCAAGCCACAACTTGCTGGAGACACCAATCCCCAAGTTTCTCAACCACAGCTGAAGGATGCACCAACACCCTAGTTTCTGTCTGCACCTATAGACAAGGATACACCAATACCCCTATTTTTCCAGCCACTACTGGAAGGAGGCCAAGACCCCTTTTGCAGGCATGTAGCCTGCCCTAGCACCACCCTGCCACCCTTATATGTTTTTTGTCTTCCAGATCTTCTTTCAACTTTGTCACTGGATTTATCTTCACCTTGCTGGTCTCTGTCTTCTGGTCTTCAATGCTGCTCCAGATTCTTCAATCTCTTACTATCTTCACTTGGTCACTGCCATGCTGCTACAATGATCTTCACTTGTCCTTTTACTTTGCTGGTCTCTTTATTTTATTCTGCTCTCTTCTTCTGCTTTACTGTGCATTCATTGGTCTCTGACTTCTGGTCTTTGCTATTGCTCTGCTTCAGATCTTCTCCTTTACAATCTTACTTCTATTCATTATTCTGAATCACAACTCTGAACTTCACAACTGATGCTCTGCCTGTTTCTATTTGGATCTTAAATAAAATTGGTCTTCTTAAGCTTCTGCTGCAAACTATGGTTTCTAGGCCACAATTATTCCTCTTAGATAATCATACTTTTCTTAACTGAGACATACTTCCTTCTGCAGACTTCATACACAGAGACTCAGTTTTTCTTCATAAGATATTCATTCATCATTCAATAAGAGACACACAGACCCCTTCTTCTATATCGATTCTCTGATTATAAATATAATTAAGGAAACACGCCCTTTCATAATTATGCCTTTTTCAAACTTGCACTCCTTCATTTTGGAAAGACACAATCTTTCAAAACTGACTCATACCACACACCTCTTCGAATCTTTCTGGATTATAATTCTGTAGTTTCACTAATTAATTAATTAATCATGTTATCCCAACTTTCTGTTATAACTCTGTATATTTAAATCTCTATTTATCCCAGTTTTAATTAATTAATTAATTACACAATCATGTCTCTTTGTTTTTCTAACCATTGTATCCTTTCACAACTGCGTCCTTTCTATTCTGAGAGTCATGCCTTTTGTTAAAACTTGACTTAATTTATACAGTCACGTTTTTATTATCATTCTGCCTTTAATTATGTTTATAAGATAATCAGTCACGTTCTTTTATATTTCTGTTTTATAGCTGATATTTATTAATTAAAAACTCTGTTTTCAATTAATTAAGTTAACTAATAAAACTCTTCTATGTTTCTAGAACATGGGCATCACATCCTCTCTCCACCTGCGAGCTTCATCTCCCTGTCTGCGGGCTGGCCATTTGAGCTTTTATTTCCTGTAGCTTTATTTCCTCTGACTGTCATTTTCAGATTCTGTGTAAAACATAATTTTTCTTCAACTTGGGAAGTTGATGTTTCACACGTGTGATCGCCATATTAAAATATGAAACCTTGGCTAAGTGGACAATTAACCAAGGAACAAATCCATGTCATCTTATGAATTTATGGGCACAAGAACAACATGTGGCGGGCATGGCCAAAATGACTTTTTATTACTGGTTATAACATTTAGACAAATTTCACTTTTAACAGGAAAACATGATTTTTCTCAATTTTGGCAAGTTGATTTCTCCCTCATGTGATCACCATAAAGGAAAACTAAACCATGGATAGATAGACAGATATCCAAGGAACACACTCATGTTACCAGATTAATTTTTTGGCACATCAGTGACACGCGGCAGGCATTTGAAATTAGCTACTCAACCTTTTTGAACATCAGAAACACATTTTTTCTTATTTTGGCAGTCTCATAATTCACACATGTGAACACCCAGAAGAAGAATGACTTATTGGATGGATAGCCACTTCAACAAGGAACATTCCCACCATTTTTAACTAATTTATTTGTACAGGAGGAACCTCTGGCGGGCATTTTACTGAAGCCAGTTTTACTAATTTTTCAAACATTAAAGCAGTAAAACTGCTTAAAACCTTATTTTGGAAATTCTCTATTTTTCTCCTCGAAGACTCTCAAATCAAACTAAGACCATGGTCATGTGAACCTATGAACAAGCTACATCACGATTCTTTCATTTTATTTTTATCATCAACCTGAGAGGCATGGCGGGCATTTCTAACTGACCTTTTATTACCAGTTATAACACTGGTCAGTTTTTCCAAAACCCTAGGTCACAAGGGTGATTTTATTTTTTCTTCAAATTTTGAAAATGAGATGTCCAATGGGTATCTGACAACAAGACAAGTCTAACAAGACTATTTTCAACCCCTGAATCTTCTTTCTCTCTCCTCGGCAGGCATATTAGTGAGGACAATGAAAAACATGGTTGGAGTGCACTTTTGGCAGGTTCATATTTTCTTCTTCATTAACTTCTAAGGAAAACTGAAGACATGCTTAGGTAGGCCAAATAACAAGCTATAAGACCCCTATATGCTGCGGGAATTTACTCTTACTCACAAATTATGGCAGGCATCTTTCTGAGGTGTTTTACCCATTTTTGCTTGCTAAAACCCTGTTTTGGCAGGATCGTAACTTTTTCTTCAACACTTTCTGGACAAACTGAAGACATTGTTGTGTATCCAAAAGACTAGTCTGCAGGACCCCCCTACGGTGCGGGCATTTATAGTCTCCTAGAAATTATGGTGAGCATTTACCTAAGCCAGTTTTCACTAAGTTTCCCATACTTTGTCATTTTCTTATTTTTCACCAAAGTGCCATATTTTTCCAAAACTATGTTAGACTGCTATAATCACTTTCTGATAGCTTCCAAAACACCATCTTGTATTTTTCAAGCCTCATCACGCATGCCACATCACCATATATGCCATGTCATCATTACCAATCATGCCACATCATTATTCATGCCATGTCATCATATCTTGTCATATCATGTCCTTGGTTATTCCTTTGTCATTACTGAGATCACTTTGACATCAATGACAACTATATTCCATATTGCCAACAATCTCCCCCTCTGTCATTGATGGCAACACCTAAACGTTCTCCCCCTTTGACAACAATGACAAAGGATAACCTATTATGCCCTTTTGTTGTAACCATCTTGCCATAGGGTTTACAATTTTTCTCCACTTTGACACCTGCTTCTGCCAATATGCTTCTTCTTGCCTCTTTGTCTTCTCTTCCTCTTTCTTAATTTGGACTTGGTGCTAACCATTGTGGAGCATCCTTCTTTACCTTCTTTTAGTGATTCTTTGAATGAGAACCTTGGATGATGAGTTTATGGACTCCCCCTATCACTGTGCTCTTCTATCTTGCAAACACATCCCATCTTCAAGTCCGAGATCAAAACCAACTATGGTAGTTGATTCCAATTTTGTCACTTCTACACTTCTTCTTGATTTTGAGCAAGATAGCTTTTACCAAGTATTCTTATCTATTCTTCTCGTTTTGATGGCAACTACAAGACATTCTTCTCTTTTTATCAAAAGACATTTTTCAAGTATTAATTTCAACTTTCTGATAGTTACTCCCCTTGAGTTTGTGATCCCATCTAATGTTCATTTGGGGATTCTCTTCTAGGTCATGGGAGTTTTTAGAAAAGACTTTCAACTTCAGCTCCACCACCATTACTAACTTCTTCTTCAATATTTTCATCTCCATAAGTGTATTCTTTTATAACTTCATCTTGCTTTCCATCATAATGAATGTCATTCATATTTGCAGCTCTACCATGCTCCTCATCATCTTGGGAAACTTCTTTTCTTCTCCACATCTTTCCATAAGGTACCTTGCTTACTAACTTTGTTTGCTTCTTGAATTTCTTAATTAGATCCTTTTTCTGGATTCTGCAATCAATAGCCTTGTGGCCAAACTTGTGACAGTAGTGACAATAGCCATAGAAACTACATTCAGATTTAAGAAATCTTTGACCTTTCTGTTTCATGGCTTCCATCCTCTTCCATTCCTTCCTTTGTTCTTGGACTTTCATTGAAGAATTCTTCCTTAGCTTACATCCTCTAGCCATATGTCCAAAATTATGACGTGTAGCATTGACCCAAAAAGATTTGCTGGATCCTACTTGTCATTGGTCTTTTAGGCATCACATCAGTTCTGTCTTTGTTATGAGAGGAGGGAGCAGACATCTGACTTTCTTTCTTCATATATGGATTATTTAGTGCAGCAGCATGATTTCTATTATTTCTTTCTTGGTTTTTGAAAGAGGAACATTCAGGCTTCTTTTTATTGCCATACCCTAAACCAGCTTTATCATTTGATGGTCTTTGGCTACTCAAAATGTCATCCAAAGTCTTTGAGCTATTCACAAACTTGGTTTTAATAGATTCTTCAGTAAGCCTTTTTCTAAGCAAAGTAAATTCTTCTTTGATATTTTCATTAATGATCTACTAGTCTTCTAGTTTATTTATTTCCTTTTTGAAGTTAGCATTTTCCAGTCTTAGTCTCTCGGCCTCTTCCATGTGGTCTTCTAGCATCTTTATTTCCTTTTTGAGGTTAACAACTTTTTGTTTCAAGCTCTCAGCTTCTTCCATGCTAGCCAACATTTGTTGTTTTGATATGTATAGTTCTTCTCGGAGAATCTTGACTTCCTCTTAATTTGACTTTTTCTCTTCTTGATACTTTGAAATTTTTTCTTGCAAGGATTTGTTCTTTCTTTTTCTTTTTCTCAACTCTTCAATGGCACTCATAAGTTCTGCTTCTAAGTTCACCTCACTTTCCTCATCTGAAGCATCTTCTGAAGTTTGAGTTATTCTTCCTATAAATAGATTTTCTTCATCTTCAGTTGTGTCTTCACTATCAGACTCACAAATAGCAAGGCTTGCTTATGCCATCTCTTTATTTGAATAAAATTTTTCCAATATATCCCAAAGTTCCTTCGCTGAGTTACATTCACCTGTCTTCTCTTTGACATCATCAGGTAATCCATCAAGGATTGTATCCATTGCCATTGAGTTACTTTTCTTGGATTTCTTTTGAGCTGGAGTTCTTATTCTCTTTGGTGAGATGTAATCAGAGATTACTGAATTCCATACATTATATCCCAATGCCTTCAGATAAATTTCCATTCTTACACTCCAAAATATGTAATCTTCTTTTCCAAGTACTAGAGATCCATTCACTGTGTAAATCTCTTCTTGTTGATCCATAGTGGTTTTTAGTAGGATCTTCCTTCCAGTGGTTAAACTGTAGTGAAGGATCCTTCTCTGATACCAATTGTTGGTAGTACGGCTGTCGTTAAACCAAAACCCGCAGGTGATTGTTAAACTCACCACCGCCAGATTTCAAGGATCCACGAGAGGCGATTAGTCCCTTGTCACGATACACCGGGGAGCGCTGACTACTTGCAATTTCGTGCAACATGTGGATTTTACTATGAGTTTTTACCAGGGGTCTTTTTCGCCATTTTTTCTAGCTTAAATGAAGGGTCGGCCAACCCTTCTTGTGCTTAGTATTTTTGCAGTCTTCACCATTCAGGATATACATGAATTGACAGCCTATACTTCATAGGTTGAATATTTGCACAATTCCCTCATAAATGAAGGGGCGACCGACCTTCTTCTACCCACTATTATTTTCATACTAGTTCTAGATTGCTAGAATCTTGACGGAGATCGACGGTTACAGAAGCTTGACGGAGATCGACGGCCACAAGCGCTGTTCGAAAAAGTAAGATAGGACAGTTTAAGCATGGGCGGAGTGTTGCTAGCCCGCGAGCAAGTTGGAAATTAGATCAACGGGCGGAAGGAAAGATCTACGGATGACAGGTACTTCGGTGATTTGAGATGCACGGGGAAATGGACTTTTCAGATTTGTGAATTTTTTGGTAGGGACCGCATGTTTCGACAGTGCAGATCTGGCGGGGAAAGGCATCAACGACGGAGGTTTAGTTGGCAGATTGAACATGCATGAAGTATCGACACGTTCCAAATTCACGAACCTCGGTAAAGGCCGCATCGTTGGACGGTCAGGATGCAAACAGGGGCTAGATCTACAGTTGATAATAACTACGCAGACCTAAGGTGCGAGGAAGGTGACTTTTGAGAGATTGAAGACTGCGAAAGGCCGTGGGGCTAATCATGGAAGAAGATCAATGGTACCAGATCGATCATGCAATATGGACGGCCCAAAGAAATTCCTTTATCGCTAGAGGTGCAAGAATGATAGGAAAGGATAGATAATATAAAAAATGGAATGCATGGGTATCTGAGTACTGTATGATTCGGTTTCCCCCTTGCCCCCTTGGTCGAGGTCAAGGGGGCAATTTAATTTAGATAGACTCAAATAGACTCTAGCACCTTAGTGACTGCACATTCTATCTGGGACCAAGTCCAACAAAACTGATGCAATAACTTAACAACTAGCTCAAAGAAAACTTCAAAGAATCAGGTAAGAGAGCTACAATGGAAAGTCACATGATACATATGGAACAAAGTTATAATCATTTTCAATCTTTGATATATAAGCGAATCTAGGGGTTTAAGCTTTCTCCAATGCATGCAAGAAAAATTCCCACTTCCAAAGGTATATTCTTCCTCCATGAGATCAAATGAGCTAAGACTTAAAATTGGACAAAAGTATATGCAGGCCACCCAATAATTTGAAAAGATTTATGGTATTAAAATGGAATTTACATGCATTGAATAGATGGAAACCTTAATTTACTTGCTGTGTGGATTTTACTGTGAGTTTTTACCAGGGGTCGTTTTCGTCATTTTTTCCAGCTTAAATGAAGGGTCGGTCGACCCTTCTTGTGATTAGTATTTTTGCAGTCTTCACCATTCAGGATATACATGAATTGACATCCTATACTTCTTAGGTTGAATATTTGCACAATTCCATCATAAATGAATGGGCGGCCGACCCTTCTTCTACCCATTATTATTTTCATACTAGTTCTAGACTGCCAGAAGGGTCGTCCGATCCTTCTTGTGTTCAGTAGTCTGGATATAGGTGAATTGTTGGATGTTGGTGTTCACAATTATCTACTAAATGAAGGATCGACCGACTCTTCTTATGATTTATATTTTTCCAGTCTTTACCATTCTGGTTATACATGAATTGATCTCTATTTTGGAAGGCCAAAATCTCACACGTCTGAGCCTCAAAGAGAGAACTGACATCATAGGAAGTGATGACACTTTGTTTTGTTTTTATTTGGAGTTGTGGTCCCGAAACCCACAATTTTGGATTGTAGATTGCGGGAACGTTGTATATATTTCCAAAAAATTAAACCCCCGCAACTCGTCTTCCGCATTCCCCAAATTAGATCTCAGCTGTCAATTTGTCTTAATCTTACGGCCCAAATTTAACCCGATGGAATTAATAAATATGTTGATTTTGTTTCTGTTTTCTTTTATCATTTTTCATTTTCGAAAATTGCCTATTGTGTGGATTTTGCTGTGTGGATTTAACTGCGCGTTTTTACCAGGGGTCGTTTTCGTGACTTTTTACCAGGGGTTATTTTCGCCATTTTTTCCAGCTTGCACAGGTTGGCTTCGTGTCACTTTATTATTCAATTGTTCAAGGTTTTTTGCTATTTTGAGTTTTTTTTTTCTTATTGGTGTTTATTTATTCATCATATTTCTCCAGTTTTTCAAACATGTCTCGCAACACTCACTGCAAAACTCCTCAGAAATATCTTTTGAACAAAGAGCCAAACTTCAGCATCCTTGCCGACACCAGCGATAATGTTTCTGAGACATACCAAATTGATTGGTCCAAAATTTACTCCATCTTTGACAATGATGACCTAACTGATATTCAGAGTGATCGCCCCGCCTATGAAAATATTAGGGATTCACAACTCCACGCTATAGTTTCCAGACCTACTATCCTTCCCTACACTGATGCAGTTAAGTAGATTATAGACCATGCTAACCCTAAATACCACTCTTTCAATGATAGCGCAGGGTCTCAATTGGCTACATTTCACCCTGAGGTTTTTACCAAAGCTTACGCCCTAAAACCAGCTGTTCAACCCATCAATGTTGCATTCCTTGAGTCGTCAAAGACTAGGTACAATTTCAATGAAATGCTAAAGTCTTGGATGTATAGACCAACAAATTTCATGCCTAGGGCTGATAATTTATACCCAATTTCCTGGTTCAAAGAGCCTTATTCTCTTATGGTAGCCATGCTCTGTAGACTTTATGGTCTCCATAATTGTCCAGTATGCAAATTTGAATGGGCTCCTATCGCCCATCATGTCCTAACAACGGGGCAGTCATTCCCTTGGACTTCAATTTTATCAGCAGAGTTAAAGACAACCATTGAGAAATATCATAAAACAACAACTACAAGGAAGCCATACTTCTTTTTCTCTGCATTTGTAATTGATGTTTTCTGTATAGAGTTTCAATATCCCACCATGGGGTGGATTTGGACTAAGTCCTCACCCCTGTTCATATTTATTGTTCTGCCTTATGGGAAAGCAATTTTGTTCCCTTTCTCTATGACATTTGTGACAATTTCTTTGGTGCAATTTACCAACAAATTTTCAGGGAAGATGCCCTTGCCTTTTCTCCTAATTCCAAAACTCTCATCCCTACATTGGGTGACTGGTATGTGGGAGAATCCTTTGCTTACATTAGCGTCTGGGGAATTAGTACTGTACATTTGCTACCAAGAGTTGTCCTTGACAGACTGTTACTTGAGGAGATATCTTATCAGACTGTTAAAGATGGTGTCTACGTTAAGCTCACTAGTCCCAAAAGGAAGGGATGGCATAAGTTCCCTTAAACCTTGGGCCTTTGGTTATCCCAGCTTCAACTTGGGCTGCAACACTGGGAGACAGGATTGTTTCTTTGAAATTGGGATTTGCTCCCAAAAGAACTCATGACCCCAAAGGATTTCTAGAGGCTCACTTCAAATAGGCGCATATGAAGACTGGTTATACCCATGAAGACATCCCTAATGACTCTATTTATCAGGGATTTAGTATTTTCTCTGAAGTCCTACTAAGGGCAAAGAGCTAAGAAGAACAAATCCATATCTTTCAGTATCAGCGGGAGCTTAAAACCAAGGTTTTGAGCTATAGAAGCATGGAACTCAAGCTTGATGAGAAAACAATAAAAGATAGGGAAGAAAAGGAAGCTCACAAAGCCAGTGCTCAATTGATGTTGACCTACCCGGATGGAGACAAAGGCAAATGCCTTATGGATGATACTCCGAAGTTGAAAACTGTTGCAGAATTAAAGATGTGGATGCATACATCTTAGCAATGGAAGCAGAAATTAGCACAGATGAGTTCGGTGCTAGATACCCAAGTGGTTGCAGTACCCAAACCCACTACTGATATTCAAGTGGCTGCTAAAGCCAACCCGATTACTGATGTTCAAGTGATTGCTGTGAGTAAACCAGCTAAAAGACAGAAAATTCAAACTTCTGCCTCTGAAATTCCTACTCTTACTATTGAAGAAAGTGATGTGGAAGATGAAACACTTCCTTCTGTGACTGTGGTGCAGGAAGAAACTGAAAGTTCTCAGGAAATCGCAGATTTTTTGGATGCCATAGTCATGGATAATATTTTCCCAGATCAACAGTCTCTTGAAACCACTACTACTATTGATACCACAACTTCAACACTCTTACATTCATCCATTCAAGCTCTTTCCACTTTATCTTATGGGGTAACACCACCATCCACCATATCCCAGTTATTTGATGCAATAACTTCCATTATTGTTCCATCTCCAACCCTGTCAGTTCCACTTTCCATTCCACCATCAATAGTTGCAGAGATCCAGTCTTCAACTATCTCTCTACAACCACCATTATCTATTTCATCACCACCAGCCAATGATGTCCAAATCCCGGTTGTTTCGTCTTCACCATTAGTTGCTAGTGCATCTTTTTCACTTCCTAAAGTTTTTAATTCAATCCCTACTCCAAACTCTTTACCCTCAGTCCCTGAAGTTATCCCTTCTCCACTAACCACTTCTCAGATTACTATGACAATACCTAATACCACTGTTACTCAGACAACCCCAATAATTGCAACAGGAGATGTGGCTACATCTTCCACTGAATTGGTAGCTACTTACGAGGAAGATATTGTAACCTCCCTTGGAGATTATTTCTATAGCAAAAAGGATAAGGCAGTGGTGAAGAAGGGTAACAAAAGAGGAAGAGATCAGGATGTGTTGCAGGGCCCCTTTCCTAATCAAATCATTTGGGATAAGCAATCATATGACATACAACAAGAAGCACTGGATACTGCTGCTGCCATGGGTGCTTTTGTAGGTGCCAATTTTGATTCAGTAATCACACTGAATAAAGAAATTGATGTCAAGAAGGAGGAGCTCAAGAAACTTCAAGAGCACCTGGTTAAGGCCAATGAAGAACATGAAGCTGACATTCGTGAACTGAGAAAAGAATTTGAAAATAAGATTGAAGACCTTCAAGAACATAATGCTTCTCTTCAAGTCCAATTGCAAGATGTTGAAGCTTTGGACACTACCAATGCTGAAAAGATAGTTGTGCTTGAACAACAACTAAAGGATGCAGCTGCAAGTGTAGCCTCCTCTACGTTTTCTAGGTTTTCACAGCAAGAGTTAAAGGACCTAGCCAATCAAGTCAACCTGGAGCATCATCATCTTCTAGCTAAATTATTTACTACCTTGGCTGAAATCCATGAGACTAACATTGTCTTTGAAAAAATGGCTGGCACCTTAGGCCAGCAAGTAGAGAAAAAAAATAGGCTTCTAAAGTTGTAGAAGACATCATGGATTGGAAGAAGTATATTAAAGATAATCCAGTTGGTATCCCTGAGTTGGACAACCTCAAATTCAGAAGGATCTGAACTACTGTGCGAGCCTGGGAGAATGTTATTGACATGGTATAGGATACTATCAACCAAGCTCAAGCCCTTTGCAGAAGAAGATGGTATGCCTCAGACAATCTCATGGAGATACTGGCATTCCCTGCAATGGGGCTCATCGAGGGGGCAGATCTGCCAAAATTGATGATAGAACAGGTCGAAGCCCATTGTGATCAAGTCAAGGAGAAAATCCTACAGATTGAGCATATCCAAATTGAAGACGTGGATTGGTTGATTAAGCTACCTGTTTCCTTGGAGGCCAAGATCTATCTGTTTATCCGCACATGGCATAAAATAGCCAAAAATGAGATTGAAGGATTCATGTGTGATGCCCAGCTGGGGCTTGAATCTCCTCATTATCCAGATAGAGATGAATTGGTAGAAGTTTGGGACAAGTGGGAAGATTTCTTCACTAAATAGAATATTCTGATTTTGTAATCCCTGTTTAAAGGGAATTTATCCTTTGTATTATTTTGTTAATTTATTATTTAAGGGGTAGATCTCTCTTAGGCAAGGGATGATCATTTTTGGGGTAGAAATTGACAGAAGAAGACTAGAGATGCTCTATTTTATGCTGAGGTTGTAATTCCTTACATACTTTCATTAATACAGTAAATTTATTCTCTTGCATCATCTTTTGTTCATTGATCAAATTTCTTTGGTAAATATTGATTTCTACTTCAGGTTATTATCTATGCTATTTAATCCTTTGCAAATATTATTTCATGCAGAGATTGTTAATCTGGATTTTTCCTTATGTTAGATCTGTGTATGCATTATGTTTTAATTGAATTTATTCAACTAAAATATTTATCAATTTCTGCAAATGATTTACAGTAAATTATAATCTATGTTAATTTTTCAATTGACATATTGGTTACAGGTTAATCTTGAATGAGCTTAAACACTTAATATTGCATTTAGTTAATTTTAATTGATTGATTGTAACTTAAGCAAATAAGGAATTGATCTTCTTCACATTTCTGTTAAGTGGATGAATGTACTTATTTATTTTCACATCAAGTTAATCTGCATTTAAACAAGACACCTTTTAGAGTAGGTCTAACTTAGCTTAGATTTTCCTTCCTTGGTAGATTTGTTTCAGACTGAACACACTTTGTTTTCCTTCATTGGAAGACGGATCCTTTTAGGATCAAAACCATAAGTGATATTGGAGGCCTTTGTATCCGTGGGAGATCACCATCCCAAACAGCTCGAAGATAGGGTAATACTTGCGTAGGATTATATGAACCTCTGGCTGGGTTTTCTCCCTCTGTTGAGAGTTTTGGGACCCATTCCAGCACATACACACTCGAGGAATCAACAAATGGAACTAGAAGGAGGGCCTGAAGTAAAATATACCTAAATAGAATACTCATAAACCTCCTCCAGCAAGAACATCATTAGTTGTCACTCGTATCCAGTCACAAGCATCTACCTTTGAATAGCAAATAGTCCCATAACCGACTGTAATTCCTGGTACACCTGCACCTCAGCAGGAAAATAGAAGGGATATCCTTATCATATCACCTACTAGAGGACCCCTTTCACTTGAACAAATACTGAAAAGTTCTAATGATAGTGTTGCTAGAGTACAACAAAGAATTATTAACCTACAAAGTAGAGGACTAGCAACAATTCAATAGAACACCATTTCACAGACTGATAACCAAGAACACCATGTCGCAACCTCATTGATGGATGGATGCCTCTTGTATGTTCTTAGAATGATATGCATAAGCCTAGTTATGGAGCTGTTAATTAGATGCTTAATAACTTAACTTAGAAAATTAACTAAATATGATGATAATGACTGTTATGTAATTGCAGAATGTGAAACAATATGAATCAAGTAAAGAAATTTACTGATGCATAACCTGCATATAAATCATATGAATGATAAATCAAGCACACAGATTTATATGTTTTATGATTTAACAATACAATTTAAACAGAGGTACTAGATGTATGTATGAAAAACCAAATTGAATCAATGAAACTTTATACACAACAAAAGAAAGGAAAAGAGAAACTAACTGAAATTCTTTTAAGATTGTAAAACATTACAATTCTCCAAGTACAAAGTTTCTCCAGTTCTCTCGTTCAATGGTTCCCCCATTCATCTTATTTTCCAAGGGAAGATTGCCACTTGCCCTTTGGAAGGCTACTTTTTACACATCCAATACTTAATCTTGAAATTTTAAAACAGATTTTAGCAATTTCAAACTCTGATTTTGCATTTTCGGAAACCAAACTCGACACTTTACAAGAATTATAATCACAGTGAAATTGAACGTACTAGTACAAACAAACATTCAAGTGTATTATTTAACAAAATACTTTCATTTTATTCACAATTGGCCTCACATCGCTTATGCCATTCAGCTGCAGCAAGCAAGGCCATAATCGATCTAACAAGAATGTGTCATTGACATCGTCACAAGTATAAGTTTTTGTTATAATATAGTTTCCTTCCTCATTAGAAACATGTTTTTCTTCAGAGTCATTGACAACAGTATTTGTCCGATCCCAACCATGGATCAAAGTGTCCCAAACTATACCGAAAGGCTTGCGAAATACATAAGGATTTCCATCACCTTGAAAACCCTCTTTGGCTATGGAAGAAAATCTTCCTGTGTTAAAATTAATCTAAATAGTTCCCTTTTCAATCCTGTTCTTTCTAATAATCTAGGCAAAAACTTGTCAACTTTTTTTCGTTGAGCAGATGTCCATACCCCAACCTCAAAAATAGGAAATCATTTTTCAAAAAATTCCCTTAGGCCCAATCGTATAAAATAATACTTTGTTGATGTTTCGATGTCCGGTGGTCGTCGCAATCCGGGTTTCTGTTTTCTATGTAATGCATGTAACAAAACGCCATTGAAATAAAAAATGATCAGTGGTTTACTAGAAACAAATCTCCTAGTACTATCTGCAAACAAAAAACACACACACACAACCCAGTCAATAAAATATTATGGTTCAATTTTTCCAAGTATATTGCTTTCATGTTCAACAATTTTTGAAACACATTACCAGATACATGATACGATGTCCATAAATAATATGAGAACTGTGCAATAAAACGTACATAAATTAAATGCAGGAGTTATAAAAAATATACAAATCACTAAATGATTTTTTTTGTATAATATGATGGTCATTTCAAATTGAATGTGTTTAACCAACTCCCCATTTTTGAATGAGGCCCGAGATAATTCAACAGAGAACACAACATTGTTTTTATAATTATATCTCTCTCTTGTGAACCGTTAAATTTCCAACTAGTTGGCATTTTCAAGCAGTTTTCCTTGCAATTGTCTGATGATTGATATTGCCCTTCATCTATAAACAACATGTCTGTTTGTTTATATATATCTCCATATTGGGTAAGTACATCCTTGAATGAATTTTTGTATATGTTCTATACTTCACCAACATTATAGTATGCAGACATTGAGTGATTATAAATAGTACTAAGTTTACATTGCTCTCGACCCCAAATAAATACAAAATCTTCATTTTTCAACCATTCAAATATAGTAAGGAAATTTTTAATTTCCATTTTGTTGAGCGAGGAAAACCACAGAGCAACGTCGAAACGCTCTCTGGCAACACTGATAATTTCGGGGCTGAACATGCGTGTATAATAACGATAGCAATTATGGACAAAATGAGGTTGTTTGGAAGAATATTCAATGTTGGATAACATCCAAACTCAAAAGAGAAATCCCTCTACTCCTAGGACCAATAGTTTATTTTGCGGTGATATCTTAACTGCATACAAAAATAGTGACTATATATATAACAACAACAACAACACTTTGTTCATGAAGTTAATGATCACAACCATGAAACTGTACATGAAGATGTTGATTTCCAAAGATTAATACAAAAATCACCCAAAATTTCACAGATTCAATTGATTTAATAAAAGCATCACACTGAACTAATAATATGTTACATTCAGACGAAAATAACGTCTCCAGAAAAAAAAAACGAAAACACATTGAATGATTTAAAATAGGCAATGATAGATTACATCTAGAAATAGGCAATGATAAGTTACATTTGATGGCTGACACTCAACCAGGATTCAACTGGGAGAAGGCATTGAAGGTTCTGATATCACCCGATTCATGCATTTTACTAAAATGCTACCAAAGTCCATGTACCAATTCAGTATCTATGCTAAGGGACGATTCAATAAAGGGCTTACTCAAAATACAGTTTTGAAATGGAAGTGTTTTCTCACCATCACCCTCCAAAACAATCATTGATTTATTAATTTCCAAAGTTTTCATTGGGAACTCCGTCCACACACTCTCCATATTTTTTGTGTATTTCCTTCTTGATCGTAGGTACATCTCTCTCGAAACCAAATAAATAAATTTTTTTGCTCATATGATTTATCTTTACCGCATGCCATCAAAAAATTTGTAAGCAGTGGCTTCCCCTCATTGACACTACATTTAAATGACCAAATCCCAACATTGAATTTGGAAAGTAGTAAATCCAAAACTTGAATGGCATGTGTTCATGACTCATATGAAGTTCTTCTATGTTTAAATTCAAATTCACCATTAGTAATCTCTTCCCCCTTTTTTACTCTTTCCCCTCCAACAATATTTTTTTTATTTCCTTTTTTTTCTCTTTTGGAGTCATTTTCTATGGCTTTCTTGCGAAATAGAAAACCTTCCATTTCTAATATCAATAACATTTTTGGATGGGGAGCTTCACATAAATATTGCTTGTCATTATATACTTCGGAATAAATTTGTTTTATCAATTTAAGTAGAAAATATTCTTTGTCTTTTACCTGTTAATGGCAGGCCAACATTTGACTGGTGAGTAACATCGCTGGAGACACCGCATTTTGACACCAATCCCTCTCTAGTTTCAATATTTTCGAAGCTCTCGCCTTGTCCATTATTGTCCAAGCTCTCGCCTTGTTCATTATTGTCCAAGCTCCTTCCTGGTCCATTATTCTCCAATATGATTTGCTGGCCAATATCCAGGGGCATCGTCGATGCCAGCTCTGGTTGTGGATGATCCACATGTTGACCTGGAAATTTGCAGGTATACATTTTATATAATTTTTTGCAAGTATTCAAGGTCACTATCCCCTTTCATAATTTAGTTAATTTAACCACGATCTTTGAAAAATAATTTTTTACCTTCTTGTTCTGTTTGTGCTCCTATTTGGTAGTTCTTTGTGGATTCTATATCACATTCACTTTCATCATCGGATAGTATAATTTGATTGAACGATACCTGGGTGTGCTCTTTATTTGAAGCTGTAGTAGAATAAGATTTTGAAGAAGTTATTGAACATAATCGACCGAGAAAAGTAAAATAAAATCAAAGACATCTGAAAATGTTAATAGAAATAACTTGTTTTAGAAAAGTAAAATAAAATCAAAGACATCTAAAAAACTTAATAGAAATACCTTGTTTTACACCCAATTCATGATAGAAACTGTTCATAAATAGATCTTGTTGTACTGTCTCCACAATAGAAATAACTATTCTTTCTGGAGCCCTCATCAACGAACGAAGAAGACTACCTCATGCATACAACGAAAGAACTGTTCCTTGAGAAGAGACCTGTTTGGAAACTATGTGATCCCAGAATTCCTGTGTCCTTTTTTTTGCAAACACATGGCTTCTCGCACTATTGTTGTCAACCTTGGGCCGAGGTAAATCAATCATCGGTAGGCCCTCATCCTTCCAATTCATATCAATTTCAGAAGTAGATAAAATATCCTTATCCCTTCCAATGCTCCAACATTGTATAATAGAGAATCATATAAACAAGTCCCTGGAGAATTCTCTATAAAATCCCTTTGTAGGATTCGGTGTAATATGTTTTTCTGATTTCTTGCTGAAAATTGTGAAAGCTTTAGAAATCATACAAGAGTTTTCCATATAAGCTAAAAAATTACAAGTAAATGCCTCTTCATTTGTTTCTAAGTAGTACAAAAATGAAAGCATGTCTTGTTCTGTCCATGGACTACCACAATTACACATATCCACACCAACAAATTCATAGCTGACTGTCGCACCAAAAAATGGAATTAATCTGAGTGTGTTGACCAAAGATTCGGGATAACAACATTGACAAGCAAACTGTGAACTATTTTCGACATCGTCAATGGACATACCCATCCTCTCTTTATTGATATATAGATTCAATATTTTCTAAGCATCAATTGGTATTTTGGTACCATTATCCACTTCAGATTCGTTCTTTCTCTTTTTACTCGGAGATTTTGCTTGTTTTCTGGAGCATAAAATACTGCACAGTTGCTGGAGATGGTTTGGTGCAATTTTATATATTTCAACGACGTTATCGTCAGTGACAGTCTGTGATCGATCAATTTAAACATCATTAACTTTGAAATATTCAACGATTGAATGCCTGGTTGACCTCTCGTCGTTGATTCGTTTGCAATATTGATTTAAAGTTTGTTAGAAAATGTTTTTATCGAGTGATGTGCTCATCCAAACCGATCCGTTGATTATATTGTCCGCCACAGTGGTCAATTCATCTTCATCAAGATCACGCAATGGTCTAAAAAAAATAGAGCCATAACTCTTTATTTTATTTTGAACAAAATCATCCTTAGTGATGCTCTTGGGCGAGCATGGAAAGGAGCCACTTTTGTAAAGCTCGAATACAGACTGCCATTTGCTCCACAGTCGATCTGATGTCAAAACAAGAGTTAGCTTGTCTTTAAGTCTCTCCTTATTTTGAACAAGAAATATATCCATACATTCATATTGGAAAGACTGCAAACATATAAAATTGAATATTCCAGTTAATTTGCTAATTTCATAACACATGCAGCAATCTAAAGACTTTGATTGATAAGAAGAAAACTTCTATACCTGCCAAGCATCACTGGAAACGTTTCCCTTTCCTGAGCGGGATGGAGTGCCGTAGGATATCCATTTCTCCCTTGATTTTTCAACTTGAGAAATGAATGAAGTGTTTGCAAATTCCTTGTTTCACAAATTTTGTTGTTTGCATAATTTGCTGATGATGTGCTGAGGAATGTCTTTATGTAGAAGATGAGATGTTCGATGTCGATACCTTGAATGGAGTTGTTTATATTGATCATCTGCAATGATTATTTTTTGCATAGAAATAGTATGCTCCCCATCCAATATATACAAATTTATTGATGGAAAATTAATTTCTTCTTCATTTCCAGGAAGAAAGGCCAATGTGGTCTCCTTATCGAAAGGCAATAGAATAGCATCTCTCGATGTTGTTGTAACTGTATGGAGAAGAGATACAACCATCTTTTGCATGACCTCCTCATCAACCTTTCGATATTGTAAGTGCGGAGGCGCAACAACACATCTTGTTACATCAATGGAAAACAATTGCTCATTGAACAAAAAGTATTTGATCTACTCTTGTTGAACTTCTTTTGAACTTTCGAAGTTCTTAGTCGCTTTCCGCAACATCGCTTTAGAAGGACTTCCTTTGAGTTGTTTGAAGGAATATTTGTCCACATATTTTACAATATATTGGATAAATGCTCTTATGTTGTACGTAAGAATCTTTTCATGGCATACCTTTATCGACTTCTTATTAATTCATGTAATGCAATACAACAGAATTTTTCGCAGCCATCATTCTTTTCCTCCATACCGAAAAAATTCCTTTCTTCAAGGATGATGTGGTATCAATTCCGGAATGATTAGAAACATCATACGAGGGAAAAACGCACCCTTGCTTCGCACAGGAAATCAGATCTGGATCAGGACCACTTTTCATTAGATCTGGTCGATAATTACAAACCATAAGATCAAGCTGTAGAAGGAAACACTTTTCACCATCGACCGCTTCAACTTTAACTCCCAATTTTTCATCAGATTCATTGGGATCCGCATATGTCAATATTCCAACTCTAGTCTAAGCTCCCTCGTAATCCAAGTAGAATAGATATAAATCCGGGTACAAATTATCTGGTTCTTCCATCTCAACATACCATCCATTTGTGAATAGGTGAAGGTCGTGATCTTTTGTCAATTCAAGGAAAGGGATTTCCTGGTAGTTACTGAAGCTCAACAACACAACCATGCTTTATCTGCAAAACAGTCAATATAAGAATGCATACAATGTCTATAATTATAAATAGTGTTTTAATATTAGATGTATACTTGCAAATGTTCATGCTAATGATCGATGGTTAAGGAACGACCCCTCATTTTCAAAATCAATTGATTGATTAAGAACAAATATGCTAGCATTATCCATGAGAGATCGAATGCACATTTTATAGAGTCGTTTGATGCCAAAGGGGACAATGAAAGGGGTTTTTTTTTGTATACATTTATCTCGTGAATGAAGGGTCAGCCGACCCTTATTGTGCTTAGTCTTCTTTCAGTGTTCACCATTCTTCATGTACATGAATTGACACCCTCTCCTTCAGAGGTTGAATATTTGGACAAAAGTATATGCAGGACACTCGATAATTTGAAAAGATTTATGGTATTAAAAATGGAATTTACATGCATTGAATAGATGGCAACCTTAATTAAGCTTGGACAATTATTGGCCAACAAGCTCTACAAATCATACATAGGTAACAAATAAAACTTATTAAAGAGTATTGATTGGATTGTTTCTTATCTCTTCTTTTCCTCCAGACCAAAGCAATTTGACTGTAACTAAATGGCTACTTTGCCTTTGTTAAAAATTCTCATGCAATGAAGGGGCGTCCGACCCTTCTTCTACCAAGTATTCTTTTCATAATAGTTCTAGACTGTAAGAAGGGTCGACCAATCTTTCTTGTGTTCAACATTCTGGATACAGGTGAACTCCTGGATATAGGTGTTCACAATTTTATACTAAACAAAGGGGTGGCCGATCCTTCTTGTCGGAGGTCGAAAGTCGGGATAAATATTGTTTATATGTTATAACTTAGACAATCTCCGTTCCCCACTATTTACTGCGGAAGTCGGGAGTCGGGAATTGTTGTCCCATCCTGCAATTTGCATTGCGGGTTGCGGGATAGCGGAATTGATGGAACGTTTTAAGAAATCTAGGTATCTGCAATCCGCAATATATTTGCGTCTTCGGAAAAGGTGATGAAATCCTCATGCGGGGTGAAAGAATGGTCGGCCGACCTTTCTTGTGCCGAATATTCTGTTCAAAATAGTTCTAGGCTGCAAGAAGGGTCGGTCGATCCTTCTTGTGTTCACCACTCTGGACACAGGTGAATTGTAACATATAGGTGTCTATAGTTATCTACTAAACAAAGGGGCGGATGATTCTTCTTGTCGCAAGTCGGGATAAATATTGTTGATATGTTATAACTTAGCCAATATACCGATCCCAACTATTCATTGCGGAAGTCGGAAGACTAGAATTGTTGTCCCAGCCTAGGCAGGTTGAATATTTTTACAATTCACTCATAAATAAAGGGTCGACCGACCTTTCTTTTGCCCAATATTCTATTCAAAATAGTTCTAGATTGCAAGAAGGTTCAGTCGATCCTTCTTGTGTTCACTATTCTGGATACAGGTGAATGGTTGGATATAGTTGTTCACAATTTTATAATAAACGAAGGGGCGGTTGATCCTTCTTATCGGAGGTCGGAAGTCGGGATAAATATTGTTTATATGTTATAACTTAGCCAATCTCCATTCTAGGATGAATTCTACATTAATTTGGAAGAAAGAACATTGACAATATTTAAATGTGTGGATCAGAGCATATAAAATGAATTCTAACTTAGATATTACAGTCAACTATGATGCAAAATGATAAGATGGTGTAACACGAAATATATTCACAAAAGAGAAATTAAAAGACTGAAGAAAGTAACAACATATGAATCTTTGTTTCGGATCCAACCCCTATTACTTTGTAAAATCAAAATTTATACAAAATGTTCTTTGAATTCTTCGCTAAAAAAATAAATTTCAAAGAAATCTGTCTGATGTAACACTTGGGAAGTTAACAAAGGAACTGCAATGTCATTTAAAATTAAGACACCTGAATATTTATTCCTGACATAACCTGTGTTTTGGTTTCCCAAATATTTCAACAATTTTCCATTGCTCTTGAGTTGGGATTTCATAATCCATCATTTCTTTCACCATCACCTCCAATTCTATGCATTCTGTGTTACATACATCTGACAGACCCTTCTTAATCATTACAAATTGTTCAAGTATTTCAAAATCATCAATCAATTTATCAATTATTGTCTTTCCAATTAATCCGTTGACCAAACCTTCAAATTTCGAGTGATCCATACGAGCCTGTATTATCAAATTGTGATAATTTTCTTGAGTCATTAATTTTCCATTGGCGCTCCAAAAAGAAGGTAGGCCACATTCAAAAGGCCCCATAAATAATTCCTTAAAATTTTGAACTTCAAGGACCATCTGTTGCGCCATGTCTTCTACTTCTTTAACATGATCATGCTTGCCAATAACTCTTCTTGCCGAAATGATGATTTATGGTCTGTCTTTGATTACAAAACTTTGCATATCTAATTGGGTTAGAGTTTTTAACAAACTGACTGTATTTTGAATTGTTTCTGAAGGAATTTTGCATAATGTATCGTTTGCCACTTTACACCTCTGGAGAGCTATGTTTGCTATAGTATCTTTATCTGCTATAAAATTCAAATAAGACCAGAATTTGGTGACTTCCACTGATATCACATCCCATATAAGGTGTTTAGCTCCATGTAATGGAAGCCAACCTGTTAATTTATCTTTTAATTCATCAACTTTCTTTTGCAGTTGATTTCTATCACTCAAATCCTTTATCTTTGCTCCAGAATTTCGAATTACTTCCTCTTTCAACTTCTGGTTTTCTGCTTTCAACTCTTATATCTCTACATATTTTAGACTAATTTGTGACATAGCACTGGTCAGTTCCTCAGTGGAGGAATTTTCCATTTGTCCTTCATCTGTACA
The DNA here is from genome assembly GCA_027924585.1 of Larix kaempferi. Lineage (NCBI taxonomy): Eukaryota > Viridiplantae > Streptophyta > Pinopsida > Pinales > Pinaceae > Larix > Larix kaempferi. The sequence continues at coordinate 2,439,621 of BSBM01001331.1, forward strand.
TAGAGATTGATCCCCTCGCTTCTCTGGTGGTTGCACGGTTTCAATCTGATTAGTATTCAACAATGAAATTTGTGACAACAATTCAATCCTATGTTTTTCCCAAGCATGCTTTTCATCATGTAACTTTAACATTTTACCTTTGTGATCCATCATTTCTTGATATATGGATTCCTTTTCTTGTTTTAATGCTATCAACTCTGGAGATTGCACATGTTGATTATTTGGCACCTTCAATTTTTTCTTGAGAATTTGAATGGTATTTTCTTTTTCATCAATGAGCCTTTTGGTACACTAGCTGTTCCCTGGTTCGACTCCCATGGTCACAAGGTCCACTTGTAGTATTTTGATCTGGATCGAATTACTTTGTTTTCTGCCTTCTCTTTCCTCATTTGACTCTCCAACTTTGCTACCACAGACTACAATTTAGAAATTTTTAAAGTGAATTGCAATAAATCAGAATACAAGACATCTCATGGTTGTTTATGCAATTGATTCTTATCTGGTATATTAATCGCATCAAGCTTAACTTCCATTTCAGAAACTTTCTCATCATTCACCACTGGAAACCTTATAGTGTTTCTTCCTGGATCCGTAGCTGTAAGAAGGGAAACTTTTTGTTCTGCCAGCGTTCTTACTTGAGGGTACAATTTTTGAGTTTCTTTAGAAGACTGCTTCCTCTTTGATGTATATTGTGAAAGGAAATCAAATCTGGACTTATACTGAGATATACTTCCAGATTCCTTTATTTTTTGAAAAACAATATTCCTTTATTTTTGTAGGTGGCGGCAAAATCAAACTAGTTTTTTTCTGGAACAATTGAATCTCGTTCCTCCATACTAATAATTTCCTTATGTCGTTCCACTTTTGATTTATTCCTTGAAACTTCTTGATCGATTTCCATACTATCAACTTCTGAAATACTTTTCTTACTGGTGATATCAGATTTAGCTGGTGTTTGAACCAACATTGCCAAATTGCCTGTTTGTTCCATATTTGCCTCTTTATTATCTTGTTCAAATTTGAATAAATTTGCCATTTCTTTCAATCCTTCTACTGTTTGATGATCAAAATCCTTGTTTCCATTTTGATGTCTCCTTTGCGATATAATTTGATGAGGATCATAATTAATCCTTTTAGCCTCTTGGAAATCCATAATCTTCAATAATTTTTCTACTACAGAGAGGGCTATCTTATTCTTAATGATGAATGGACCAACTTTAAGAGGGAATTTCACATCCGATGCTTTTTTGAAAGCACATAAATGTTCTTCTTCTGAATGCAACCTTTGTCTAATAAATTCCAAGGCAAAAACCCTCGCTGTTAAAAAGGCTGGCAACAGATATGGTGCTCCAGTACAACCATACACCCTAATTATAGTATGTTCTCTCTACAAGAACCAATCACCTATTTGGCCTTCTGGTGTAGGCTGCAAAGTTTCTTTCATTTCTTCTAACACTCGGGGCATTTCAGCATTAAAAAAAATTCTGTAAACTTCTTCCATGATTTTATGGGTTAACTCAAACATATTGACCTATTTAGGAAGGTCATGAGAAAAGATGGTACCAAGAAACTTGGATTCCAAAATGTTGGAACACATGAATAGCTTAAGGAGATATGACTGATATCTGAAATGCTTCAACTAGTTGAAATTCACCAACTGGCCATGAATCGCTTCATCTAGGAATTCATCAAAATTAAAACAACACACCAGACTCGACTGTGACTCTGGTTAAATTACTTGGAGAAGGAAACCTAACATAACTTCCATGATTAACTTATCACTATCTAGACCTAAAATTTGACTCAACAAGGACAAAACTAACTAGGTATCTCATTGAAAGACATCAATGCTCAAAGGGAACGATAGGTTTTCATGCGACTGACCATCTTTCAAGACTTGTAATAAAAACTTGTCTTTTTCTGCAGGACTGTAGTTTCTACAAAACTTTGCCAAATTCTCTTCGTTAAACGACTTAGGGATTTTGGGAAATGTTTCAGGTAAATGTAGAACCTCATGGATAGTCTGCGCATTTACTTGGCATAGAATTTTGGTCATTTTTACATTAATGATTACCCTTTGGCCCTGCGAATAATTCGCCGCACACCAACAAACAAATTCGGGGAAGTGTAGGGTCTGTTCGACACAAAAATAATACAGAAAAGAACCAAAAACATTAAATACATCCTTTCCCTGCGACTTAAACTCCATTAATTTCTCCTTAGACTGTGAAATACTACACACAGACAAAACAGGGTAAAAAATATCCCTTTCCCTGTCAAATATAAGCTTCTCATTTTCATCTGAACTTTCATTGAAGGGAAGAAGGTCTTGGGTTTTCTCCATTTGGGACACAAAATCAAAACACTGAGGGTTTCGAGCTACCTGTAAAGTGAGCTTCTTGGGTGTTGTTCCAGTTGACGAAGACAATGACGTGTTTCTCGTGGGTTCTTTTCCTCCAAGAAATAAGCGACAAAAACATTTTTTAAAACTTCGAACAAACCTTTTATAGAACATATGCTTAGGTGGTTTCAGAACTTGCGATGAGTGGTTTAAATTTAAACGCTTTTCATAGCGGACTCCACCAACGCTTGCCACGTGGTTAGCGGTTTAATTTCCGCTCCACCTTTTCCAAGTTTAACCACCGTGCATTTTCTAGTGCGGGAACCCATTTCCACCATTGATTTGCTTCTGGGTGGGTCTGCATCATAATTCCACCACGTTGCTACACATTTGTCTGTTTTGGTGTGAGTCGTCCAATTTTTTAGCGCCTTTTCCACCTCCGCCCTTGGAGTGAGAGACCTTATGTAGAGACCTTAGAATAGTGACAATATTTGCATTGTTCCTCTCTATAAACATTGATAAGCAATGTTATATTAATGTTAAATAACCCAAGAATCCATATAGAATAAATTTAAAAAACTTAAAGACAAAAATGCTAACAATATGAAGACGTCACTTGTTTGATCAATTATACCAATTCTCGACATTGTTTGTAGATGGGTTTGTAGAATATCTAGTATAACATGGGAAGAAGTCGATGAAGAAGAGGGAGAGATGACCATAAGAGATAAGAGAAGTCTAAACAACAAGATCAATCTTCCAAGATGGCATTGAGATGAAACATTAAATTAGCAAAAGAAGGAGAGATCACATGTCATAGCAATAACATCTAAGGTTGGTGTTGTTTTTTTACACAACCCATTTCATATTAGCTGCATAATTCTATTGTTAATGTAGTGTCCCTTTTTAATAAATTTGTTAAAATTGGAAAATTGCAATTTTTGGCCAATTCGACCCTTAGACTATTAATGACTCGAATGCTTCCAAATGGCTTCAAATGCTTCTGATTTGGGTCTGAAGGTGTTTGAAAGGTATTGGGACATAAAAGCGAAAAAATTTGAATCGTTCCTCTCTACAGATTTTAATAAGCAATGTCTAACCGAGATAAACCAAGAACCCATATAGAGGAAATTTTAGAAACATAAAAAATACCTACCAATTTGAAAAAAACATTTGAAAAATATTCATCACCATTGAGGTGTAATATGAAACATTTATGCAGCTATTATAGGCTTGGAAACATCCAAAATACTTCAGCCACTTGCATTTACAATTAGATAATGAAAGGCGGAATTACTAGGAAAATCTATGTTGAAGCCCCCAAGGGTAGATGGCTCCAAAAGACTCTTTAAAGGATTTAGAATTGGGTCTGAAGGTATATGAAGGGTATTAATACATAAAAAGGAACCTCATCAGTGATTGTAGACTAATATCATAATACTTCTGCAACATCCATTTAACTTCAAGTGAAGTTGGGGAATTTTACTAGTCAAATCGAGGTTCAAAACCGCCAAGGGTAGGGGACAAAGATGGCTTCCCAAATGTTGTAAGAAATTTCCAAATTTCAGAACAGAGACATGGTACTAATAAAGGACTTCAATGATCTCCCCAAAGCATCATCAATTAGTTTCTATAGGTTTCTTCAACTACCATAAATCAGATGTTTGTATACATGTCTTCACATACTAGGGGAAAATGCTAATAAACTTCACCACTGGTTATGAAATTCGAGATTTAGGTTCCAAGGACTTGTGCAATGTTAATGAAACTTATTCATAACATTAATGACACTCCATACATAAAAAAATCACAAATATTGACTTATACAATTCGAAATAATGTCTCTTCAAGCTCCGACAACAAGATATAGGGAAAATGGCACCATTTATGCATTGTTTGGTATTTTTACATAGTTTCACTTGGTATTTCGACCTGAGATTCTTTTGAGCATTAAATACTGAGTATATATATCAGAATACAAATAAATGGATATTATTGGACCATCACAAAAGCTACTCTCCTTCTTTGTTCTTGCGACTTTTATAAACTTCTCAAGTCCTCCATGGGTACATCTCAGGACTGATTACATTGTCTCTGAAAACACCTGTGTACCCTATTGTCACCCCATCATATTTGGATCATATCATCATATTTATATCATCTCATCGTCAACGGAGCACCATCTGCTGGAACATCTTCTGCTGTCAGCAACCTCGTCAGCTGGAACACCGTCTGCTGGAACATCCTCAACAGCAACACCATCAGGTGGAACTTCTTCTGTTGTTAGCAACCTCGTCAGCTAGAACAACATTTGCTGGAACATCCTCATCAGTAGCACCATCAACTGGAATATCTTCTATTGTTAGCAACCTCGTTAGCTGGAACACCATCTACTGGAACATCCTCATCAACAGAACCATCAGCTGGAACACCTGCAACAAACATCAGTAACTAAATACTGATACTATCAGTTAGCCATTACTAATCTACCCTCACCCTTGGAGAGGCATCCATCCCTACGGATAGGCATCAATTCGTGAGAGTTGGAACTATCAGTCAGCTAATACCGGTCTTTCGTCCCTACTGGACAGGCATCTATCCTTTCGAATATGATCTTTATTAGTCTTTCTTTCTAGAGAGATCCCTTTGGACCACACGAAGCTTCAAACTTCACACGAGCCAGAGGCTTAGTCAGCACATCAACAACTTGCTCCTATGTAGGAACATAATCAAGCTTCACAACTCCCTTCTGCACCATATCCCGGATATAGTGGAACTTAATCTTGATGTGCTTCGATCTATCATGAAACACAGGATTTTTTGTCAACTTGATGCAACTCTGGTTGTCACTGAGTATCTCTGTAGCATCAATCTCTGCATCAAACAATCCTATCAAATCTTGTGAAGCCACACTACTTCACCACAAGCTGAACAAGTTGCTACATGTTCAACTTCCGCTGTACTGAGTGCAACACAGGGTTGCTTTCTACTGAGCCATGAGATCACGCCTGATCTGAAACTAAAGTAACATGATACTGAGGTACTCTTTATGTTTTCAGCACTTCCATCCCAATTTGAGTCTGTGTACCCATACAGTATGAACTCACTATGTGAGGCATATATGAGTCCATAATCCAATGTACCCTTAAGATATCTCATCACATGTTTTGCCATAATCAAATGAAATTTCCTGGGTTCCACCATATACTAACTCAATGTGTTTACAACAAAGCAAATATCTGGTCTCGTATTTGTCAGGTACATCAAAGACCCAATTATCCGACGATACATCGTGGCTTCAACCGAATCTGATGAAGAATCACTCAATAGCTTCAGGTTCGATGCCATAGGTGTGGCCATGGCCTTGCAGTCCATCATCCCGAACTGCTTCATTATATCTACTGCATACTTCTTTGTCCAAGGAATATTCTATCCACACTCTGCCACACCTCCATGCCTAGAAAATAGTGCATCATACCCAAGTCCGTTATCTCGAACTCGGTAGCAAGATTCCTCTTCGTATCAGCAATCAACCCATCCTCACCTGTCACAACCAGGTCATCCACATACAGTAGGTGTATCACTGGATTTCCTTCCTCAACCTTGTAGTGAAGGTTGGAATCCGCTTTACTCTTGGTAAAGCCCAAACTAGTAAGGAAGCTATCAATTCTGCCGTACCATGTCCTGGGTTCCTGTTTCGAATCGTACAAGGATTTCTTTAGTTTGCACACATGAGTCTTCGTGTCATGTGTCTCAAACCCAAGTGGTTGCTCCACATATACTTCCTCTTCCACTACACCATTCAAGAATGCTGTCCACATATCCCGTAACTTTCTAGATGCCTTCCATCTCTACCAGAACATTGTTAAGAGTGTGCACTACTCCAACATGTCAGCAAAGAGGTTTCATTCTATATAAGTAGAAATGGAATGTTGTACAGTACCATGGACCACTTACTACCCATTACTTGCATATAAGTAGTATCTTGTTCATAATTTAATCTAATTTTTTTCTAAAATGCATAATATACATCCTAAATCTAGGAACATAAGTATGTATATGAGTGAACAACATTATTTAAGTAATCATATATTATACAAGAAATAATAATTCAAATACTTATCTTTGTTTGGTTGTTGGGTGGACTCCCTCTCAATCTTTGCTTCCTTGCAGGAACTACTGGAGTCTCTAACAGAGTGTTCTTCTTGTTGTGGGAGCTACTTTTGTTCCTGGGACAATCTCCTTCTTGTGATGAGGATGCTCCCTCTTGTTGTAATTCTTCTTGGTGTGTGCTGTGAGAGCCTGGTCTTCACTACCCATGTTTTCTTTTCGAGCTACAATTCGAGCTTCTTCCCGTGAGCATTCCTCCCACAGCCTACTGAATCTGATGAGCTTCTTCCTAGCACAAATTCCTTGGATGAAGGAATCCCATGACCTAGGAGGACCATTCAAGGTGGTCATCACTATTTCTCCATTCTCTATATCTTCTTTACTGGCTTCAAGTTTTTCTTTTATCTGAGAGACCCTTGTAAAGTGTGACTACATGGTCTCTGCATTTTGTATCTTGACATTATTTAATTGATTCCTCACATTCATCTTCCGATTTATGTTCTTTCCTTCAAATATCTTGGTCAAGGAATCAAACATCTCTTTGGGTGTCTTTAGGGATGACACATGTGGTATGAGATGGTCCTTGATAGAATATGCAATGATCCTCTTGGCCTTGACCAAGTTCTTCTTATGTAATGTCTTAGCCTCATCTCCCTTTGGGACTGGAACCTCTTCACTTATGTAGGTATCCAATTCATTCTCTTCTAGGATTAACCCAATCCCATACTTCCGTGTTCAGAAGTTATCATCCCCTTCAAGCTTATCCTCAAGCTTGGTGTGGTGAGACATCTTAATGAGAAACTCAAATGGAAATAAAAGATTTAGATCTTACCACTGGATTTGGAGTTGGATAGGGTTTGACAGAGAAACCCTAAAAATCCAAACTTAGAATTTCAAACTTTTGACTCGACAAGGAGATGCAATTGACTGAGGCGAGCAAGCTGGTGTGCTCAGATTTTGAAAACTCCAAAAATTTACCCCTCAAAAGTGACCTACGAATTTCGGATCTGCAATTTCTGTCAAATTCTAGTTTTCTGGTTTTCTATCCAATGCACAATGGCCTCTCCAATTCCCAATTAGAGTAAACACTCCACTAGCATGACAAGGTACAAGCTCTCCAACTTGCAAAGATGCAAATAAAAATGATCAAAATATACTCTCCTTCTTTGTTCTTTTGACTTTTATAAACTTCTCAAGTCCTCCATGGGTCGAATTCCTTCCAAAGGATTCATTCCAACTCAATTTGGGAAGAGATTCCAATGTGTGCCACTTGTCCAACAATTCCTAGTCTCCTTATTCCCTCATTTCGAATGGGTGTCTCTTTCGCTGCACTAACTCCCTTGTGCACCTTCTTGGAGGCTATTTTTATCGCTAACATGTCATATATTTTAGATGTCGGCATTTAGGTCTGATTTGTGTCATAGGTGTCATAGCATCTTCACCATTGTTGTCACACTAGAGGCTAGGTAATCTAGCCCAAGTGTCACAATTCTTCTAAGATGCCTCTTCCTCTTCCATGGGACTTATTCTTCCACTCCAATTTGACCTTACATGACTCATGCCATGAATAATACCTCTTAAACTACCCCAAGTATGTTACCCTTCATCTTGAACTCGAATTGGTGAGAGAATCATGCAAAGTGTAGTGGGGAATCTTGCCACAAATGGGTCCCACAACCTCTTAATATGTGTCCTCATGGTCCAATGCACAATGGACTCTCCAATTCCAAATTAGGATGGGAATCTTTCACCCTCGAAATTGGTACTAAGGCAAGTAGAGTAAACACTCCACAAGCATGGACAAGCTATGCTCTCCATTACGCAAAATGAGAAATGATAAAAAACCACTCCAATGGCATAGATATTATTGGTGATTGTATTGGAATATTCCATGGTAATGATATTGGCATGAGATCCCTCTAAGATTTTAGAATGTACTATGAGGTATATGATGTAAGGGTTTGAAGGTGAAAATAGATGAAGTCTATTAGTGATTATTTATGGGATTTGATTACACTCTTTGGAGGCATGTTTATGGTCTTGCTATACATCTGAAGTATATCTTGGAAGAAGTTGCTGCCATTCTTGCAGGAAGATGTTTCTCTTTGCGGTGGAGCTCCTCCTTTACCCCATATTCTAGTTATTTGTTACATGAGGCCCTTGTATCACACTAGTAATTCAACTTTTAAGTCATGCAACTTAGTCGTATTCCTCATGTTGTGGAAGTGGTGTGGTGCACCTTTTAATCGAGGATTGATTTTTTTTTTATAGACAATTGTTCTCAAATAAGGAATCTACTGTATCTTCCTGAAAATCCTGTTTTGAATATATTAAATATATTTTAAGCAATTCAAATCTTGCTTTGATGGTTAAATCAGGCATGAGGTAATCGCATCCTCCTTTTCGCTTTCAATTCAATGTAACACAGAGCCTCTATAAACCCCAAAACGTTTTCTACCTGCCATTGAACATGGAAATTGGTGTTTTAAATCCCTAGGAGTGTACTTTTTTCGCCATGGCTATATGACCAGCCTCAATTTACCATATGGGTAAATAACTTGTGTCTTTTGAACTTGCACTCCGCATGAACTAATCTTAGACAAATAACATATATCATGTTGTAAGACAAGGAGACCAATATCGATAACAATACAACCTCTTCTGATAATCCAGACCAGCTCCCTCTTCGATGCACTGGGAGTAGAAACAATAGCATTGGCCCTTCTACAGTGTCTGCTAAGACTTCTATGCATACTCTAGTCATGTATTTCATATTAAAACCCCACCAACATCACTTGTTTACTCTAAAGGACTTTAACTCTCTCTTCCAGGCCATTAGAATTGTAACGTCCCCATTATTGACCCCATTACATTCAAATGTAATTGATGTAATATTGTTATGAAATCATGGTGAGGAGCTCAAGGCCAAGGCCCCGCCATCAATTTATTGATGCATATGCTTTGCGTGCTAGCCAGGCACATTGGAATTTCAACATCATGTAATATGCATTTTAATAAAAATACCCACAACTAGATATGCAATGCAACAAAGAGATGGGGGCATGATTTCACAAGGAATTGGGAGGGAAAACATTCAAACCCTTGAATCAATAGAGTCAAGCCAAGTGTCAATGAGAGAACCCATCAAACCCTCAACTACCCATGTTGACTTTTGTACCCAGCCATTGATTTCTCCCAAGAGTTGGTTGGGGAAGTTAATGCCTTGGGAATGGGGAGGTATGGCTGTCCAAAATCGGGTATGGGCAAGCCACCCTTCATGGAAAATCGTGTTGGTCTCCTTGGGGCAAGAATAGAGCCATGAAATTGCTCCCTAAGCCATTAGGCAACCATCCCTTTTCCTCCCTCACGGGTTAGAACTACCTGGGCGTTTTCCAGGCATGTGGGCTGCGTTTTTCTTCATTCTCCCAGCAGAGAAGGGCGTTTTTGTGATGTATACCAGTGGGGAAGAAGGGAAATCGAAGGAGGGGTTCAATAGAGACCGTGTTGGGCTGTTGAAGGCTGAGATATTTGGGGAGAAATCATTTTTCCCCCTGCGGTTGTTTTGCCCATCCTACAATCCGTTTTTGGTTGGGAACGTTTTTGGGAAAACCCATGGTCATCTTATTTGTAAACCCCACTGTCTAAAATGTGTATCCATGCCCTTGTTTGTGCTTACTATGTGAGAGAAGAGTATGTTGGGTATGGGTATGGGTATCCATGGCTTGGGCTTGAGCTTGAGTGTGATAATCCAGGGTTCAATTGTAGCCTGATAACCCAGCTATGGACTGGCTTGGCTCAGATGGAATGATTAATTGGTTGTGACAGTTGGTATCGAGTGAATTCCTTGTGCGAATCATGCCCAGCTCGGGGGTGGCCTTCGGACGGACTCAGTATAAGCTGTCGAAGAGCCTATGGCTGGGTGGAACGTTGCAGCGACATAGCTAGTTGCTTGGGACAATTGCAAAAATGAAGATAAGTGTTTTTACGTCTATGTATTTACTTCTGCATTGTTTTAATTAATTGATGACTGATATTGATATACTGGGTGCATATGAAGATATGTGTGTGGATGAATTTGTTTCCGCTGTGCATAATTGATTTGTTTTACATCTGCACATTCATATTTTATTTATATGATTATAACTAATGGGCTGAGATCTTGTGAAAGCCCTGAATTTGGCATCATGTTACCCTGCCATGCATTGGTTGAATGGGTGGGTACATGACAAGAATCATGCTAACCATATCTGCAAGCATTTGCAGCCTGGAAAAGTTGTTGAGGCTTCCTCTATTGAGATATAGAGGCTGGTTTTTATGTTCAGTGGGTGACCAAACCCAGGAAAACCTTTGCAAAGACTACCTGGTAGTGTCACGGGGATTCATGGAGCCATTCTTTTATATGTCTGCACCATTTTTGGTTCACGGATCATTGCAGAATAACCTCTATAGCCAAACAAAGAAGGGCAATGGCAGGCCAATTCTCAACATTTTGATTTGTTGCTTGCCAGTGTTTCTAGTGCAGTTATTCGTCGTGATAATAGGGCCCAGAATGGGGTTTATAGATGCGCAGGGTTTGGGAAAATTATTGCCAATCTATTTTACCAGGACCTTTGAGGGTGTGCACTATGAAGGTAAGCCTGAGATGGTCTTATGTACTGATCCTCTCTTGAGTACTATTGTTATGGGATTTTTTGGAATAATATGCGTTTCATACTTTTCTCTATGTGTGTTGGAGGATGCTATCACTGGTTATCAATGAGAGGATGCAGTGTAGAGTCTATGGGGTGTTTTTGTTGTGGCGTTGTTCCTTCCTGTCAAGGTACTTTTCTTTTGCTTGACCATCTTTAGGAGGCCAAATGATGATATCTTTGATTTCTTTTCATTCATCGGTTTTGTCATGACTATACTGATGGCTACCTTGGTTCAAGGGATTTTGGTCATTTGGCCAATTTCATATGCATTGGCAGTTAGGTGGGTTTTTATTTCTTATGCCCATTCTGAAAAGGATAACCAATATTTTAGGTCTGGATCATTTGAGGTGTTTTCAATATATTCATTGGGAAGAGATGGGGAGGAGTCCTTGCTAGGAAAATGAGTCAAGGTTGGGGGATTAAGGGATGTTGTGAATCCTATGAGAGATCAAAGGATAAGTTGATTTTGCAGTCTCTGAATATATTTATCAAACTTTTCAATGTACATCTTCTCACTATCAATAGAACTATAATCTTCCCTTGAGCATAGGGTAAAATTTTGCTGGTAATTTTGAGATTTATGGTTTGAAGTTGTTCTTATTCTTTTCTAAATATCATTAGACTATGTACAATGATATATCAGAGCAACCAAGCATTGTAGATGGATGCTTTCTTGTTGAAGAACTCTAACAACTTTTGGTAGGTGCAGAAGCACCTCATCCAGGCATGTACTGAGCTCTTCCTCTATAAACCGTAGACTCTCATGCACCTCTGGCTTGCACTTCCTTGTATCATGAAATTTTTTCTTTAAATGTTTGATAGCAATGTTGCATTAATTGATTTGGTTGGTTAGGGAAATGATATTTTTTCTCAAGAGGGCCATCAAAGATCTAGATAGTATTAAACAATATTGGTTTGTAGGGTTAGTCCTAGGATCATCGCAATGTCTCAATATATGCAATTGGATCCTTGTGTTTTGGTATGGAGGGCACTTATTTACAAAGGATATATCACCTCTAAATATATTTTTCAAACCATCTACATTCTGGTGAGCACATGGCGAGTGATAGCAGACGCAGGAAGCATGCCAAGGGACATCGCTAAGGGTTCTGATGCAGTCAAATCCGTGCTCTGTATCCTAGACAGAGAAAGCTGCCTAAACCCAAATGATGAGAAGGGTGAGAAAACAAATAATATAGGAGATGTGGAGGTGATAAATGTGGACTTCGCTTATCCATCTTGAACAAATGTTGTGATTAAAGAAGGCACCAGAATGGGTATTGTTGGACAAAGTAGATCTAGAAAATTGACCATCTTTGGCTTAATCAAAAGATTCTACGACTCGCTAAAAGAGACAGTAAGTATCGATGGCAGGGACATCAGGAAAATTCAACATGCATAGTATATGAAGGAAAGTAAAAATAATGAAAGTTTCATCAAGCCAACAAGTATAATGAAAGGAAGGCAAGTCTCAGTAATATTTCTCACGTTCAGTCACTTGTTGTAGTTGCTAGATCAATGCATCCTTTTCCTATTCTATTTTTTCAGCTTGCTCATTCAGCTACAAATTGTTATTTTTTCTATGGCAATATTGAAAGTGATGAGAAAGGTTTTCAACAAGCTAAGTGACTTCAGTTTTTGAATATAATTGTCAAAATGTGGAAATGAATGATTTTATGGTTGATGAATATTTTCTTTGCTAATAATACTCGAATATATAAAGATTTGTAGTTCCAATTATTGAGAAGGATTTGCATTTATTTCACATGGCTGTCACGTTTCTTGTTCTTTTCGAGGAAGAGTGATTTTCCAACTCCTAGGAGGTGGTTAAAATCATTTCCCTTTTCCACATTTTATATCATGTTCTAAACAGTAATACTTGATAACTTACATTGTGACTTTCTCGAAGTGCACATAGTATTAAAGGAGTTTTCATGTTAAGACAATTCATATTATTGAAATTTAAAAAAAAATTATTCAATCAAGGTATATTTTTATTTGGCAAAAAAAACATCAAAAAGTTTAATTTTTTCACTTATTAAATCACTCCTTTAAGTTATTTATTTCATCCACAATTTACAAATTATGATTTCTTATGTATGAGGATGATGGTGTTCTAGTAATCTCCATTGTTTTCAAATCCCCTTCAAATTATTCTTTTCACTCATATTTTACAAATTATGGTTTTCTTAAGATGGTGTTCTAATTATCTTCACCGATTTAAGGAGCTCATTGATATTGATAGAAGATTATAACTATATGGAATCCATAAGTAACCAATAACTATAACTTATAGAACAATAAATGACTAGCATGGAGTTATTATTTGTGGATTATGATATAAAACCCTATAACTTATACCAGCCTAATTGATGGTGAAAGTCTACAGCTATATTTTATGCTTTCCTTGGTGTTATTAAATAAAATGACTCTATTAAAAAAGAGACTATGAAAACAAGATTTTCAATCTATTCAAACTCTTCAACACCTAACTAATGAATCAATCAAAAGAGAGACTATGAAAACACGATTGTCAATCTAAATAAACTCTTCAAAACCTAACTAATAAACCAAAATCGAAGTAACTAATAATCCTCAGAATATGTCATAATCACAATCCTCTCAAACAAACGAACACATGCAAATAAGAACTATAATAGGTCATGAAAAATTCTACTTCATCATAAAACAACTTTGACATATGTTAATTTGCATTAGAGTGTGGTTTTCCTAAGGTACAAACAAGAAAGGTGGGATATGTAAATAGTCACAATAAAAGTCAATTTCAATCGAATTCATTTAAAAATCAAAGAATAAAAGTGGGAACTTAAGAAAAACCTTATCAATTGAGTATACCTCGAGTGGTTGTAGGATGAGGTCTTATCCAACCCACCCAGGTTCTATTCAAGTGTGTTTTTCTTTGATTTTCCCAAGAGGAACATATCGCTATCAAGCGTGTTCTATTTTTCTTTTTTTTAGAGGGAGATATGTTTGTCAAGCACACTGTATTTTGATTTTAAAAAGAGGTGATATGGTTATCAAATGCATTCTATTTTTATTTTTCACTAGGGATATTTTAATGTCCCCAATTTGGCCAATTTTTGAATCTTGGACTAGTGAAACCCCAAACTGTCCCAAACACCTCCAAATGATTTCGAATTTGGGGAGGAATATATTTATGGGGAAAAGGTCATATTAAAACACCTATAAGACATACACACAACTTATATATCCATCCATGTTCTGCAAATTACATAGGAAGAAGTTTCAAAACAAAACTAGTTAATTTGAGAAGTGAAGACCCCCTAGGTCTGCCATTAAATGCTCTTCCAAACACTGTATAGCCTTCACTAATTATTGGTATATGATACTTGGATCTGTTATAGGACATTAGTAACAATATATGTGCATAATTATATTTGGTTTTAGGGTCGAATAGGTAGATCCTAATGAGCAACAACTTCTAGAGTATAGTTTTTGAGGTGAAATTGGTGGGCAAGGGGTCTCAAATTTCTTCATAAGCCATAGTAACACTTCATAGGTATGAAAAAATCATTTGGGACATCAAATTAACTTCATATGAAGCTCATAAAATGATAAATAACTCATCAAACTTTGATATAAAACAGGTACAATATCATTCCAAAATCACTATGCAAATGCTATGGGGAAAATGGCTCGAATCTCTTCCTTGAATGTAAATATCACTTGAAATACATAGTGTTTCGAGCTGCGGCTCTCATTATATGGTTATTACAGATATATATATCAAATAACATGTCCATGAAGTTGAAATAGCAGTCCTTCACTAACTATATGCAACCACAAGTGCACTATGCAAAAGCTATGTGGAAAATGGCATAATTCATACATAGTTTGGCATTTACACATAGTTCCACTTGGATATTCGACCTGAGGTTCATATGAGCATAAAATATATATTTAAGACATCATATTAGAAATAAATTGGGCCCCTTAGACTTCCCCAAAGAGATCAACATCTCACCATGTGCGCCCTTCCTCCAAGAGCAAGAATATAGAGAGAAAAGTGAGAGAGATGTAGGAACAAGTTGAAGGAGAATAGTTCATGAGCATCCTTGTAGCTTCAACCTGCAAAAAATGACTCCATTGTAGCTCCAAATGAAAGGTCTGAATGGCCTTTCCAATTTCCAATTAGGATGGGAATCTTTCACCCTCGAAATTGGTATTAAGGAAAGTAGAGTAAACACTCCACTAGCATGGACAAGCTATGCTCTGTTCTTATTTGTTATAAACTTCCCAAGGCCTCCTTAGCTCGAATTCCATCCAAGAGGTTCATGCCAACTCAAGTTGGGAAGAGATTCCAATGTGTGCTGCTTGTCCAACAATTCCTAGTCTCCATCTTCCCTCAATTCGAATGGGGAAGCTTCTTGGCTGCCCTAAATCCCCTTGTGCACCCTATTGGAGGCTATGTTTAGCCCTAACATGTAATATATGTCAGATGTCAGCAATCAGTTCTGAAATTTTCATTAGTGTCATAGAATCTTCATCATTGTTGTCATAAGAGTTGGGGAATCTAGATCCAAGTGTCACAATTCTTCTAAGATGCCTCTTCCTCTTCCATGGGAGTTTATCTTCCATTCGAATTCGACCTTACATGATTCAAGCCATGAATAATACCTCTTCAAATCCCCCAAGTATGTTACCATTCATCTTGAACTCGAATTGGTGAGAGAATAATGCCAAGTGTAGCGGGGAATCTTGCCACATGTGGACCTCCCACAACCTCTTATGTTCCCTCATGATCCAATGCCACCTTATTTATTTTAGTATGATTTATTTGACCCATTTAATGTGAATTTGTAAGTCTAAGGTCATTTTGGGTCTTGTAGCTCCCTTATTCCAACTTTTAATGCTTCTACTCCCAACCTAGGAAACTAGTAATTTTCCTCTAATGAAATTTTTTGGGACATGACATATATATGGTAGTAGAGTGTTGTATATGATATGATATGCTAATTTTTATCCTATTTAAGGGCCATGTTGCTTGTAACTTGATAGATAAAAAATAATTATCAACCGAAAGGGTGGCTACAACACATAGTGGGAGTGATGCATATAGAATATTTTGGTCCATTAAGAAGAGAACTTTTCCAAACTAATAGAGTTAGAGTGGGGAATTGACCCTTTTACAAAAAATTCACCCATGATTCAAGATACTAAAGTGATTAAGATGATTCCCATTAACGAAAGTTCGTATAACATATGACCATGCAAACAAAAAAAAATTAATGGATTTTTATGGAAGGAAGCGCAACAAATCCATCTTCATAGCTCAGATCAAAGTGCACAAAACTTGTTCAATCAAGAGTCAACTTGTAGCAACACTATGCATATGTTTCCTTTTACTTATTGAAGTCGTGGAAAAATTGTGCGTACATCCTATCTAGGCCTTTGGAATATTGGTTTTCAACATTGAAGTTATCACTCTATTCAGTTTCACAACTTTACAATGCATGCATTTCAATAAAATTAATAAGATGATATTGTGCTATATATTTTAGAGGAGGGTCATATTTATGTTGATATCATAACTACACAATTACCAACTAACAATGAATCATTGAGCCTCTAAGTTCCTTTGAAAGGAACACTTTAGAATCAAACTAAGAAATTGCAAATAAATTAACATCATACTTTAGATAAAAATATAATGGAACCACTCTTAGACCACTCAAAGGAAACCATGTAACAAGCTCTTCATGACGTTTTTTTACTACTCTCTTTTTCATTTCATTGCATTTGCTTTACTTCCCCCTTTTTTATTTCCTTACGGCGTTCCTTTGCACCTTCTGGGGAAATTGCTAGTACTTATTATTTTCCACATATTGTGAAGAGCAATTTTACAAATTTTCAATACAAACACATTATAAAAAAAATGCTTGAGCCATTTGTTTTACAAAACAATCATATTTACACTTTAAAGAATAATGAATAATGCAACCTTACATCAATCTTCTAAAATAATTGGCATCAATCTATAATCCCATAAAAAAAAATTCATTAACAATTTCTTACAGTAGAAACCACAATTTTCAATGTTGTGGAACATTAGGCTTGAGGCATTAAGATATTCAAACCTTGAACTTGAAACTTCAAAACTTCAAAACTAATATTCAAGATGCCATGAGTCTCTTTAGGTACATTACATTCCATCCCTTTTCAAAAAGCATTGCTCTTAATGCTCAATGTGAGGAAGCACAACCATAAACTAGGGTCCCATGGACGAATGTTGACCACAATGCTGAAGTAATATAGGGAACAAGGGTCCCATGTCTAAGTTCCAACCATGCTAAAGTAGTTGAAGAAGCTCCACCATAAACCAGTGTTCCATGTACAAGTGCTAACCACGAAGCTGAAGAAGCCAATGTTCCTTGTCTAAGGACTAGTTGCAATATATCATATAATATATTAGATCAAATCCTTGAAAATCATCTATCCAATGGAATTGATCTGGTTACAATTTGATCCCCGTGTCAAAATTTACATCCTCTACAAGACCCCCAACCATCACTAGAATCCCTAAAAAACAAATTTCAAACTACGATATCTCCTCTATTTGGACTTCGGTTTGAGCAATTGTTTTTTTTTTGTAAATTGTGTATTTTTCTAAGATAAACTCAAACATACAATTACTTTGTTCAAATTATATACTCATAAAATTATGAGAGTCTCACAACCCTATTTGTTTCCTTAAAAAATTTGCAAAAAAGAAAAAAATCTTCAATTTTTTTGGCCCAAGAAAGAGCTTTGATACCTTATTTAATAATAACAAACATAGTGGACCAAGTTCAATTTACATTAAATGGCCTCTATTACTACTCTAATGGCACCTTCAACCCCCCATTACACCCCTAGGGAGAGTCAACACTCCTAGAGAGGGTCATAACTCTCCACGCCCCTTAGAAAAGTTCCTCAATTCTTGATGTGAATTGGTGCAACCATAAACCAAGGTCCCGTGGACAAATGTGGAGCTCCATGTTGAAGTAGGTAAAGGAACCAATGTCCTGCGTACAAGTATGAGTCACCCTAGAGACTTATTCTAATGATGTCCATCATAATCTCAGGTCCCATGTCTGAGTTCTAGCTTCCAAGTTGAAGTAGCCAATATCAAAGTAGTCCAAGAGACTCATCCATAAACTTGGGTCCAATGTCCACATGCTCAAATTGATGCCCCTAAGCTCCACGAACCATTGAGTGTTATGCATCACATTCCATGATGGTCATGTCGGTCCAAGTACCCTCCCTAAGTACAATACACAAGACTCAAAACTTCATAGCAAGTTGTTTGGGCACTTATTTGATTTCAAGTTCAAGGAATAACTCCTAGTTTTCCATATTCATCTTTTACTTGGGTGCCACTTTTACTCAAGCACCACATATTTTGACAAATGCCATGTAAATTGTAACATTTCAACTATTTTTTGCTTTCTATGATAATTCTAAGAAATGGAACCGATCTATTAGAGGTCATTTTAGCTCAATACATTGTAGAATTTATTTTCTTTTATGGTGGTTTGATAAAAATCTAAAGAAAATTTAGAGAATGGTATCAAGCAAGAGGAAAGTGAAAGCTTATTGGAGATCTTGTATCAATGATAGATATTGTGACAATTGAGGACAAAATAGTCCCAATTTCTCATTTGAAAGAGCTTTGGGACACAATTAAATACACCACATCTAACTTGATAAATAAAAAAGTGGTGGTTTTATTGACTCGTTTAGCATTCATTGAATCAATGACATTCCAAATACAAAATCCATAGCAATGTCTATCTAGTTGTTTCATTTTGGGTGCATGTAATAGTGGCACCAATAAAGGATACATGGATGTTGGAATATGCATCCCACAACATGCACGCCTTGGGAATAACATCAATTATATGCTTCAAAATTATGCATACCATAAGAATAACAATTAAGATATAAAACTAATCTTTCTTTCTCACATGTGGCTATATGTCATGTTTGGAAAATATGTGTTTGTAAGTTCTTTGGATAAAAATGAGAACCTCTTTATGCATTATTCCAAGTCCTCATGCACGTAGGGATCAAAGAATCTAAATGGCCCTTTAGAGAACAAATACAAATAGAGTTAGTGATTATAGGAACATTAGGAAATGTGGTAAGGAATGAATTGAGTAACTTATTAGAAGACATGAAAGAGAACTAATGTGTTTTGGAATCTTAACTAACAAACTAGGAAGTTGAAGACCCTTTCAAAAGATTTTACCCTACGTGCATAATGAACTATGCTAAAATACATTTCGTTATTAACATTTAAAAAAAAAAATATATTTTTATAATGAATATTGTAGGAAATATCATCAATACTGAGACGGAAGAGGGTGAATCAGTATTGGGAAATTTTTAGAATTTAATACCTTAAGCATATCATGTAATAATATCCATTAAGAACACCACACATTAAATCATACACAGTGGACAAAGGATAATTGTTTTCTTATAATATAACAATATTACAAGATTACATTCATAGGAAGCAGCAAATTCCTGTTTATGTGCACCAAATCAAAGGAGGATACAACCCCCTACTTTACCAGCTCCAATCAAAAGGAATCACTTGCTCCCTACATTCTCTAGCACCCACTGGAAGGAGCCTACAACCCCTTTATCCACAAGCTCCAACCTGTATAGAGGACTCCAATACTTAGTGAGATCCAACTCACCCTAGCACCACCCTTCCACCCTAATATGAGTAAGAGTATCACTATGTCACTATCATTGTCTTCATTGTCTCTAACTTCACTAGACTATCTTGAACAAACCCTAGAAGAAATCATCCATATACTTCATCTCTAACTAGGGTTCTACTAGGAATCAGATGCTGGCCAGTAGGGCCAAACTCATCGAGCTGGACGAATGTCTGGCTAACCTTGACGCCACCTTCTTGTGGAGCCAGCATGCTCTCGTGAGCCGCAAACCGGTCGTGGCCGAATCTGGTGGCAGGGGTGATGGTGGTAGCGTCTTTGGCGTCCCGTTTGCCAGCGGTTTTCCCTCTGAAGGGTTGGCAACTACTGCTGCAATTGATACCACGGACCCCTTCCTGGTCGTTCCTGCTCCTGCTTTGTCGACGAATCCTCCTGTGCACTTTTCGGTCCCTTCCACGATTGGCTCCCCGCCCTGCAAAAGGATGTGCAGCCATGCAGAGCTCGCTACTTGAAAAAGCAAGCCCCTTCCTGTGAATCGTCCGGAGGAGGAATTTCCGGTGATTTGCCCCATTCTGGAGGATTTCCCTCCTGCTTAACTTTTTCCATGTTTGCTCTGTAGCTTGACAAGAAGACCAGGTCTCTCCGCTCTGCTCTGGTTTTTTGTAAGAGATGTTTAATGTCGTTTCTGAAATATTTCGCTCAGACATTCTTTTGTTTTTTGGCCTTGCCATTGGAGGCAACTTTCTATATAAGTTGGTCTGTAATACTCTTGCTATTTCTGCTTTTTTTACTACACCTGGATTGCCCCGCTATCCCTGGCCGCTATGTAATTTTATCCTTTTTCTTAATTAAATACTGTTTTTTTTTGCTACGCCGGGATTCCCCACTATCCTTGGCCGGTATGTAATTTTATCATTTTTCTTAATTAAATACCGTGCAGACTTACAAAGAAAAAGAGTGACCATGAAGAGCAGTGCGGGCATTTTGAGAGGAGAATGCGGGTATTTTGTAATGACCCTTGCGGGCATAATAGTGGGGTCCATGCATGGTTGTAAATTTTTAAATGCATGTCTATTTCTTAAAATATTGTTAATAAATTTAACATTTCATGGTTCATTGATTTCTACAGGACTTTGTCGGGACATTTCCATCCCATGGAACTTGTTATGTTTGTGTTTATTTGGATATAATTGCTATTTATATCATGGCACTTGTTATGTTGTGTTTATTTGGATATAATTGTTATTTGTATAATCAGTGATGTAAATGATTTTGTATTGATATATAATTGTAATTTGTATAATTAATTATTTAAATGAGATTTTTTGTATGTACATATTTTAAACTTGTATTTTGAAAATAAGTAAAATAAATTTAATGAGAGAGTACTCTACAATTCTTCAATCTCAAAATTAATCAAATATGTTCTTTTTTCAAAACTTATAGTATTATCCAATTTCTGAGTTTTAAATTTTCATGTTGTATGGAAATATTGTTAATAAATTTAACATTTCATGGTTCATTGATTTCTACAGGACTTTGTAGTAGGATTTAAATGACTGTTTATTTGCTTGTATATTATTTACTCATATAAAAATTCTGTCTTTGATGATTTATGTGTCCATCTTGGTGATGGACATGCATCTCATGGACAACTCTTATCAAGTTGTATGGAATTCTTCAATCTCAAAATTAATCAAATATGTTTTTTTTTTTCAAAACTTATAGTATTATCCAATTTCTTAGTTTTAAATTTTCATGTTGTATAGAAATATTGTTAATAAATTTAACATTTCATGGTTCATTGATTTCTACAGTATAGGACTTTGTAGTAGGATTTAAATGACTGTTTATTTGCTTATATCTCATTTACTCATATAAAAATTCCGTCTTTTCTGATTTATGTGTCCATCTTGGTGATGGACATGCATCTCGTGGACAACTCTTATCAAGTTGTATGGGCGAATGGATCTGGAGAAAGGACAATGATAAGGTAAGGGTTTTGACGTGTTTTTTAAAGTGGGTTTTGACATGGTTTTCTCCTTCTTCTTTCCAGATTCTCCGGTTATTTTAGTGTTTAGAAGATCCGTCTTGAAATGCATCAAATATATAATTATTTTATGTTTGGGGATCATAATCAACATTTTGAATTTTTGTTTCTATTTTTTAATTGATGCTTACTAGTGAAGGATAATAGGCATCCATTGTGTTGAAATACCACTCTTACGTCAAGACCAGAGGCATCACACACTAAGACAAAATTCTTAATGAAATATGACATGGTGAAAATTAGTTGTACCACTATGGAGAAAGGGTTCTCTAGGAACCAATATTTTTCTATTGAAAGGAGTAATCAACTCAATAAGATGTTATATTAAAAAGAATGGCTTTGCAATTTCATGGCCTAGCACAACCAAGGACTCCATACTCCGAATCGTGGAACCCTCCCTTAGAGAATAAGATGAACTGGAATCCCTTGGAAACCCAAGGTTGTTTCCCATAACAATGTTGCAGAAGGACATTCAAGTACTAAGTAGCAGGGGGAGGCCTAATGGGAAGGGAATCCTCCTCATATCTTTTAGTCTTAGTGTAAACTCATACGTCTCTTTCAAAGCTACGATGATCAAGTATGAATCTGACTACAATGCCCATGATTATCACCCATTTCCCATGGTCTTTTCTCATGTGAAGGATGTACATGTAAGGGACCCAGAAGGTCACAAATACTTGGATTTCCTTTCTTCTTACTCAAAATATGGCCATGAGAATATTTTGAATACATTATCCCAACAAGCATAGAAACTGACACTCAGCTCTAGAGATTTCTACAATTACAAATTTCCTATATTTGCATAGCATCTAACAAGGTTGTTTGGCTATGAAATGATGATAGAAACTAGAACAAAAAACTATAAAGCGAGAACAAAAATATTAAAAACAAAGAATCCAAATAGAGAATGTTGGCTACTAAGTTAGCTAATGGCATTTATCACTCAAATAACCCTAGTATATTCACTTTCATAACATATTAAGCATATAAATCCCAACTATTTATCATATAAACATAGGTCATGACGGGTAGTTATCATGTCTATTCATGAACAATATATCATTAACATTTAACTTATCTCATTAATAATACTAAAACACAAGAAGTAGAAAAAAATATTGAAATAAAACCCCAACTCATCACAAAAACAACATGATTTACCATTGAAACATAATATGACTCAATATAATTTAGTATGACATGTGAAAGCTAATCTAGAATAAACATTATAAACAGGTTGAGTCATCCACTATTTGGGCGATCTTCCTCTACGACCTGCAGTACATGGAAGCCCTCGATTTCTGTTCCAGTCGCACTTTCAAGATTGACCATCCTTAATAATACATTCGTTGTTGGAGATTCGCCTCACTACTTCTTTGCTATCTCCCGATCTAATTTATTTGTTGATAATGGTTGGGCAAATGGAGTCATGTAGCTTTCTAGATTAGGGTTTTAGGAAAAACTAATTGAAATGGTGGCTTGGCTAGCAATCACACACCATAATGGATGAGATTAATTGAGAGGAATTAGGGTTTAGTGAAGGGATAAACCAAACTAGGGCACATTAAACTAGAGTTTCAAGTTAGGATTTTAGCTTTGAAGAGGATGAGGGTAGAAATGGAGGGCGGGATATGGACCCACAGAGGTTCCAGATTGCTGGTAATAAGCATTGACGGTCATTATATTTTTTTTTAAAACTTCCATCTATCGTCGCTATAGTGACGAACATTCGCCGCAAGTATAGAAAAACCGTCAGACGTTCTACCTTCGTTTGGTCTCTTCGATGAACGCTCGTTGATTCTTACGACGGAACATCGTTGCAAGTATAGAAAAACCATCGCAGGGTCTTCCTTCTTTTGGTCTGTTCACCGAATGTGCTTCAATACTTGTGACGGAACATCATTGTAAGTATAGCAAAACTCTCTCTATGTTCGACACAAATCTGTCTCTAGAGAGACGGTTTTGTGTGGAAACAAATTATTAAAACCGTCGGACGTTCTACCTCTGTTTGTTCTGTTCGACCAATGTGTGTCACTACTTGCAACGGAACATCGTCGCAAGTATAGCAGAACCCTCTCTCTGTTCGACGAAACATCGTCGCAAGTATAGCAAAACCCTCTCTCTGTTCGACAAAAAACTGTTGATATAGGGACTCCGTTTCGTCGATATAGGGACGATTTTCTAGGGAAAAAATCAATTTCAAGACCACCCTATAGAAGACACATGGTGAACAGTTTTCATCTATGTTGCGATGGCTTTCTAACTGTGTCGTTATATCCATGAAACAGGTTCCACGCAAAATGGATACAATGATCGTCGCAATTGAGATGAAAAAACGTGGAAATAACAACGAAAAACTATGGCAAATTTGCTCATATGTACTAGTGTTGCATGCTGGAATCCCAAAACATAGATGGAGCGAATCCCCTTTGAGAGCTTGTATAATCCTGTTGTATATGGATGGAGCAAATTCCTGTTTGGGGAAGCCTATGGAGCTATAGAATAGAGGGAGCAGATCCCGTTTGAAATGCCTCCGCCATAAACCACAATCCTTTGAATCTACACAAAAATAACCACCACAGGATCTCCCACCATTTTTGTCGCTGAGGAACAAATTAAATCCCCAACATATTAGTTCGAGGGTCAATATTAGTTCTAGGGTCTTCGTTGTGATGGTTCCATTTGAACTTGTTTGGGAGTTCTCATTAGTAGCAAAAATCTATGACGGTGGAAAATTTGCATATGAGAAATGGTCTTCTCCTTGTGCCCTTGAAAATAATTTATTTTCCCTCTTTCCTACTAACTGAGATGTCCTTTTAATTTTTATAATTAAATCAAGGTTTTGTTAACATACGGGTTGTTACTATTTCCCTCTCTTTTTATTAAAAAATAAAACTAGGGTAGTTACTATTTATTAGTCATTTTTAAAGTAATTTTTAGTTGAGTTACTTATTTTCTCTCGTGACTAACGTTTTTAGTCACATAGTCATTTATTTGTGAAATGCTACTAATGGAAATTTATGCTTTGTGTGGTTCTAAGAACTCCCATGGATATCAATATCAAATCAAAGAAAATCATACATCGCGCTTGGTGAACGATGAAAGGCAAGGGTTCACATGGATCAAGGAACAAGGGAGAATTACTTAAGGATCGTGTGGTAATCTCACATGTTGCCACACCATAATGATAATGTTAGCTCCAAGTTGTAAAACATAACTACTCCAAGTTCTAAAACGTGGACTTTTCACATTAGGGAATAATGCCTTCAAGGAGGTCATTGTATCACAAAATATAAGAACCATTTTTTCTTGAGAGCCTAAGTCTAAAAGTACTTCGAAACATTATTAACTATGGGTGTTGGATTCGTATGAGGAATTATGAAATGCCATGAACAGGCCTAGAAATTCACATCCCATCCACCCATCAAATGGAAATTTCAAAATTGTGTATAATTATTAGTGCTCAATAAAAGGAAATGTTGTAAGGGACATTGAAGCATCGATGAGTAGTTGATTATTAACCAAATTTTCTTATTTATCATAATTATTGATCTCTTGTGTTGATAAATAGGCTAAGAAGGGGCTATATGCTTTTTGATCTTTTTTTTAGCACATGAAGGACTGTATGTTTTTTTATCAGCAATGAATAAAAAATAGGCTAAGAAGGTATTTTGTTGGCTTGCATCAATGTTCTGCACTACAAACTTATGTATTTAAAAGAGGATTGGTTGCATTCATATTCTTCATATGGTTAACATAGTTTATTGAGAAGGTGCTTATTGTGAATTCTTCAAGGCCACGCTCATAGTGAATTCATTAAGGCCACGCCGGTTTGGGTAAATCCCCTTCATAAATATGAAAGTTCCAAGTCAATTGCTAGAATTCTTGGACAATGTCAATTACAAGACCTAGGTTGAGCATAATATAATTTTAGAGCATTTTCCTGTGGTGTTAGAAACCATATCTAGTGTTATACACTTCAAAATGAGCACCACATCCCTCTTCTAGACCAAATATCCCCTATGGAGGGCCAATATGGTGGTTTGGGACCACACACATGGACCATGGTCCCCATAGTAAGATATCTAAATCCATCTACATTGTTAAAATTTAGTAAAATATTGTACAAATTCATTATCAAAATTGTAATTTTCCATTGTCAGTGTGACACAACTAAAAATGACTAAAATAAATGACTAATTCACATTAATCATTGTTAGCTAGTCATATTTATATTCCCGTGACTAAATTAGTCATTTATGTTATTCATTTTTATTTTAGTCATTTGTTATCTAGTCATATATTTTCTCGTGACTAAATTAGTCGTTTATCTTAGTCGTTTTTAGTTGGCTTATTTAAAATTGCTCAATTTTAGTCATTTATCCCTTGAAAAAATAGTGGTGACTAACTTTTTTAGTCGCCTAGTCACTTATCTCTCATTTTGTACTAGTGATCGTAACTAACGATGGTTCCCATTTTAGGAATCATATGATGGATGAACTAAGTTCTAAATTGGGTTTTCATCATGAAAACGCATCTCCTTATTACCCCCAGGCAAACTGACAAGTAGAGTCAATTAATACATTCTTGAAAAAAATGATCCAACGCATGGTGGGAACACAAAAATCAAAGTGGCACTTAACTCTATTTTCAACTCTTTGGGCCTACAAGACTTCAGTCAAAAACATGACCGGGTTTACACCGTCCCAATTGGTATATGGCCTCGAAGCAATCCTTCTGATTGAATGTGAAATCCCATCTCTCAAATTAGCCGTTGAACTCTTACCTAACATGAATGCTGAGGAAGAATGGTTTCCATACCTAACTAAGCTTGACGAAACTCGTCGCGACGCTGCGCTCGCCAACGAGGCTCATAAAAAGCCCATTAAGGCTCAATTGATAAATCCATTCAACCTTGCATTTTCAATGAAGGTGACCTAGTCTTAACCTATGACCAAATTCACGACAAATTAGGTAAAGGAAAATTAGAATCCATGTGGTACAGTCCCTACGTTATCAAACGAGTTTAAGAGAAGTGCGCTTACGAACTAGTTGACTGTGATGGTACACCTTTGGGAGAGCCCCGTAATGGGATTTACCTGAAGAGATTTTTTGCGTAAGATCATCCTGCGTTAAACACTTTGTATATAGTGTATCTATTGTGTGATTTTGATTCAATTTTTCCATGTCAGGATTCTATCTCGTACACAACCATTTATCTCGACTTGTGCTTTTATCCACGGATGCCGGCGTACTTTGGATTCGCAGATGGTGCTAGTCGACATACCCAGAACCTTGCTTCTGCAACATGGGTACTGTATTCCCCTATTGGTGAGTTTTTATACTCTGGTGGCATATGATTAGGCCCCACAACAAATAAAATAGTGAAGTGTCATGCAGTCATTGGACTTCTAACTGACGTTTCTTCTCTTGGAATCCATCATTTTATAGTCTACCTAGACTCTCAGCTTGTGGTATCTCAACTGAACCGCATTTATACCGTCCGTGATCCCACACTAATTCGTTTATACAGAAGGGTATGCCTCCTTGAATGACTATTTGATTATATTTTATATCAGCATGTACCAAGGCAATTCAACACGGTGACTGATTCGTTAGCTAACTATATATTGGATTGGCATCTAGCCCACACATAATCAATACACTCATGAAAAAACATGTAAAAATGTAACATACAAGTCATCATAGGTAAAAAGTAGAGATAGATCCATATGTATATCATGTAAATTTTTTTTTATCGTGTCACATATAGTGTTATAATGCGTCAAAACACAAAAATTGGGATCATAACCCCTATAAAAATTAGCACTCTGGCCTACATATCATGTAAATGGCGCTAACAAAAGTCATTGCAAAAAAACTAGTCATGGGGTGCATGGTGCTCATGATAGCACACCACTTCCCTAGCGACATGGCGGAGCAGCCTGCTAATCCACTCCAGCACACCCACAATATGCCTCTGGAGATGTTAAGGTACCTCAGGCATCCTCATCAGTGGAATTACCATGGTCAACCCTTCTATATTCCCCTCCACATCGGAGAATCCTCCTGCCTCATCCTCCTCATCCTGGTACTCTGCTCCTCATTTCCGCAGTGGTGAGGATCCTCTTGGTCTCACCGGTCCTCGATCTGTAGCATTACACACATATATATTAGATCTTCTAGGCATTACCAAAACAAAACAAAAAAAATAACATAAACTTAAAAAATTAAAAACATGTTGGAAGGCCACATACCTGACTCGTCCCAGTCATCATCCTCTGGTAATTCCAAGTCAACATCACCACAGAATTCTATCCTAGCGTAGGGGTAATCCTCTATCATCACAATCTGCTCCTCGAGCCAAGAGAAGAAATCCTTGCTGAATTCTAAGACTTGCGGCCCACCAAGCCCCATAGTGTAATCACTCCATCTTCCCATCTGTGGCTCAGATGAAGGACAACGAGGTCTCTCTATCCACGGATGCAGTAATGCTACACTCTCCAAGAAGAAGGTAACCAGGATACTCCCATATCCAAATTGTTTGATGATTACGTTGCTACATTTAATCACTTGGTCCTTGATGTTGACCAAGACTCCTTCACACCAGTTGAATAATTTGGGTACAAGGCATTCCAAGGAATAGATCATCTAAGCCTTGGTAGCATGGTGAGCCCCAACACTCCCCACTACTGAGCAAGAGTATATAATATCGTCCTCAATAGAAGATCTATCACATCAGCGAGAAGCACTTTCCCGCTCTTCTTGCGAGATCCTTGTCTACAGTACTGAGCAATATAGCTCTCAGTAGTTTCTTCGGTGCTTCAGTTCCTTGCGAAATTTACTTGAGCCCCTCTTTTGGAGAGACCGATCAAGAATTAAATGTCCTCGAGCTCTATTTCAATAATGTGCTCTCCTATGCAGAAATCTTGTATGTCAGCATTCCACATTTGTATGATGTGATTTAGCAACTTCCCTTGCTTCTGGATGCCTCTTGTTTTGAAAAACTTCAATAAACCACACTCTCTCAGTGCAAATAGAGTGTTGTCATCATTGAGGGAATCTTTGTCCCCCTTTTCATGTTCTCTCTCTTTCCGCTCAACCATCCTTGCCTTTCTCTCTTGGAAACTCCTGCAATCCATCAAGGGAACCTCTAGTTAAAAGATTGAAACCAAATTTTATTGAATGAGATAGGGAAATTTTTTTTAATTTTCGCACCCCGACCATTGTGGGGAACACAAAAAATAATAATTTTCACTCCCCTACCACTTCCCATAGCGATAAATTCTCAAAATTTTTGCGTCCCTCGATATAGGGAGGGCACGAAAATTCCTGAGCGCAATATTTTTTGCCCTAAGGCCCTTGAAAATCCACAATCCAGCATGAAATCAAAAATTTAATGCATTGAATGAAAGAGTAGGATGAGAGGACTTACCTGCTTCAAACGGTGGTTCAAATGGTTCCCTGTATCTCCCGGTATCGTCAGATGAAATTTGCCTCCCAACCAAGGTAAAAATTCTCTTTGAAGTGAAAATGACCAAGTAACAATGGGTAATTTCTCATTTTACCCTCTTTTGTTTACTACACCTAGTCATTTTTTCGTATGTTTGCATTAATAACCTTTGTTTAGAGTCTATTTTCACATTTATTATGTTCTAATTCCTTTCTCTAGGGTTTTGACCACATTTCGACAAGTTCATCCAAGTTGTTCAGACTGGTGGAGTTATTTATTTGACCTTCTTCAAGCTCACTTTATCTCTTTCGTGCTCTGGATCTGAACTATGAAAGAGATTCCAAGTTTTTTTTTACACTTGAGTCAAGCTTGTTAAACCTAAGTAAAATGGTGTCGAGCTTAATCTGCTTTACTCATTCTCGTAAAACAATGAGGAAAGTATCATCTTAGTATTATTTTATCCCTCTTTCGGACTAAGGTGATTAACTCACGAAAACATAACCATTGGAGTTTTCTTTAAGCTCTTTTCAAACTCCTCAATCAAGAAAAGATCGCGAAGTGCATTTGTCTCTTTCACACTTGTAAAAGTATTTGAAGGGTCGTCTATTCAGTGGTAGGTTATCCCTTTTTCAAACCGTTTATACTATTTACGACAAAGGTATACCTTAGTCAAATTTTGACTAGGAGAGTTCTTTCAGATATTATTTTTTACTTTTTCAGGTTCGGGGACTAACTTTTACGAAAAATTCAAACTTTGGAGTTCTCTTTAGATTATTTCAGACTCCCTAAACATGAAAATTCACTGATTTTTCCTTCGTTGGACTCATGAAATTAAACATCGAAGGATCCTTATGGAACCGAACCTCTCCTTCCTTAGGTTCGTTAAACGTACAAGGTTGGACTCACCCAAAGGTGAGCTATATCGAGCATCTATTATGATCCTCGAGCTCGTTAAAAAACAAAGAGGTACTCGTCAAACATGATGGTGGAAAATGGGGGAATATGTCGAGTCTATCTTTCTGGTAGCTTATGAGTCTTTACCTTTGAACATGGCATTCATTCATAGCTTGTCTTCTTATTTGGGTATTCAGTATACATCCAGGTCCTAACTGTAATCGTGAGTCACCTTTCATTAGAGTATCATCTAATTAGCCTCCCACCTTGAGTCATCTCACCTTTCAGTTGTCACCTCTGTCAATCCCTGCTTCTAAGCTATACCTCATGCCATTATATGTTCAAAGGATCATTCTTAACTTGATTCAACCTTCTGCAATGTTGTCGACCTTCATCTTTTGTGTCCGTCCATACTCATCTGGTTCATTACTTCATTTCACTTTCCTATATTGGTTTCGTGTCAATGATGTGGGATCCATTATGCCCTCCTTTGACGAGTCTGTTCGTGTCAACTTCAACTCATTATCCAGGAATTAGGCTTAGAAACCAACCGTAGTACCTTGGTAACTTAATTCCTTAATGGCAAGTTTCCTCGTATTCGATAGTGGGTTTCCATTATTGAACTCTCATTGGATAATCCCTCGAATGTTCGACATCAAAAAATCCGTATTCACATTTCTTGGGCTGTACTAGATATACCTTTGGGATCATTGTCATCATTGGTGATTACCCTCGTACTTGTTAACAGTTCACGTCATTGGTCGGTAATCAAGTAGTCTCTACCATGTTTGACTTCAACACCTTGTAATCACATGGTTAGATTCATATCGCTTTGGGATCGGGTAGAAGACTCTAGATGGTTCTGATGTTTATTTCACGTCCAGGTTGCGATGACGATTTTTGAGTAGGTCCCCACATAGAAATTATGTTGGTGACCGCATTTCTGTACTGTCACACAAATCCACCTTGTATTGGTCATGGTTGTGTCCTTATCTTTTCATGGATCTACACTTGTGTCCTAGTAGCCATGATCTGTTTTCAGTCATTATTGCATCTGTTCTATCATGGATCTGCATTGTATTGGTTGGTAGCCATGCGTTGAGTCTGTAGTTCTAAGCATGGGTATGCCCTCCTTAGCATTATTTGATATCTGGTTTATGTTTTCTTGTTCCTTGCAGCTCCTCTCTAGTATCCTTTCCATTATCTCTGCAAAACTTATTGGTAAAATGTTTCGTCTATTGGTTGTGGAGCCAGATCTTCTAGTCTCATAGATGATATTGTATCAGCCGTGTTTGTACCCCAGTTTTATATGATATGTAGGTGGACTGTACACTCACCCCAGTGGGGGGGTGTGGGGGGGCATCGCCGCCCCACGGGGCTGTTTTCGCCAGCTGTTTTGCGGGCCCATGGTTTTGGGTATCCCGTGGTATTTTCCCATTGTATTTCCCCTATAAAATAAAGACATTGTAATACGGCTAGGGAAGATGATGTATTAGGTTTTATGCATTGTAAAGATCTATGAGATCAGGAGAGAGACTGTGAAACAGTGAAGAGGAAGTGCAGCGGTTGTGTTGTAGGTTGTATCCCTTCACCTTGCTGGACGGTAATAATAATAAGGACTGGCAAATTCAGTGTGGACGTAGCCCAAGTTGGGTGAACCACGATAGATCTGTGTCTCTCTTGTAATGTGTATGTGTGATTATATTTGCATTTCTATTTATTGTTATTGCTCTGCGATCCTGTTTTTCTAACAGTAATAGAGGCCATTTAATGTAAATTGGACTTGGTCCACTATGTTTATTATTATTAAATAAGGTATCAAAGCTCTTTCTTGGGCCAAAAAAATTGAAGATATTTTTCTTTTTTGCAAATTTTTTAAGGAAAAAAATAGGGTTGTGAGACTCTCATAATTTTATGAGTATATAATTTGAACAATGTAATTGTATGTTTGAGTTTATCTTAGAAAAATACACAATTTATAATAATAATAAAATTTGCTCAAATCGAAGTCCAAATAGAGGAGATATCGTAGTTTGAAATTTGCTTTTTAGGGATTCTAGTGATGGTTGGGGGTCTTGCAGAGGATGTAAATTTTGACACAGGGATCAAATTGTAACCAGATCAATTCCATTGGATAGATAATTTTCAAGGATTTGATCGAATATATTATATGATATATTTCTGATCAATATTGAGTATGATACAACCGTTATAAATTTTCTCTCTCAAAACCTAAAAAAATTGAAGAATGGAAATGTGGGTGATAAAAAATTTACAAGATATATATGCAGAGTTGGAACCTATAACATAAATAACCCGCAAATTTAAAGAGAAACGCATGATTATGGATAACACATATTATTTTACCATTAAAGGGTATACCAAATAAAGATCTGCATGGTACGGATTAGAAGATGCTTATGAGGATTGGTATATGGACATTTGTAATTTTTTGGAAGACAACAATTTCCATTTTATTTTTTATGACTCTTCTCCACCATACGAATAGAACCTCATGGAGAAAAGAAAGCAACACGTGGTGGTTACTAGTTTACACTATCCTTGTTTTATAGTAGTAGAGTTCCTTGAAGAGACATCCTTTTACTACTACATGGACCATTTGTTTGCTTTTTATAGTTATACTTATCCACATGACCATGGTGGGAATTTGAAGCATAACACTCAGGGATTCGTGGAGCTTAGGTTTCATTGGTTGGGTTCCATCTTGTGCACCTAGACATGGGACCCAAGGCGATGGATGAGTCCCTTGGATTACTTCAACATTGCAACTATTGGTCACCCTATATGCTAATTAATTACAACTAACACACAGTATGCTCAATATAAATTGTCAAACCCAAGGAAGTATTTTATTTCAATGGCAATAAGCACAATCTATGCATAAACATTTCCAGTATTTGATTAAGTGAATGGAGATAATAATCCTACCTATCTGCTAAGCCAAACTCATTCCATAAGAAAACTAATCTAACTCATACATCTAGGAATTCAAAGTGCAGCTACCTTCCTACAGAAATCAACCTAGCAGTTACCGAATTAAGAATAGAAATGAACTAGATTACTTTTGCAAGAAGTTAAATCCTATAATTATCAAACTACAGTATTCGATATTTACCAAAATGATCCATCTAGTAGCTACTATTACTCAATTGCCTATTCTAATGAATCAATTGAAGATACAACAACAACCAGAAACTAAACATAAGCTTGAACTCTAAATTGACAACTATTGGAAATCCTAGAAAGCATAAATGTCTGAAAGGAATGGGAGCTGAGCTTGGCTGTAACAGCTATTGAACACACATGCATTAATCAAACTAACCTACATAGTCGACTATCACACCACGCAGTTGCAGCTATTCGTAATGCAAAGAATAAACTACCAATAAAGAATGCAATCATAAACTCTCTGCTGCAGCTATCAGAAATAGACCTAATGCAATTCCACAACACACAACAGGAAATGAATAAATATAACTACCTACTTAACTCGACAATCTCTATGAGAAGGCGGGCCTTGGCCTTCTAACAGAGATGCTGTGAACTACCACAAATTAAGACACAGAAATGGAAATAACTCTGCTCTTCATTAAAAGATGGTAATTCACAGTCTCAGTTCTCAGTTACAGCCCGTACAAAATGATAATTTTCCAACCCCAGACTTTGAAGCCTTCCCGAATTTATACATGAGGAATACAGTTTGTGATCCACTAATTTCATGCAGCAATGAAGATCTACGATCTTCATGCTGCAGAGTTACAGCTAAACTGTTACAGCCATAATGAATGAGGCCATTAATCATGAAGGATGTTGTTACACTGTGTTACAACGTAATCTTCCACCTTGTGAGAAACAACACTCTTTGGCCTAGAGGATCAATTTCACTAACTCAGATCCACTTTATATCCTTCAGACATACTATTTCCTCATTTTTTCCTCTGACCTGCTTGTTGCATCACTATAGCAAGCGTACCCGCGATTTGCATCACTATGGCCTGCGGGTATCAAGTAAAATGGTAAAAATCACTAGTTTATTACTTTTTACTCCCAAAAAGTGGTCATTGGGTGACCTTTGGCTGTCCATCTGCCCAAGAAATGCCTCGATGTGTCCTTTCACTTACCTTTGAGAGGACTATATATTGAGCACATATGGCTTATGGATGGGAGGAGAAATAAGAGCAAAAGAGATCTAGTGTATTTTTGCCCTATCTTGAGTCTACACACATTGATCCTTGTAGTTGTGAACCCTTTATGTTCACCTTCCAAACTCCTATCTAGTTTGAGTTTGGCATTCATGGAGGATTGAAGTGGTGGAGGCATAAGTGGATTGATCCAGATCTTGGTTCAGATTGATTGCCGGCAAGAGGTCGTATCACATTGTACTTATTCTTGTTTATTAATAGAAATACTCATATTCTTGTCCATTAATGTTGTAAATGTTGTTTTTCTTACATTGGGTTGCATTTACTTGTTATATCATGGGCCATTGCTATTGATGATGTTAATGCCGTTTATATATTATATGTACTTGTTGTATATTGGTTGTCAAGACTAATTTGCAGATTCAAGTGCATGGATTGAAAAAAGCTCCAATGGGGATCTACATCAAACGTTTGGATCGAGGTTGGTTATATTCTTCATTATATTAGAATTGTCATTTATATAGCATAGTTCTGAGAACTGAGTTGATTTCTGGTAGTCATCTGTCTGTTGTGGTCTACCCCAAGCCATAGTGAGTTTTCTCCAACACAGAAATGGCGACTCCACTGGGGAAAACATCCATTTTGGGGAATTTTTTAGCATTAGTCCATACTTAGAGTTGTTGTTTGTCAAAGCTCCGTGTCACTTATTTTTCGTTGAGATACACTATAGAAAACTTGCTTTTTTTGAGCCATTGGAATCTCTGATTTCCCATTTGCCTTTCCTCGCTCGCGAGATAGCCTCTGCCCACGTATACCCACATCTGTTTACTATACTGCTCGCGGGTACCCGTAGGTATTCCTTTGACAGTAGCGTACAACTCCGACTTTGGTTGATTTATGACCTTTGGTTGTTGCTGGGTTGGTTTTGGTTGATCCTGAGTCTTTGTTGGCTTGTTTCTTGACTGTTCCGTGCCTTGGTTGTGACTAGAACTCTTATGTTCTCTTGGTTGAGCCTTGTTGGTTTTTACCCATCTTTGGATTTAGCCTTGTTGGTTTTTTCCTTTTGAGCTCATTCCTTTGGCTGAGTCTTACTATTTGGTATCTTCCTGGTTGTCTTAGTGATCTCCTTGGCATAACAGTGACTAGATAGTAGGATTTTGCTTGCATTTTTCATTTCCATATATTGAAAAATACAAAAAAATACACATAGTTTTTCATTTTCCTTTTGTTTATAAGAGAAAATACAAAAACAAAAAATTGCTTTTATGTATTGCATCTTGCATTGAGTGCTTTCTACCTTCATTTAGATTCTGATTGTGCATTGAAAAAATATAAAAGGATTGCATATTTATTTCGAAATCGTTGGTTTGAATGTGCATATTAGTGGCATTGTTTTCATTGGATAAATGAGTCTAGGATTTGACGATTTTTCATACCATTGAGTCTTACACATCACTAGTTTCATGATCATATCCCTTGAGTAATCATAGCCATTAGAATTAACGCTTAATATTAAAATTGATTAGACCGATTTTATTTATAGGGTACACCAACTAGCATAGGTTTAGAGTCTTGGAATAGATCATTGTGAGTTAACAATCCAAGACTACTAGACGAAACATTAGGTGTCTGACCAGGGAGTGGAGGAATCCATGGTATATATCGGTGTTCTCAGGAAGCTCTACTCAAGCCAGAGTTAAGCATGAGGTCATGGGAGGTTGGTTGAAGGGATATCCCTCTGATACCGGCAGAACGTGGGATATATTTCCAGGATTTGTTTGTATCTGGGGACTCTTGGGGGATTTGACCCTCATTGAGTTTCGGACTCAGCTACCCTGCCCATATGACGGATCCCACCTACAACTGTCCCCTTGAGCATTGCTTATATTGCAGTGACCATAGTTTCCTTACCTAGGTATCGCATAGGGTACTTGCAGTGGTTATGTTGTTTGTGTCCTGAGTAAGATAGGGATTGGACAACACAGTTTTTTGTTGCCGAGGGTTACGGCCCTTTGCACGCAGTGAAGCCTGGGTGTCTCTATAACTGATTCTGTTACCTCCGGCTATAGTTTGGGAGTCTCAAGCCTCTCCTAAGCGAGACATTTCGGCTCTAGTGTCGGGAGCTCATTTAGCCACTCTGTTTGTCTGCTCTTGGCTGTAGTTTCTCTAGGTGTGTGCTTTTGATTTACTATTTTTGATCGATAGTTGGCCTTTAGGGGAGATTTTGATTATATATTCTCTCCGGAGATATCGTGGCGCGGAGCCCTACTCTCCGCCGATCCCGTCGGTTGGCTGGTTTAGAGCCTACCAAGCTTTCACGCCGTGTTGCTAGGGGACACCGACGGGCTCCCTCTGAGTCTTCGGATTCTTACGAGACATACGTCCAAGACATCATGACTGCTGCACATTCTGATACTGAGGAAATACCTTCGACTCCATCGGGTAGAGTTGAACGCACTTCTGATTCCCCTACTCCTCGTGAGGCGTGGGGAGGTGATCCACCTGAGACTCAACCTGGTTCGATTTGGCCGAATCCACTTGAACAAGATCCGTTCGATCCTTCGAATCTGGATAATTATCTTCACGAGATGCCAACCTTACTCGAGGATGAAGAACAGGACGACAGGTTCGTTCCTTCGTTTCCACGCAGTTATAGACACAGGATGCCAGAGTTACATGACGACACTGGTCCTACGATCAACCCAACCGCACTCTCTTTTGGTATGCCTAATTATAGTATAGTTGAACCTTCCACTACGTTTGGTAGTCAAGCTGGCACTAGTCACGGTGTTAGCCATACTATACCCACTGGGGGCACTACCCTCACTGGGGGCACTACGTTGTCTACTCACACACATAGTATGGGGACTAGTCATGTTCCTCCTAACAATGATAATGTTGGAAGAAGACCACCTCCTAGGATTTCCCAACCTAATAGGAACGTTGTTCGAAATATGACTCGCCATCCAACACCTAATACACATGCCGCTACTCATCAACCCGAGACTACCTTTGTGAATGTTAATGCTCCTCCTAACCACGGGGGTGGACATATACCACATACTTTTGCATCCACTACCACCACTAGTAATGCCAATGTAGGGGGTGGAATATATCCTATCCACATGGACATAACGCCACCATCCCTGCTACTAGTAACACCAATGTTGGGGCTGGTAATACATCTCATGCTTCTGGTCACCACACGACTGCTCAAGCTAATCCTAATGCTGGGGTTGGGAACATACCATATCATTATGGTCACTACAACACGGTTCCCACTATGAATAGTACATACATGCCCCATACTCATGGCGGAAACCCTTACTACAACACAGTCGATGCTGGCCACCAGTACAACCCACCACCCCAATATGGTGTCCAAAACACACACATACCTGCTTACTCTCAAATGGGTCAGGCAGGAGGAGGTTATCAATCCTATGGCCATGGGCAAGCTTATGGTCTGTCAGGTCCTTATTATCAGCAGTTTAATCCTCATGGTCAAGCTTTTGGTCCATCTTATAATTCGGTTCCGTTCAACCAACCTTTTATGGGGTTTATAATCAAGCTTTCCAGCCTCAACTCTCATTCCTTGCATGCTTGAGTCTTCCGGATCTTTCGAAGCTCACAAATAATCCGATGTGTCACGAATCTACTTGGACCCCGGTCCCTACCAAGCTCCCTTCGGACATTCCTAAGTTTGAGTGGAAAAGTGGTGAGGACCCGGGAGATCATGTCATGACATTTCACCTTTGGTGCCCCTCCAACTCATTGAATCACGATTCCGTTAGATTGCGACTATTTCAATGCACCCTCACGAGGGCAGCCACGAAGTGGTACGTCGAGTTTCCTGGAAACACTTATAGGGGTTTTAAAGAGATCGCTTTGGTTTTCTTATATCGTTTCCAGTTGCTGGTTCGCTATGATACTGGTACTGAACTTTTATCTACCTTCCGTCAGAACAAG
This sequence comes from Larix kaempferi, assembly GCA_027924585.1. Lineage (NCBI taxonomy): Eukaryota > Viridiplantae > Streptophyta > Pinopsida > Pinales > Pinaceae > Larix > Larix kaempferi. Next base: position 2,478,003 of record BSBM01001331.1, read on the forward strand.
GCCACACATATTTCTGACCACGTTCAAGAGTGGCGTCGGTGGAAGAGGTTAGTGAAAGCCAACATTCCTCCAGATTTCTTGTTGGAATGGTTCCTCAAGTCTCTACTCCCATACATTGCTAAGGATGTTTTGATGTCCGACATTGTGACTAAGGAACACGCTATCTTGAAAGTCTAGTAGTTAGACTTATTATACTCTCAGTCTGGCATTTTGTATGACATTATTCCTGACGCATCGAGAACACATCATAGCCTCAGTCAGTTCTTGGACCGCATGCCGATGGCATCATAGGATATGAAAGAACTCGCCCCGTAGATATGGTAGCTAATCAAATGCAAAATTTGTTGCTAAACCAGTCTACTCCTGGACAAGTTCACACCTTGTCCACTTCCACCCCATCGTCCGATGTACACAGTGTGCAAACGACAAACCAATCAGGTAACCAGCAACCTGGTGGTAAGAAAAAGGGGAGAAACAATCGTAAGGGTGGAAACAATGGGAATAACAACAACAATCGCAATACCCCCCGTAAGGATAATGCCAACCCTCCTCGGGAAGGCAGAAATGCTGGTGAGGACTGTAAACCTAGGCGTAAGGTGAAGTTTCCTTGCAAGCTCTGTGGGGAAGATCACCTTACTCACTTATGTCCTCGAATTGAAGAAGCATGGAAGCACTTGGCACAGAGCCCAGCTATGTTGAAGGATCCCCTACCTCATCACCAAAACATGGCTTCGCATGCTCCCACCACTAGTTATGGACCTACTGAGACGACAACGTCTTCTTCCAATATTGGTGGTTATGGATGTGTGAACATGGTTCAGTCATAGGTTAGTGTTTCCACTCGTCAGCGCGATTATGATGCACCACAACCCAATTTGGGGAGTGAGCGTCCCCCTCCTCCTGACAATTCCTTGCATATCGAGAAGCCCTCTAATATGTCACGGATAGCGAAAGGTGTTCTTAAGCGCTCTACGCATAATCCTAATGCTCGAGCCACCCACAACTACTCCATCGTAGAAGATTTGGGCCAAAATACGTGTGCCATGTCGGCTCTTGAAGTCTTGCAAGCCTGTCCTTCTCAGAAGCATGCTCTTTTGAGTGCATTAGGAGTTCAAGATGGGGGAAGTCCCACTGTTATCAAGTTCGACGCTACTGATGTCCAACCTCGCTTACCCTACCACGTGGCTTTTCAAATCTAGGTGGTGTGCCCTCAGAGTTTTGTCAAACGTACTATGGTTGACGAAGGTGCCTCTGCATTAGTAATGTTGTTAACTTGTTGGAAAGCTCTTGGCTCTCCTCCCCTACTCGTGTCTATAACCACGCTCACTGCATTCGACGGTCGTTCATTTAAGCTGCATGGAATTATCCCTTCCCTTGTTGTCTCCTTGGGAGGTAAGTCTGTTCCTATTGAAGTCGAGGTGGTTGATGTGCCCATCGACTACAACCTTTTACTGGGTCAGAATTAGATGTATGCCATGAAAGCTGTCGCGTCCACTGTATTCAAAGTTATCTGCTTTCCTCATGAAGGAAAGATACTGACCATCGATCAGCTGGATTACATTAACTCCTCTTCCACAACATCCACGGGATCCATAGTCCTACAGGTTACTCATTCTCAGCCGGCAACTGGGAACATGGGTGTTGGCATGTACCCTTCATTGATGGGAACTTATGATTTTGCCGCACCTGTGAATTTTATTGGAACCATTACCGACGATGCATCTCCTCCTTTGCATCTTATGTCATTCCGGACTTCCTATTTTGATGATCCGTGGACTTTACCATCCGCGAGTTCCACGTTTGGAAACATTACGCATATCGGGATGTCTATGTCACTGTCTGTAGCTGAGCTTGCTTACCAGCATATTCAACAAGCCACTATAGAGCCAGATCTCTCTTCTTCCCAGACAGTCGAGGAAGATCCTGTTATGCTGCTAGTTTGGGTAGCCAACTCATCTTGTTCCCACGATTTCCTTGATGATAGTTTTCCTTCGGATGAAGCTATTATGGAGGCCATGTGTGGTAGTGAGAGACCTTGGGAAGATATGCACCATCGCTCTTATTTCCCTCCGAAACTTGAGCTCGTCGAACGAGAAGCGTTTAGGATGAATATAGAAGAGATGGTTGGTCACCCTGTGCCTCTTTTGGAGTCGCATGATGTTTTTGCGGAAGGGAATATGGATAACATTTCCCCAACTACGTCGATCAATATCTCTCGTACCCCCAGAAAAGTTGAAAATGTCTACATCGGTGACGATTGCATTCCTGAGGAGATTGCTATTTACACTGAATTGTTTACAGAACTCTGGGAAGTTTTCACCTGGTCATATGAGGAGATGCCAGGAATAGAACCCCGTATTGTTGAACATAATATTAGAACATATCCCAACGCTAAACCGGTTCGACAACGCTTACGTGTTGTGAACCCTAGGAAAGCAGCCGCTATCAAGGTAGAGGTGGAGAAACTGCTCAAGGCTGGTTTCATCTACCCCATTCCCCTTACCGAATGGGTGTCAAACCCCGTTCCTATGGATAAGAAGCAGGGAACGATCCGTGTATGCACCGAATTTAGAGATTTGAACCGTGCATGTCCGAAAGACAACTTCCCGGCACCATTCATAGATCAAATCTTGGATGCTTGCGCCGGAAGTGAGATTTTTTCCTTCATGGACGGATTTTCTAGATATAACTAGATTCAAATAAAACCCAAGGACCAACATAAGACAACTTTTATTTGTACTTGGGGAACGTTCACATATCGGAAAATGCCCTTCGGCCTTAAAAACAACGGAGCTACATTTCAGCGTGCCATGACCTACGCCTTTCATGATCTTAAAACGATTATGGAGGTTTTCTTGGATGACCTTGCCGGCCATTCTCGTAAGAGAATGGACCACCCCAATCACCTCCGCATGATTCTTGAACAATGTATACAATACAAGATTCGATTGAATCCTAACAAGTGCATCTTTGTTGTAAGGACGGGTCGCCTTCTGGGCTTCATAGTTTCGAAAGAGGGTATTAGAGTCGATCCTCTCAAAGTTGAGGCAATACTTCAGTTGCCTCCTCCGCGCAATTTGTTACAACTTCAGAGCCTCCAAGGGAGAGCCACTACTCTACGTCTTTTCGTAGTCAATTATGCTAATCTTACCAAAGGTTTCGCACACTTATTGAAGAAAGACACACCTTTTATTTGGGATGAGCGAGCCCAGCAGTCTTTCGACGCCCTTAAGAAATCCTTGGTATCGGCCCCTGTGCTTAGTCCACCAAACTTTGCATGAGATTTTATCCTTTATGTGGCCACATCTCAAGAGACGATTGGCATGGTCTTGGTTCAGATGGATGATGCGCTTGTTGAGCATGTCATTTATTACCTTAGTCAAAATCTAGTAGACGCTGAGCTAAGATATACTCATGTGGAAAAGTTGGCACTTGCGACTGTTCATTCATTCCAACGGTTACGACATTACATTATGCTTAGAACAACCACAGTTGTCGCGCATATCAATCCGTTTCAGTTCGTGCTATCACAACGCCTTATCGGGGGGAATTACAATAAATGGATTATTATCCTTCAGGAGTTCAATCTCGATTTTGCTTCATCGAAGTCGGTGAAATCGTTGGTGTTTGCTCAGCTTATGTCGGACCTTCCGAGACTTGATGAGGATGTCATTCATGAATATTCCTTTGTGGATGAGCACTTATTTCTTATCTCGTCAGAGAACCCTTGGTATGGGGATGTCATTGTATATGTACAAACTTTGAAGTTTCCTCCGCACTATTTACGAGATGAGCGACGGCGTGTAAAACATCACGCTAAATATTATACTATTGTCGGTGACACTTTGTATCGCCAAGGAAAGGATTCTATGCTCCGTCGTTGCTTAACTCACGAAGAAGCGGAGCGGGTGCTTAATGATTGCCATGCTAGGGCATGTGGTGGTCACTTATCCGGGCTTGCTACAACCCAACGTATTATGCGAGCTAGTTATTTTTAGCCTTCCATATTTAAGGACTGTGTTAATGTTGTGAAGAGATGTCACCCTTGCCAGGTGTTTTCTTGGAACATGCGCTCGCATCCAGCGCCCCTCCATCCGGTCGTCACCGTCGGTCCCTTCACCAAGTGGGGGGTGGATTTCATGGATTGCAAACCAGCTTCGGCTGGGGGGCATTACCATATCATAGTGGCCGTGGAATATTTTTTCAAATGGGCTGAGGCCATGCCTACCGTTAAATTCGATGGTGCTACAGCAACCCACTTTGTATTCAATCAAATTATAACTTGGTTCGGTATTCTGAAAGAGATTGTCACTGACCATGGCAGTCACTTTTAGAACAAGATGATGGAGGATTTGTCTCTCATGCTTGGGTTTCGTCAAGAACACTCATCTTCTTATTATCCCTGAGCGAATGGTCAAGTGGAAGCAGTCAATAAGTCTTTGAAGACCATTCTCCAACTTACCATCCAACAAAGCAAGACCAACTGGCACATCATGTTATATCTTGCTTTGTGGGCGTATCGAATTGCAGTCAAGATTACCACCGGGTTCTCACCGTTTCATCCGGTTCACGATGTGGAGTCACTTTTACCGATTGAATGCAAGATCCCTTTGCTTAAACTGGCCATAGAGATCCTCCCTGATACGACGGGTCTTGAGCAACGTTTAATCCACCTCGAGCAACTTGACAAGCAATGTCGAGATGCTGCTGTGGCCATAGATGCCAACAAATGTCATGTTAAGGTTCAGTATGATAGGTCTGTCTGTCCCCGGTAGTATGCTGAAGGTGACTTGGTCCTCTTATATGACCAAGCTAAAGAACCCCTGGGGGCAGGCAAGTTCAACCCCATGTGGCACGGTCCTTACGTCGTGAGGCATGTCCTGGAAAAAGGATCCTATAAATTAGAAGACTATGAGGGGACTGTCTTGAAGGAGCCTAGAAATGGGCTCTACCTCAAGCGGTATTACACTTGAACCTCTGGTTTAGGCTGATACTTTTGTATACTATTGTATATTTGCTTCTGTACACAGTTTAGATTTCTTTTGGTTTTTGGGTCTGCTGATTAGCTTCTATTTGATTGACATATGTTAGCAGAGTTTCCTGCATTATTAGGATTCGCCGATGGTGCTAGCCATCATACGTAGCAGCTTGCTTCTGCTGCTTGGGTTATTTTATCACCTGACCACCTAGTTGTGTCCTCAGGAGGTGCTTGTCTTGGTCCTACATCTAACAATGTGGCTGAGTATAGTGTCGTCATTAAGCTACTTTGGGATGCTATTTCCCATGGCATCCAATCTTTAGAAGTCCACCTGGATTCACAACTAGTTGTGTCTCAGCTGAATGGGCAGTACCGTGTGCGAGACCCTACGCTACTACGGAAATTCCTAAGGGTAAGACTCTTGGAACGACATTTTGTTGCAATTACATACATACATGTTTTGAGAAGTGTTAATCATATATCTGATGCATACGCTAACTATGTATTAGATTGGAATTTTTCACATTCACCATGAAGCACACAAATAAAAGAAGACATTCGTACATTTGTACATACACGCATATAGTAGAACTGAAGAACCAAAGTTTTTTATAAATATGTCCGAAAATGGTAGTGTCATACAAAACTAGAGCCCGTAGCCCTCAAAAATATACATCTCGATACAAAAATGAGATCCTGAGATATCTACTCCCTATGAGGACGCCTAGCTGCCGCCCTGACAGGATGTGTCTCGTAGAAATACTGAACTACACTGTCTACCCACTGTAGTAGCCGCACCCAGTCACCCGGAACCCCCACTACTTGGCGCTGCATGGCCTCAGGTAGTCACGCCACCTCTATATGTGGAACCCTAGCAACCATCCGTGATAGGTTGCACCATAAGGTCTGTAGAGTGCACACTACTGCATCATCACTTGCCTCATCACCCCTACCCCGACAACCATGTCTCGGGAAGCTATCGGGTCTCACCGGGACCTTGTCTGTGAGCAAACAGTCAACCATTAGCATATGATACTACCACCAAAAAGATTTTTGCATTTACATTTATAATAAAAAATCCATAAAAATTTAATACACAAAAACCTAAAAAGAGTACTCACCAATGTCTCCGAACGCTGCATCTGGTGGGAGTGGCATGTCTCTATCCTGGCAGAAGTCTATCCCTGCATAGGGGTAGTCCTCTATGGAAATGACCTATCGGTCCCACCAGCGGAAGAACTCCTCAGTATATGGTGATGCCAGGCGGCCACCACCCTGTCATGTCAAGATCTCAGCCCACCGAGTCAAGGCTAGATCGCGGAGACTATGAGGAAGGACATCCACCCTCGGACTAAGCCCCGAAACTCTCTCAAAGAAGAAGCTGCACAAGATACTCCCATACCTGAAATTTTTGGCCTTCCCTTCTTTGCATTCCATCAGTTGGGTCTTCATAGACCCCAGTAGTGTGGTACACCAATCGAATACTATAGGCTGCATGCATTGTGATGCATAGAACATCACTATCCTGGATGCCTGGTGCAGAGCTTTGGAACCCACTTCCCACCGTGCGTGTGTTTACGGGGCAATACCGCGCTATGTAGTCAAGGACGGTGATCCCACCACCCACAGTACGAGACCAAAGAAGAGCCTCCTCACCTCGACGGGACAAATCGGTAATGAAGTAGATGTCGTCCACTTCCAGTGTGAGGATTTTCCCATTGAGATTGAAGTTATGTGCATCAACATCCCAATAATCGATCAAGCGACGGAGTAGTAGGTTTTGGGCCCTCAAACCCCCTATACTCCAGAATTTGTACAACCCACATGCTTGAAATGCCTGATGTGCTTGCACATCGTTGCACATGGCCTCATCAACTTGGTCATGCTCCCTCTCCCTCCACTCTAGAACCATCCCGGAGTGAAGAAAAACAAGCATTTTAGTCAAATTCTTTTGCATTTTCAACTTCATGGACATACCCACGGGCTAGTTTGTATATAGGTGTGGGTACTCGCGGTTAGCCTGTGCATTGATTGCGAGTATTGTGCCCTACCCGCGATCCGCATAGCTATAGCCCGCGAGTATCGCCAAATCCAATTAGGGCTTGGCCAAACTAAAAATCCCACCGCTGAAAACTAAAATGAATGCAATGAAATTAAAGGTATGGATGAGACTACCAACCTACTCCGGACGGTTCGATGAAAGGATGCTTGTAGCTCCCAGGATCGGCAACTGAACTTTCAGGTGAAAACTAACCACAAAACTCCAAATGGGTGAATAGTGCAAATGAATTGTAAATTGTAAATTTTTATTACTATTTATAATTTTCAGGACCCACTTGTCTATAGTTTTTACCATTTGATGCCATTATGGACTAATATAATGTCATGGAGTAGAATTTTTAATTAGATTTCTTCGGCGAAAGTTGTTTTGGACCATTTCACACCTACGGCAGGTACTTTTCACACCTGGCATATAGGTTAGATGCCATTTCCACATGCATTATGCATTTGACCTTTTGACCACTTTCAAAAACCCTAGGTGCGAGCTCGTTTCTTAACTGACACAGAACCTTCACACTGCTATAGAAGTGTCATTATGTGGCGGTAGGGCTTTTCCGAACATGGGTACCCTAGTTAGAACCCCTTGGTGCATTCTGGTGCCCATGCCGTTGTTTTTCCTTAGGATTGGGAGTCCTTTGTAGTTATGCCATGATGTTGCAATAAAGACTCATACTCTACTTTGTCTTATGCTGGCCATCTCCCTTAAGGACTCCCCCTCAGTTATATCATGTTGTGATTGCATTGCATCATACTGCTTGCCGCTTGAGCCTTATGCCGGCTCCCAATTACTCAGTTGTTAGCTTGGTGCCTGAGCACTTTTCCCTGTCGAGCCTTGCAGAGCTTATATTTTCCCTTCACAATTTGATGACCTTTTGACCCTGAGGGAACACACCCCCCGAGTGTCCACATCTTTCATGCACTTCCTTGCATTGATCATAGGTATGTTCCACTGCTTGGAACTAGTCTGCTCGCTATTTGACTCTCGTTCCCTCACTTGTTGTGCTATAAGCAATTTTATTCTTTTTCAAGCTTTTCTCAAATATGAAAAAAACCAAAAAAAAACAAATATTCCAAAAAGCCGGACAGGATTATGGTCACTACTTCTTGTTGGTAGTTGTTGTGTCACTTTTGAACAAAGCATTCATTCCACTCCATACATTATGAGTCGGGACTATAGTTGGACCTTAGGAGCTGTACTTGTTTCTCAGTTTTCTCCATCGATTGGTTAAGCTTCCAGTCATTATGGAGCCCTTGGTAATGCCTCCTGCATTGCACAGTTTATGTCAAGTTTATGCTTCCTGAGTCTATCCATCTGGTCATGCGCTTGTTCAAAGGAAGTCCTAAGCCCAGAGTCGGCCACTCCTCAAATCTCTTAACTATTGCATGTCGGCCATCCTTATTGAGTCAGTCCATTTCACCTGAGTTCTTCCAAATCTTTCAGCGTAGCTAGTACCTCGTGCTGGTTGATGGGGGATGCCTTAATGCCCTCCTTCCAGCGAGTCTCGTTCCGTCGAATTCAACCCATTTATTCCGGAACTTGAGGCTTAGAGTTTGGTTGAGTACCTTGAGGCTTGCAGTCATTAGTGGAAGGTTCTCTCGCCATCAACAGTTTTGGGAATACATCAATGTCCCCTGATCGATGGATTCATCCTAGTGTTCGACTTCAACTCATTTATTCACACTCTGATGATTGTGCTCTATGCCTTGATTCCCATTTTCATTATTGGTGGGTTATCTCGCGTCTGTTAACAGTATACATCATTGACCGGTAATCAGACGATGTCACATCAGGTAAGACCCCAACTCCTTTATTCACTTGATGGGACTTGCACCGTCAAAGACTTGTGTATAAGACCCCAGGCGATGGTGGCATTCTGTATGCTACTTATGACTTTGACTTTACATCTGAGATATCACCTCTCAGATATCAGCAGTTTGTACCTCTAGTTTGCACCAATTGTTTCCTTTTCAGCATGATACTATATCTTACTATAGAGGGATCATGGATATGATCACTTATGACATGTATTCACTATGTACTGCCTATTCATGGCCATTGTACCAAATTGTTGTACTACCGACATGTATTCAGGGATACTATTGTATTATGACGAGTGAGCTGCTCTTTCCACTTGTGTCTCCATCACTCCACTTCTGAGATTTACAATGTATTTCGGCCATCGTAGCATCAGTCTCTGACCTCACACATTGGGGGGCATCTGTTACAACGTAATATTCCACCTTGTGAGAATCAACACTCTTTGTCCTAGAGGATCCATTTCACTAACTCATATCCACTTTATATCCTTTAGACATATTATTTCCTCATTTTTTCCTCTGACCTGCTTGTTGCATCACTATAGCAAGCCTACCCGCGAGTTGCATCACTATAGCCCACGTGTATCAAGTAAAATGGTAAAAATCACTAGTTTATTACTTTTTACTCCCAAAAAGCGGTCACTGGGTGACCTTTGGCTCTCCATCTGCCCAAGAAACACCTCGATGTGTCCTTTCACTTACCTTTGAGAGGACTATATATTGAGCACATATAGCTTATGGACGGGAGGAGAAAGAAGAACAAGAGAACTCTAGTGTATTTTTGCCCTATCTTAAGTCTACACTCATTGATCCTTGTAGTTGTGAACCCTTTATGTTCACCTTCCAAACTCATATCTAGTTTGAGTTTTCCATTCATGGAGGATTGAAGTGGTGGAGGCACAAGTGGATTGATCTAGATCTTGGTTCAGATTGGTTGCCGGAAAGAGGTCGTATCACATTGTACTTCTTCTTGTTTATTAATAGAAATACTCATATTCTCATCCATTAATGTTGTAAATGTTGTTTATCTTACATTGGGTTGCATTTACTTGTTATATCATGGGCCATTGCTATTGATGATGTTAATGTCGTTTATATATTATATGTACTTGTTGTATATTGGCTGTCAAGACTAATTTGCAGATTCAAGTTCATGGATTGAAAAAAGCTCCAACGGGGATCTACATCAAATTTTTGGATCGAGGTTGGTTATATTCTTCATTATCTTAGCATTGTCATTTATATAGCATAGTTTTGAGAATTGAGTTGATTTCTGGTAGTCATATGTCTGTTGTGGTCTACCCCAAGCCATAGTGAGTTTTCTCCAACAAACACTGGCAGTCAATGGATCAACGGTTCAACCAATCGGGAGGTGTCTTGTCTATTGCAGCTATGCTCTGTTTCAGCGAACTGTTACAGCTTCACGTGGAGAGATGCGTTGTCCCTTGAAGATATGAGGAATCAATTTAGAAGAGTAACAGCTGGCACCATGCATGATTCTTTCCCAAGTCATTGCGACTGATACACCTGTGCTTTGATCTTCACTTAATAAAGTCAACACAAGTTAGCACAAATCGAAGGATGGAATTCATAACCATAATAATATTAGGCATTTAATTAAATGAAACAATAATGAATTATACCTTGTCAGGATTGTTGATTTATCTAGAAAAAGGCATGTAAATGGTTTATGAAAGTAGGGTGTAATAGGAAAAAATGATGTAATAGGTATGGTAAAAAAGGGGCATGTCCAGGGCCCAACATCTCCCCCTAACTATCCATTTGCATGTCCCCATGCAACAGCCGATCAGTTTGATCCTGACTCTGATCCTTGTTCATAATATGCAAGTGAGTTGAAGGAATCAATTTTGATGATTAGCCATTGGAAACGTTGGTTCTTGTGTGACAGCCTCTCTTTACCCTTAGCCGCTTCGTCTTATATTGGAACTCACCAGATTTTCAATTGTGTTGGTCCTTCTGAAATAATATCTTTTTCTTATTTCCCCATCTTAGCATCTTTTTCCTGAGTTGTAATTCCAACAAAAAGAAATTTTGAGGGCGCTGGTTCTTGTGTAACAACATCTTGTTTCTTGATTCTTTTTGACCTGTTGAATCGGTTCAATGTTTCTGAAACAATGGGGCTGTGTCCTGGGATAATTCCTTTGATTGTCTTGCTCCTAAAGATTTCTATAATGCTAGGTCCACTGTTGTAACTTTATGCCCCTCCATATTAAAAATATATCCACATTCCGGGCATATCAGTTCTGGTTGTCCTTCATTCCCATGAATGGATGATAAAATCCCCAATTGGTCTGTAGCTTCCACCATTGAACTCGCATATTTCCTTGCCTGTTTTCGGCATGTCTCCTTCCATTTTTCTAGTTCTGAATGAAGAACTTGCACCTCCTCCCTTAACAACTCATTTTCAAATAGAAGATTCTCTAATTGAGGGTCTTCTACAGCAGGTTCTTGTGTATCAGCAAGTGGTCGGGGTTTTAAGATGGGAATCTTGGTTTCTACCCCAATAAATTGACCTGCTTCTGCTGTAGTAGCTGTTTTGATTTTTCTCCTCTTTGCTGAGCTGGATGTCTGGCCCTCGCTCATTAGCCCTTCTTTTCTCCTCTGGGGAAGAAAAAATTCTATCGCCTTAGAGACAGGGCCAAATCCTTCCTTTTGAATTAAAGTCCTTCTTATTTTAGGGGAGGTTTCAACATTCAGGATTTCTAGATTGCTTTCTGCTACTGCTTTCTCCTGACGTTCCTCTTATGCTATTCTAGTTTTAGCTGCCCCAGTTTCAATCTCCTCTTCGTCTACCTCCTCTTCATCTTCAAATCGAAATTCTGGTGTTCCAGTCCTCCCCCCAACTGAGTTTGAGGAACTCCAGTCCTCATCCACTAACCTTGCAGAGAATTCACGGGGTGCTCCTGGACGAACCAGAAATTCCCCCTAGGTCAGTTTGTTATGTGCTAGGGCATGTAAGATTAATAGTTTAATTAGCCCATGATTTGAGAGGGATGATAAGGGGTGTTGAGCTCTTTTAGCGTAATAAGCCATGCATTGCAAGGATCTAAGAAGATAGTATGGCATGTTTAGCAGCTTGCGATAACACAAATGTGATAAGAGGAAAAATTCATAAATGTAAACAACACTGTACCTCCCTTCACATGTGATATATGTTTTTAAGAAGAGTGCAACTTGATCCCAAGGACTCAGAAGAGTCTCCAGCACTGTTCCTCTACCTCGTGGTCGAACACTCTCCCCTGCCGCCTGGAAATCCTCAGTTGCAGTCAGGTGACAGCGTTTCCGAGTAAACCAGCGCTGCCCGATTCTGGGAAGTCCCGTTACCTCCGCCAGGATTACCTCTGAAACATCTACCCTCATGCCTCGAACCTTCGAATGAGTGCCCATCAAATTTTGAGCAAATTCAAGGGTTGTTTCCTCATGAAAACCATTCAAGCGTTGAAAATAATATGTCCACCCTGCTTCTTGAAAAATAACAAAGACATCTCTGTTTTTATACAAAGATTCTATTGTTAAAGGCTTATACCTCACAGGGATACCCATACCACTAATATTTTTGCGAAATATTGTAACGAATACACCAATTACACTTTTGAACATCGAACTGACTGCATGCAGACATGGTTGATGGATAGTCGAAGTTTGAATTGAGCATTTTTGGAAAGGTGGCACAGTTAGTTTTGGGATAAAACCCGTGGCAGGATTATCGCACAAGTCAGGTAGAAAGGAGGTCAAATCATAAGTACGGGTAACAGCTTTACATCATTTTGGTTTAGTTGATTTGCTATGGATTGATGACAGGGATAAATAACAAGTATAACCATTATTGCTTGCGATGTCAATAGATGCCTAATCATTATTATAGTTAAAACCGTACCTTCAAAATTAATGCTTGAGCTGCCATTCTATCACAGCATGATATTTTACAGTCGCATATTCGGTAGAATATGTGTGTGCCAAGATGAGTTGGACACCGCCAACCAAGCTGATAAGTACATTCACGCTGATAGGAAAGAAAGACGGCCCAATAATTTCCTTCATTCTTGGAAGATTGTGATTGAAACTGTGGAGGCATCATTTAAATTCGAGCCAGGTCGGATCATTAGCGGCGAGACTGTTCCAAAAGGAAGACAATCTAGCGGAGTTGCAGACAATGAATATGAATGATTTGAGTAGAGTTCGGCAAAATATAGCAGAGTTCCAGTTGTAAAAATTTAGGGAAAAGGCAAGAATAGCGGTGTTGCAGCTTCTAGACTTGGCGGAATAGGAAAACATAGCGGAGTCGCAACTGCTGGCAAAAAGAGAAAATGAAATGGGAATAGCGGAGTCACAGCTGCTAGACTTGGCGGAATAGGAAAAAATAGCGGAGTAGCAGATACTGGAAAAAATGAAAGGAATGAAAATAACGGAGTTGCAGCTACGAAATTTGGAAAAATAAGCAAAAGTAGCAGAGTCGCAACTGCTGAAAAAGTGAAGTGAATGGAAAATAGTGGAGTTACAACTATGAAAATAGGAAGAATGAGCAAGGCAAGGAGTTGCAGCTGTGCAAAATGAAGTAATAGGCATATTTTTAGCTAGCTGCTGAAAACTAACAAATCATCCATCTTTTTCAAAAGAGCTTTATTAGATCAGGAAATAATGTAAGGTGCCTGCAATCGTCTGGCACAGTCCTGACTGCTATTCCTCCAATTAATTCCTGCACACAATTCTTCAAAACAAACCCGATCAAGTGCAAAATGAAAAATAGATAAAATACAGAATGAAAAATAAATTATTTATGTACAAATTATGTGTGGATATTGCAGTTCTTAAAAATTCATAGGGGTTGAGAAAAATCCCTGCCCTGGCGTTAACTGATAATCTGGATCTGCTGCAACCTGTGAAATGAAAGCATCCTTTAAGATCGGTTTGTGATACAGTTGCAACCGATGACCATTTGCGAATAATGGTGTCTTGTTTTCATCAATGGTGATCAACTGAACTGTTCCATTGTCAAATAGATGATCTATTTGATAAGGTCCCAACCAAGGAGTGCGTAGCTTGCATTTGAAATCCCTCTTAAACCATGAATCATATAACAGAGCCCAGTCTCCTTCCTAGAAGACTTTCTTATTTATAAATCTATCATGCCATTTAGAGCATTGTTGTTGGATTAAAGTTGTATGATTTACTATTGCTATGTGCTTTTCATCCAATTCGTTGAGTTGATTCAGTCGGTTCCTTTGTGCTTCTGATAAATCAAGATTTTCTTCTACATCTGCCTTCAAAGTTTTGATTTCGAATTCAATTGGGAAAACAACATTCTTACCATACACTAACTCATATGGGGAAAAACCAGTGGTGTTATGCCATGTAGTGCGATAGGCCCATAGTGCCTTTGGAAGCTTCTCAGCCCAATCTTTACGATGGCTTTTTACTGTCTTTGTCAAAATAGCTTCGATGACCTTGTTTGAACTCTCCACTTCACCATTGGCCTGTGGATGATATGGCGAGGTTATTCTGTGTTGAATATGAAATTTTTGTAACAGTGCTTCTAGTTTATGAGACACAAACTACGGTCCACCATCTGTGCTGATTTCCTTGGGTACTCCAAACCGAGTAAAAATTTCTTCATACATGAAATCAATCACAGCCTGATCAGTAGCCTTAACCAAGGCTACAGCTTCCACCCATTTGGTCATGTAATCTGTGCAAACCAAGATGTGAACTTTATGTTTTGAGGGAGGGTTGATAGGCCCTACAAAATCTAGATCCCATCTATCAAATGGTTCAACCACGAGCCGTGGTTGCAAAGACATTTCATCTAACCTATTGGGTTGGCCCATCCTTTGGCAGCTATCACATGCCTGAACATACTTCTTTGTGTCCGTGAACAATGTGGTCCAGAAATAACCCATTCTCAAGACCTTATGACCTGTCCTTTTGTTAGAAAAATGTCCCCCACAGGGCTCATCATGGCAAGCTTTAAGGATACTAAAAATTTCATCTTCTCTAACACATATTCTGATCTCTAAATCAAGTCCTGTGTAGAAAAGATGTCCATCAATCCAGCAATACCTATCACTTTGTTGTATGATTTTTTTCTTTTTTCTCTTCGACATATGTGCTAGAAGCTTACCTGCAGCCAAAAAGTTAGCAATATCTACATACCATGGGGAATGAGATGATACTACAAACAAATGTTCATCAGGGAAGGAATCTTTGACTGGTAAATTGTCATCACTGTTAGTAAGTCAAGATAAAAAATCTACAACAACATTTTCCTTCCCTGGTCTATCAATAATTGTGATATCAAATTCTTGTAATAGTAATAGCCATGTAGTAACTCTAGCATTCGTGATTGGTTTATTCATTAAATATTTGATGGCAGAATGATCAGTGTGCACAAAAGTGGAGTATCCAGCAATGTAGTGTCTAAATTTGTTGATGTCATAAACTATGGCAATGAATTCATTTTCTGTGACAATATAGTTTAGTTCAGCAGGGGATAAGTTCATACTAATGTAATAAATTGCATAAGGAGCGTTACCTTCCTGCTGTCCTAAAACTGCTCCAATGGTAGTGTCTAAAGCATCTGATGAAATATGAAAAGGTAGATCCCAATTGGGCCCTCGTAAGATGGGTGCTATAGACAGCCTTTTCTTTAGCTCAGTAAACATTGTTTGGCATGCATCATTCCAAACAAACTGTGCATCCTTCATAAACAAAGTAAACAAAGGAGAAGCTAGTTTGGAAAAAAAATCAATGAACCTTCTGTAATAGCCAGCATGCCCCAAGAAGATACGTACATATTTTTGCGTTCCAGGAGTTTGTATATTTTCAATTACCTTGATTTTGGATGGATATACCTAGATACCATCAGAAGAGATGAAGTGCCCCAGAACTATGCCCTCACTCATCATCATATGGCACTTTTCAGTGCTTAAAGAGAGTTGGCTTTGTTCACATCATTTCAAGACCTTTTCTAAATTTTTCAGTGCTTCTTCATAACTATCACCATATGGAGTAAAGTCATCCATAAAAATATCCATGCAATCATTTACCATCTCTGAAAAGATTCCAATCACTGCTCTTTGAAATGTGGCTGGTGCGTTGCACAACCCAAAAGGAAGTACCCGGTATGCAAAAGTACCCCAAGGACAGGTGAAAGTGGTTTTGTCTTGATCTTCTGGAGCAATCTGGATTTGGTTATAGGCACTAAAGCCATCCAGAAAGGAAAAATACTTCTTCCCAGACAAGGTATCAAGGACCTGATCGATAAAAGGTAAGGGAAAGTGGTCCTTCTGCGTTGCCTTATTCAATTCTCTGTAATCCATGCAGACCCTCCATTTCCCATTCTTTTTCGCCACAACCACGAGTGGAGAAACCCAGTCACTGTCTGAAATAGGGTATATAAATCCTGCTTCCAAATTTTTTTGGATCTCCTCTTTCACTATGTCTCTTAGGTTTGGGTTCATCCTTCGTTGTGGTTGACACACAGGCCTGGAGTCGCTCTTAATATAAATGTGATGGGTACACATATTAGAAAGAATTCCTTTCATATATGTATACTCCCAAGCGAAAGCTCCTCTATGTTGTTTCAGCAGAGTGATTAGTTGTTCCAGCTCACTGGGTGCAAGGTTTGGATTGATGTTCAATATTTTCCCCGGCTCAATTTCTACTAGTACACTTTTCGAATTCTGGAGTACTGGAATTATACTCGCATCACTACTAGAGTTTCTTCTATAAGATTTTCTTGTTCTGTTTCATCTAACATACTGTTAAGAATCTGGAAAACATGCTTATTGATGGACGTGGGATCACTGATGAAACTGTTAATGGTATCGTCTTTTGTTTCATCTTTAAATGTTAAGGATCTCCCTATCGTTAGTAATGGCTGAACACCTTCCTCCTCCTCCAAGTCTACCCAAATTGGAGTTTTAGCTTCTGTGCTTGGTCGAGCTGGAGGATATAAGGTTAGGATTTTGATCTCAGTCCCGTCTGAGATGGTCATAGATCCTGACCGACAGCTGATACAGGCATCTGCTGTGGCCAACCACGATCTTCCCAGGATCAGTGGGTGTCCCCCCAACTGCGATTTCGGCTGTAACACCAAGATATCCGCAGGGTATTCCCACGAGTCAACAGAGATTACAAGGTCGTCTAGGATCCCCTCGGGCTTGATTGTCGATCTATTAGCAAGTTCTAATATGGTAGGGGTTGCGTGAAGGTTAGTGAGTCCAAGTTTCTTCACAGCTTCTATGGCTATAACATTAATAGCCGCGCCTAAGTCTACCGAGACGTTGGGGATTTGTGTGTTTCCTATGTGAACTGTCACAGTACGATTTCCAGGGTCATCGTATTTTTCCACAGGAGTCTTCCCCATTATCAATTCAGAAATTTTTTCCAATACATGGAAAGTGGGAGGATCCCTAGGTTTTCTTCCTAGTTTCTTGACACATAAGTCTCTAACAGTCTTAGCATAAATGGGCACATCATGGAGGGCTTGTAACAGTGGAATTTTCACATACAAATTTTTCAATTCCCCTAAGAGATTGAATTGAGGCTGCTCCACTATTTTCTGCAGGGCCAATCATTCAGGGTATGGCGGTTCTCTCATCAAATGTGTAGGTTGTGCTTCATCGTGTGTTACTTGCTGAGTTTCAGCCACTGTTTCGGTAGGAATGTCAGCATCTTCAATAATGGGGATTGTTGAACGAACAATATTCGTATAGTGTTGATTCACTCCAGTTTCAATCACTAGGGATGGAACATCCTCAGTGATGATGGGTTCCACTACCCTCCTTGATCGTAATTGTATATCATTGCAGGGAACTTGGGAAATGGAATACGCAGGCATGTTGGCAATCTCAAACTGATGGACTGTTTTATTGTTCGGGTCTGGGTTAGGTTGTGCAGGTAGCTGTGGTCGAAGTGGTGCATTCATAGGTGCGGCATTATTTTGGAATTGCAGCTGTGGCTGTTGATATTGTTGGTGAGGATACCATCGAGGAGGGTACTGTTGGTATTGAGTCTGGTGATGGGGAAAGTTATTTCCTTGGTAAGAGTTTCTCCAGTTGGAATTCTAGGGAGCTTGATTGTTTGACTGCTGTGACCATGGTGTCTAAGAATTAGGATTTTGCATTGGATTATGAGATGGATGCTACTGGTTACCAGAATAATGTGAATGGAATTGTGTATTCATATTATTCATATTGCTCATACCATTCATATTATTCAGAAACAATGATGGGTTTTGATTCATACCTTGATTGCGAGGCTGCCATGGTTTCTTCTATGCAATAAAGCAAGCATGTTCCACATCTGAAGTGGATTCCTGCAGGACTACTTTGACCTTGGGTAGTGAGGGACATTCCTTGGTGTCATGCTCCAACTCACATATCCTACACATCTCTGCCTTGTCCAGTGGGCATTCTTTCAGCGGGTGTTTTTTCCTACATTTAGGACAGAATACACCAAGTGTAAGATCTTCTACCACTTGCCTTTGTTTTTCTTTTAAGACATCTAAATTTGAGGAAATGGAGCTCATCATATTAGTTTTAAAATTCTCCAGCAAGTTGCCTATCTCTGCTCGAATGGCTCCTGCACTAGCTGACTTCTGTGTCCTAGTGAAGACATCCTGGTCTCAATCCTTATCTCGTTTGTTGGTTCTAGAGGATCCTCTTGAGTACCTTCGACATAATTCAATGATCTTCTCGAAGGGTTCCTTTGAGATGTCCCCTTTCCCCAACAAATTCAACATATCAAGGAAATCTTCTCTAATTCGTCGTAGCAAAATAATCTTAAGTACATCTTTCCCAATCTCAGTGTGCCCAGACGTTTGTAAATTGTACAACAATCTTTCCACAAAGTCTTCCAAGCTCTCTTCTTCCTTCTGAACCATTTTAAACAACTCTTCCTTTCTATCCCTGGTTCTACAATATTCTTGATATTTAGAAAGAAAGGTGTGTTTCATTTGGTCCCAAGTAGTGATGGTCTCACGACCTAGACTCATGAACTAGCGCAGAGCATTTCCTTTCAAGGTGGTTGGGAATAGTTTCAGCTTCTGAGCACTAGAGGTGTTGGGCTCCGGAATTGTCTTATATAATGATGTTATTTAAATTAATTTCCCATCATATCTACCATGATTTAATACATCTATGTTCAATAAGGCTATATTTTACTTTGTTTTAATAATTAAAATCTCGTAAATATAAAGTGAGCCTAATATGTTATTTTTAGTGTATTAAATGCAATATTGTGCAAATCATAAAGTATTTCGGTACTCCATCCGACCCTTCATCTATACTCAGTTCCACACTTGGTTTGATTATGTTTTGGAGCATGTTTCTTATTTATTCGCTCGCTATTCCATGATGAACAAATTTACCTTTGTCTCTTGCTAGTCCGTATATCTACATGTGCAAATCAAAACCTTAGTTTGATGATGAGATTTTGACATTACTTTAAATTTAAACAAATAAGTAAAAATTTATTAATAAAATTTAAAAAAGTTATTATTATTATTTAAATTTATACTTACTCATCTTTTAATCTTTTTTTTTGAATTTGTTTAAATTTAAATCAGACACTCATACATTATTATTATTATTATTATTATAAGTTAAACTAATTTACATTATTTTAAATTTAAACAAATAAAATTAAAAGGTAATATATTAAAAATAAGCCGTATCTTACCTTGAACCTATATATATATATATATAGCAATTCATTTTAATAAAATTTGTTTTAAATTTAAAAGTACTCAAAATTGTTATCATGGCATGGTAATATTTAAAGCATATATCCATTTAAAGCCACTCCTATATCCATTTGTTATGCCACTTAACTTAAAACTCATTTGGAATACCGTTAGTTGTAATTTATTTAATATTTAAAACATGTCACTCATACATTCCAATTTGATATCAAATTCAATGGAGTATTATGTTGGTTTTTAATTTTGACTTATTACTATCATGCCATCTTACAATTTATTTTGGCTTTATGCATATTACTTTTCAGGTGGAGTTTTTCACATATCGGGAGGTTTAATATATAACGAATTCAATAATTCACTCCGACTGATGGCATGCTTTTAACAAAATGATGTTTCGAGAATCCATGCACATCGATCATACGAAGGAGTCCAGCCAACAACTCTGCTACCAGATTCAAACTATCTTGGGAATTTTGTCAACAGCGGGCTCAACAATTTCCCGAGATTGATCCAAGCAGTTGAACGGTTTTTATTTTTAAAAAACTATATTGAATTGTGGAAACTAACTCCTGGGATTCCATGTTCACGTAAATGTTATATAAATCTAACATTTGGAAATGAAAAGAGGGGAGAATTTGGGCAAAATTCTGATTCATATTGTAACGTTGTTTCTCTTCAATGAAGAATTCGTCTCCGGAGATCTAATTCGTGTACAGTTTGTATGTGGAATCCTCGGGCTAGCCATCTTGTGGATCGAATTTCTTTTTCCTCCCTTCGCAATTTCATTTTCAGAATTTCACACATGTTTATATCAAATTTCACGTTTATATTAGATTGTTGATTTATTAGATTGCAGGTTCCGGTGCAGGTTTTCATTATTCAACATTCTCATTAGATAACTCATACCATAAATTTAGATATGCTTTGTGATTCAATTTAACGATGCTTTGTCTATGTAATTCGAATTTACTGTAGGTTTTATTTGATTTGTCTTCATTATATTCATACAAGTTTAAAATTAGAATAGAAGTGTGGTTTCTTTATTCATTTAGTTTAATTCACTCAACACTACACTATATTTATTGGATGCTCTACATATATATATCAAAGATGCGTTTTAATCCTGCTGAAATACAAATTGAAATTGTTCGGCTTTGATATTTGATACAGTGTACGTTTTGGATTCATGTTGCTGCAACCGAGTTTGAAGTCCCAGATGGAATAATAAAAATATACTCGTAGTGCCTCTATAATATTTCCAAAAACGATTGACTTAATTCACATAAAATTACTGCATTGAATTCATATCAAGGTTTAAGCCATCACTAATCTCATGTGGACGATTTCAAGTTAAATGAAGTGTGAATTGGAATTTCAATGAAGTTTGAATTGGAGTTTGTGTTCTAGATAATAAAACAAGAATTTAATTATAGGAATTAAAACTTATGTTTTAGGAATTAAAAGTTTGATGCTTTTAAATAGGAGCTATATTATAGAAATTTAGATTCTGAATTAGAAATTTAGATTCTGAATTAGGTGATAAAGTTGGAATAAAGTAGGATTTAGTTTGTAATCTTTTGATTTAGATTTTTATCTTGTAGGTTAATAAAATTTATAGTCTTTTTAATTTAGATTGTAATTAGATGGTAAATTTTGTAGTTATACATTTTAGAATATTTGTTTTTTTTTTTCATTTATGAAAACCTGAAATTTGTTAGTTTGTTAATTAAAGAATTTTTAGAATTTCATTTGTTAAATTAGAGAATTTGTAAATTTTAGTTTGTTTTTAGGTTGTAATTTATGTTAATTGTATTTTGAGATCATTTATTTAGTTTGTAATTAATATTAGTTTGTAATTAATATTAGTTTGTAATTTAGTTTAGTTAATAGTTTATTTTAATCTATTTTAGTTTAGTTTGTTTAGTTTGCAAATTATCTTAGTTAATTTATAATGTTGCATTTGTAGCTTGTTTACAAATTAAAATTTCATAGTCGTTAATTAATTTAACTTGAAATTAGAAATTTGTTTATAATTTACAATTGGTTTGTAATTTTTAACTTGTTACTTGAAATTATTTTGTCATTTGAAATTAGTTTCACATTTGTAACTAGTTTATAGTTTGAGATTAGGTCATAGACTAGCACACACTTTTCAAATTAAACTATATTTTGGTGCTAACATAATTTACTTTTCAAAATTATAAATGGTTCACCAAAGTATAGTATTTATAGTTTAATTTCAAGTCTTTTGTAATTAGATAGTTTGTTTTCTAGTTTCCTGCAATTAAATAGAACTTAATTGGTTTCTGCTTCAAGTTTTGTTATAGTTTGTTTTATTAGCTTCTCTCTCTGTTAGTTTTTTCTTCCTATAGTTGTAGGTTACTTCTATCTCCCATCATTAGTCTTGCTTTAACATATCATAGAAATAGTTCATCTTTTTAGAGAATGATTAGTATAAATAGTTTTCTTGTTAGTTTAGCTTCTAATTAATCAACCTATTGCTTCCTTTGCATAGTAGGATCATATGCATCAGCCAACTGGTAATTAAAGTCATCCAAAATTCTTCTTTTCTTTAGTTTAAATCGTTTTCTTCCATTCAAAGTGGCATTCGGACTGTCATTCGGACATGCATTCGGATCATCATTCGGACCTTTACACTTTCTGCATTGTTTTATGCTTTTTCAGAATTCAATTTCTTCTACTTTTTAAATGTAATGTTTCTTGCTTCTAATTAACAGTTTTAGATGTAATTTAAATCTTGTTTCATGTTACATAGAGTTTTTAATTAAGTTTTGTCATTATTTCCTACTTCCATATTTTCTTCCTTAATCCTCTTTTCAACCTTCCTCCAAAGTTAAGTTCTTTATATCTGATTTGCTAATTAGTTATTGTTTCAGAATTTATCAGTCTTGTTCCTAGATAGTTTATTTTTAAATAAAGAGTTAATAATTCCATTTTTCAGTTATTTCAGTTTTGATAGTTTCATTTGTTAATTAGTTTCCTATTCTCATAGATAGAATAAATTCCTTCATTTGAATTATGAAAGTTATGCATGAAGTCTAAAGTACAATAGTTAGCGCATTTTTCATCTTTAGTCAGCTTAGGTTAGTTCCAGCCTTCAATCCTACACATATAGTGTTTGCATCTCATAAGCTCCCTTCCCGGGTTGACAATTTAAATATTGGAATTATTTAACACATAATAAACACCAACATTTTGGTGTCGTTGCTGGGGAGGTGATAAAAGGATTGGAGTCTAGGTAGATAGGGGTAGATAGGTTTCTTTTACATTACA
Source organism: Larix kaempferi (assembly GCA_027924585.1). Lineage (NCBI taxonomy): Eukaryota > Viridiplantae > Streptophyta > Pinopsida > Pinales > Pinaceae > Larix > Larix kaempferi. The sequence continues at coordinate 2,500,877 of BSBM01001331.1, forward strand.
CAACAAAGGGGAGGGGAGAACAGTAAGACGAGAGGTAAGAACCTGCGCATCCACTATAGTGGGGTGTCGTAAAGTCTTATTGTTCCTTTCCGCAGTGTGATTTCTTTTCTGTTCGTTTGAATGTTTAATTTTCCGCAATTTATCTCGTAAAGTTTGGATTCCTTCTTTTCAAGGGTGTTATTCTTTCAGCAAGTGTGGTGTGTTTTTCGCAAATTTGTTTGAGTAGCAGAAAGTATTTTAAAAACACAAAAAAAAAAAATTAGTGCTATAAGAACCCCAGGACTAACCCATGTGGGAGGCAGAACCTACCAGCCGATGACATGGATTCAAAGGTACTTATTAGTATGAGAGAACTCTCTCAAATCCTAGCAGCAGTTGGGATCTCAATATCTTCTTCTCAAGAACAATACAGCTTGACAGAAGTCAAGAATTTATCTACCTCTCCATAAATAATAGAAGAACCACAGTTCCATGAGCTACAAACAGAATCTCCTTGCCAATCTGCCAAGGAAACTGAAAACTTGGAGACTACATTTGATGGAGAGAGACTTGATGTTGAAGAGTTCTCCACATATCTATCGATAGATCCTTCATGTACTCAAGAAATTGAACATACAGAAGAAGAGGATATGCATGGCATGAGGAAGGAAGGTGAGTATCAGGGTTACATCGAAAGATGGTTCCAAGAGGTAATGAGGCCACAATACCATTCCTTTATTCGACACCTTCTGTTGCAAAATCAAGTAAGTCGGTTGATTCTCCACATCTAGGTAATCACTGCTTTTAATGTTTCATATGTGGATATAGGTATGTTTTTCATTTTGTTTCACACATGGTTACATTGGAAAAGTTCTTACACTTGAATAACGAGTTTTTCTTTCTTTTAGATAGCATAGGATAGTATGTATATAAATACAAAGTTGTATGTGGTTAGCTAGCTTTAGATATTCATACAACTTCACTTTATGTTTTCCTTTAAACTAAAAGAACTAAGAATAAGATCATGTTAATGACTAAACCAAAGCAATCTTACATCATACATGCATATTTCTCATTATACCAGTTACTCAGAGACCTACTTTAATTATTATGATCTCCACAAAACTCATTCTTACACCTATGGACTCTTAGTTCATCCTGGACTCATTATCAAAACTTGTCTCTAAAGCACCTTTAAAAGGTAGCCTAAAAGTGGGTGATATTTTCTATTTTGTGGGGAACATTACTAACCTTTTATGAAGAAGATAGACTATGAAGTCAAAGAACAGATTTAGGTTATTATCTTTTGACATGATCTTTAATTTAGGCCATTTTAAATAAAGCTACTCATAAGGTTTGTGCTAAAAAGTTGAATTATGTGTTTAACAGGCTTAGCACAATCTAGTGCCAACCGACTTCCTTACTAAAGATATCATTATACGAAGTAAACCCGCCGGGGTACTGAACAGGATTGCTGGCAGCAGGTCCATGCTAAGTAAAATCTTAAACAAGGAAGCTCGGTAAATGAAAGTAAACCCGTCGGGGTACTGAACAGGCTCGCTAGCAGCGGGGCTATGCTTGAATGGTACCAAGATAAACCCGCCAGGGTACTGAACAGGCCTGCTGGAAGCGGGTCAATATCGGGTAAAAGAGGTTTGGTTAATGCATTGCTATTCACATAGCTCATAAAAACTTGAGTATACAAACACATGTTTGTTGTATAAATTTCTCCCTACGGATAGGTAGAAACTCTCTTAGGTTAAAGTAGACTTTAACTGACTCTAAACTAAGACAAAAGGATAACAAATACTACCTTGAATTCCTAGATATAAACAAACATTTCAAGATTAAACTGTTGAAAGAAACGGAAGAGATCTAACTAACCTTCAATTCAATTGCTCGTCTTAATGGTCACTCCAATTTCCAAGTCCTCGCGAATGAACCTGTCAGAATGAAACCAAGATACAAGCATATATGATTCTCTAGCAACTTGAAATATGAGTTAGAATCTAAATCTATAACAGATACAAATCATATAATTGAAACAAAATCAACACATATGATTTGGGGAATAAGACAAGTTATGTTCTATTACCAACTTGAAGTCACTTACAATGGTTGCTTGATATCCAAGCCAACTCCCAGCTCCAAGTGCTTTCTCCTCTAGCTATCTCTACAAAGATTCAAGATCATAAGTTTGATGTCTCCAAGAGTCCTCCCTTTTGCTCATGGAATGCCTCTCTCTTATAGTGTGTAGTAGGGTTAACCATAAAGAGAGAAGAATGGATCTTGGGAATGTTTAGTGGATCAGGCCTACTAATCTGAGAAGGTGAGTTAGGATCGAATAAGGGATACCAATCCTAAAAAATATCTCGAAGATCAAGATCCCACAAGCCATGGCAAAAAGGCTAAAAAGGGAGTACCGCGGCTCTTAAACTGAGCATAGCATGGTAGTACCGCATGGCAGAGAAAGAGCATAGCGCGGTAGTGTGGACTACCGCGCACCTAAGTTGGAGCAAGGCGTGGTAGTGTAGGTATATGAAGTCTCATCTGGGTTGATTCTTGATAGGATAGGTTTGTCTTCAAGGATCACTCGTCATTTTTCTCTTGTGGGTGTTTTAAGCAGTAGGGGAAGTGTCGTCAACTATTTTTATGGTGAAGATGTGACACTGTGAAATATGGAGGTATAACAGATGCCCCCTAAAGTGTGAGGTCAGAAGGGACTGATGGCCGAAAGACTTTACAAATACTGTGCGGAGATAGCATCGAGGAGAGTAACAAGGAGCTGAAACATAAACCAAAATGTCAGATATACCATCGAGGCGGGCATTCCCATGCTCGGAAACAATTGACTCAAAGCATGGCTGCCGACCAATACATTGCAGATCCATGAGTACTGAGATGATATAGACTGTAGACAAATAATGGCTACTATGAACAAGCGTAGATCCATGAGATAGTAATGACACAGCCACGACCAATACAAAAGTGGATCTGTGAGAAAATATAAAGGACATCTCCATCGCAACCTGGACGCAATCAAGATACAAAGGTGCGCCCAGCGTCTTCTATTCAATCGCAAATGATACGAATCCAGCCATGTGATTACAGGGTGTTGAAGTCGAACATGGTAGAAACCATTCGATTACCGGTCAATGATGTGAACCGTTAACAAATGCGAGGGAAATCACCAATGATGAAGATGATCCCCAAGGTATCTGTAGTATATCTCAATGAAATGTGAATGAATGGGTTGATGTCGAGCATTCGAGAGATCGTTCTATCAGAGGTCAATGATGTAAACCTACTGTCGAACACGAGGAAACCTACCATTGAGTCATGCAAGTACTAAGGTACTAATGGTTGATTCCTAAGTCCAATTCCCGGATAGTGATTTGGCATCAACAGGAATAGACTCGTCGAAGGTGGGCCATAATCATTCCCACATCATCGACACGAAATCGGAATGAAAAGATAGTATAGGATGATAGAACATGTACTGACACAACAGAGGTCTGACACAATGAATGACTCTGAACAATGCAACCCTTTGAACAGATAATGGCATGTAAAAGGACTTGGCAGCAGGGATTACTAATAGCAGAGGATAGACACTGAACGAGTAGGCTCGTGGCCAGAGAGACGATTCAGGATGATGACCATAACTTAGAGAAAATAGATACCCAAAATAGACAAGGGACAGATGCATGCCATGTTCAAGGGTAATGACTGACAAGCTGCCAAAATAAACTTAACTTGTTTCCCATATTCCCCTGACATGATAGACGAGTACCTCTTTGTTGTTTTTCGAGCTTGAAGAGGATAACAGATGCTCAGTATATCTCATCTCATAGATGAGTCCAATCTCACATGTTTTACGAACCTGAGAAAGGAGGGGTTCGTCCCAAAGTTTGTCCTTCGATGTCAAATTTTAACGAGTCCAAGGAAGGAAAACTCGGTAGTTTTTCACATTTAGAGAGCCTGAAAAACTTAAAGAAGGATCCAAAGTGTACTTTTTCGTAATTTAGTCCCTCAATCCCGAAAAAGTGTAAAACAATTCCCGAGAGAACTCTCCCAGCCAAAAATTGACCGAGGTATACCTTCCTCGTAAATAGTCTAGACGGGCTGAAAATGGGTAACCTATCACCGAATAGACAACCTTTCAAATACTTTTACAAGTGTGAAAGAGTCAAGATCACTTGGCAATCTTTTCAATTTTAGGAAGTCTGAAAAGAGCTTAACTATGGACTCCGATGGTCTTTTTCGTAATTTTCAATTATTCTAGCCTGAAAAAAGAATGAAATATAACCAGGATAATACTTTCCTCATCATTTAACGAGCATGAGTAAAGCTGACTAAGCTCGACACCATTTACTTAAGTTTGACAAGCGCGACACGGGTGTAAAAGCGCTTGGAATCTTTTTCAAGTTTTAATCCAGAGCACGAAAAAGATAAAGTAGGCTCAAAATGAAGGTCAAACAATAAATGAACGCCAGTGTGAACATTTTTTAAAGGAGACCCTGTCAACAAATGCTCATGGAACCAGATATTAGGAATGTGAAATGGGTTTTAATTTAACCAGATAAAATAATGAGTAAAAAATAAATAAAAAAGTTATATAAAGGATAGGTAAATATGGAAAGTTACCATTTCACTTGTGCATTTGCCAAAAGAGGAGATTTTACCCATTGAGGAGAAAAAACTTCAAGAGTTCATATCTCGCGATCCGGAGCATCGTTTCAACAGTCGTCTGCCCCAGGTAAGAGCTTTCAAGCCCCTCTTTCATTTCATATATGAATAACTTGATTTCAGTAGGGAAAAACAATTTTTTGGGCGAGCCCTATTAGGCAATTTTTTCCTTCCATAGTATCGTGCGGGAGCTATATCGAGAAACGCGGTACTGTGCAACAGTACCACGCTGTATAGTTAAACAGGGGCACGGTACTGTGCAGTACCGCGCAGGCGCATTTCCCCCAGGCACGATAGTGGCAATTTTTAAGATGAAAAAATTAGTTTTTCTCAAATTTTTAGCTGAGATCAAGTTGTTAAATGATTAATGAATGTTTCCTATGACCTTTTGTAGGTGTCTGCAACTTGCTTGGAGCAAAATGGTCCAGTGGAAAGAAAGAGAGCATGAAGCGGATGATTTGTTGGCCGAAGATGACCAAGAGACCTTGATTGCATTGCGGGAATGTGGTTTGTTGAAATTCTTCAAGACCAAAGGTATCCGTAAGCAGGCAAAAATTCTCACCCACATTATTCAAATGTGGGACCTCGACATTCAAGCTTTCCGAGTGGGAGAACACACCCTCGAGATTAAACTCAACGACATTTATTTCCTCACGGCCCTCTCGAAAAGAGGAGCCCGAGTGAGTTTTACTGGTTTCACAGCCTCAGAGGCAAGCACTGATGCTTTAATTGCTTATTATTGCCGTCAAGGTTCGGGGAAGAAAAGCGACAAGGTGGTCATTATGGACATTGTAGAACTTCCTTTAAAAACTGTGTTGTTCACCATCACACGTGCAGCAGGGAGTACAGGTCCCCATCAGGCGTCCCATACATAGATGAATCCTGCAGTGGATTGCATGGCAGGAACAGTATTCAACTGGTGTGAGGCAGTATTGACCAACCTCAAAGAGAAAGTGAACAAGTGCAGGCTTGGAGAGAACTCTCAATTTGGGTATGGGAGCATCTTAGTCACCTTCTTCTTGGTGAGGGTGCCATTGTTGCGCCCACAACTGACCATGCCCCCCCGTCCACCCACCGAGCCATGGATGGCTCGATGGAGCGAGTATGTAGGACGACTTGGAGGGCCGCAGCGTTTGGCTTTCAGTGAGGATTTCTTCTCGTGGCTCGAGGAATAGATTTGTGATGATCGATGACTACCCCTATGCAGGGGTGGACTTCCGCGAGGACATAGACTTGGCACTGCCAGAAGATGAGGATTGGAACAATTTAGGTATGACCTTCATAAATGTTTTTTTTTTTTTGAATATATAATTTTTATTGTTTTTTAGGATGTGTAAAAGACTTTAATATATATACGTGTGCATGTCGCATATTGTGGACCACAGAGATCGGCAGGGTACTCGCCGTTACGCCGAGGTGGTGTTGATCACCGAGCCACTCCAGACGAGGAAGAAAAAGAGGATGAGGCGGGAGCGGTCCAGGAGATAGAGAGGAACCTACAAGGTTTAACCCATGGTGTCCCCGCTATGAGGATGGATGACATCCCTTTGCACCTCCAGCGGCATACTGTAGGTGTGCCTAGGCGTATTGGCCAACTCCTCCGTAGGGTGGCTCGGGCTATAGTGTGTTATCACCAGCAGCGTGAGGAATCTGAGGAGGAACATGATAGATCTCCCGAATCTCCTTAGATGGTAGCTTTTATCTTTTTGCGACCTGTATACGATATGTAGGCTTTGAGAGCCAAATTTTTGTATGGGACTAGGTCCCAAATTTTGTCTTTAAAACACAAACTTTATGTATTTGAAAAAACACTTTTATATACAGTGATATATATATGGACCTACTTTTATGACCTATTTATTTACAATGACTTGTGTGTTTATTTTATGGTGTGTTTTTATGTATGGGCAAGATGCCAATCCAAAATGTAATTAGCTAATGAATCAGCTATACAATTGAATTTCCTTGGTATGTGTTGATATGAAATAAAATTAAAAGATCGTTCCAAGAGGCGTACCCTTCAAAATAAACGAAGTAGGATAGGATCGCGAACTATGTAAACATGATTCAGATGAGAAGCCACGAGTTTGGAGTCTAAAAATACTGATAGGGAGTCAATTCCAAGGGAAGCAACCTCCGTCAAGAGTCCGATGACTGGTACTCTATGATATTGTTGGTTGCGGGACCCAAACAATTGGCTCCTGGAGATAGCAACTCGCCAGTGGGAGAATAGATTAACCATGCTGCGGAAGCGAGGTTCCGGGTATGTCGGCTCGCACCATCGACAAATCCGAAGTAGGCAGACATCTGCGCATAAAATCACAAGTCAAGGTAAGAATGGATACATGAGGTCCGTGTGTGCACACCAAAAAGATAAGTGAAAACAAGCTATGTACATTATGTACAAAAAATATCTCGCGCAGGATAACCCTACGCGTAGAAACGTTTGAGGTACAGCCCATTGTGGGGCTGTGCCAATGGTGTGCTATCACAATCGACGAGTTCATAGGCTCCTTTCTCCAAGACACGTTTTACAACAAAGGGGCCGTACCACATAGATTCTAGCTTTCCTTTTCCCAAGTTTATCGTGCATTTGATCATATGTGAGTATGAGGTCACCTTCATTGAAAACCCGAGGTTGAACGGATTTGTCATACTGTGCTTTGACGCATTTTTTATGAGCTTCGTTGGCTAAAGCAGCGTCGCGGCGGGTTTCATCTAGCTTGGCTAGGTATAGAAACCGCTCCTCTTCGGAAGTGGTGTGGGGAAGTAGCTCTATGGCTATCTTCAGTGATGGAATTTCACATTCAATCGGTAAAATGGCTTCCAGGCCATATACCAGTTGGAATGGTGTAAACCCAGTAGCGCTTTTTACTAAGGTTCGGTATGCCCATAGTGCTGAAAATAGAGCTGAGTGCCAATTGGATTTATGAGTACCCACAATACGCTGAATCATTCATTTTAGAACTTTGTTAATGGCTTCAACTTGGCCATTAGCCTGTGGGTAGTATGGGGTTGAGTTTTCATGGCGAAAACCCAACTTGGCACTTAGTTCCTCAATCATATGGTTCCTGAAGTGGGAGCCATGATCGATCACAATGGATTGTGGGACACCAAATCTAGCTATAATGTGATTGAATATGAATTGTGCTGCTGTTTTTCCGTCCTCAGCATAGGTAGGCATTGCTTCAGCCCATTTTGTGAAATAGTCAACAGCTACTATGACATAGCTATGCCCCCTAGCTGAAGTGGGCTTACAGTGCATGAAATCTATGCCCCATTTGGAAAAGGGGCTGACGGCAATAACAGGATGGAGTGGAGTAGGATGCGAGCGTGTCTTATTGTGAAAGAATTGACAGGGTGGACATTTCTTGACCGTTTCAATGTAGTCTTTGAAAATCTAGGGCCATAAATATCCCGCTCGCAGTATTTTCTGGGTCGTAGCCATCCCAGAGAGATGACCACCACATGCTCCAATGTGGCAGTCATTAAAAATGCATCCCGCTTCATCTAAAGTCAAACAGCGTCGAAGAACAGTGTCGACACCACGTCGATAAAGGGTATCGTTGACTATGAGGTAGTACTTGGCATGATGTCGGATACTTCGACGTTCATCGCGAGTGAGGTCAGGGTGGAAACATTGGGTTTGGAGATATAATAAAATATCCCCGTAACATGGATCAGACGTGCTAATGAGGAACAACGATTCATCAGGAAGAGAATCGATGGGCTCGGATTGCTCGGTAGCACGGGGCAAGTTACAAATCAACTCAGCAAAGACCAAAGACTTCTTGGACTTGGCTTTGGAAAATTCCAAGTCAAACTCTTGTAGGATGACGATCCAACGAGAATATTTGCCCCCAAGCACTTGACGCGTGAGGATATAATACATTGGATTTAAATCTGTTATAACAGTGGTCCAGCGGAGTAGAATGTAATGACGGAACCTCTCGACAACAAAAACTGTTGCCAGAGCCAGTTTTTCAACATGTGAATAATGAGTTTCGGAGTCGAGAAGACTCTTACTAAGATAGTATACCACATGTTCTATGTCGTTATGGTCTTCCTAGACTAGCACCATACTGATGGTGGAAATCGAAGCTGCGAGATAAAGAATGTAATCCCATGTGTAATTGGGGGGTTGAATCACAGGATCTTTAGTTAAGGCTGCCTTTAGATTATCAAAGGAACGTTGGGATTCATCATCCCAGATGAATGGAGTGTTCTTCTTAAGAAGCCTCATATAGCCTTTTGTTATCTCAGAAAGATTACAAATGAAACGGCGTAGAAATTTTGCATGCCCTTGCAAACTTTGAAGTTCTGGAATGTTCGTGGGGGAAGGCAAGGCTAAGATAGATTCTACCTTCGCAGGATTTAAGCGTATCCCGCTTTTGGAGATTATGAATCCCAAAAATTTTCTGGCTCCCACGCAAAAGACGCACTTATGTGGATTCAAATGGATATTGTAGCGACGACACCTTTCAAAAATGGCACCTAAGTGATCAGGATGGTCATCCCAGGTCTAAGAATGAGCGGGAAGATCATCAAGATATGGTTCTACAATATGTTTGATATCGTGAAATGTGTACGACATTTCCCGTTGGAAAGTTGCCCAGGAATTTTTAAGGCCAAAAGGTAACTTTCGATATGCAAAAATCCCCCAAGGGCAGATAAAGGCTATTTTATGCTGGTCGGCTGGGAGGATACCGATCTGAGTATAGCCAAAAAATCCATCCATAAATGAAAAGATGACACTCCCGGCGCAGTTATTGATGATCTGGTCGATGAACGGAGTTGGGTAGTTGTCCTTTGGACAAGCTTTGTTCAAGTCGCGGTAATCGAGACAGACTCTAATTGTTCCCCGTTTCTTGGCTACGGGAACGATGTTAGATACCCATTCTGTCAATGGGACAAGATAGATAAAACCAGCACCCAAATTTTTTTCAACTTCTGCTTTAATAGTGGCTGCCTTACGAGGATGGACGGGTTGAAGTTTCTGCCGAACAGGTCGGGTGCGAGGGAAGGTTGGAATTTCATGGACCACAATCGAGGGATCTATTCCTGGTATTTCTTCATAACTCCAAGCAAAAACATCGCGGAAGGTTTTAAAGTAGGCAGTGTACAACTCCATTTCGAGGGGAATGCATGTTTTACCAATATGAATGTTTTCCATGATACCAGGCTTCACTGAAATGTCTATGGGAGTGGTTTCCATAAGGTTAGCCAAGTTTCCTTTGGAAAATACTTCGTCGAGGGAAGTGGGAAACTTGGTTTGAACCATTCCAAGTGAAGGGCTGGATTTTGTATCGGGCTCAAGCGTCTGAATGGTGGGGAATGAAGATCGATGATGAAAATCTCCCCATGGTGGCTCATCACCGCACATAACCTCCATAATTGATTCGTTAGTGGGAAAAATCAAAGTGAGAGGATCAATAAGTGGTGGGGATGAATGAGTCTCAGATGAGAGTTGTGCCACGGTGTGATGGGTAGGACAATCGACCCAATCGGTGGCTGACTGGATCGCTTCATACGCTGCGAGGTTTCTATTCAAAGGCATAGAGTTGCCGTAGTTTTCAATCTCAGCGGGACTTGGAATCACCCATGAATCATTGGAAGGGGTGACATTTGATGAAATCATGTTGACTGGTTGAACATGGGGCCCCAGCTCTAGGAAAACTCCAATAAGGGAAGAATCCTTCATAAGACCAACGCCAACATCTTGGAACCGGTACCGAGGCTGATCCAATAACGAGACAACGTTGGCGGAGTTCGGATGAGAGTCTGGGATATAGTAATCAAGTTGATCTATGCTGACAATTTTCCCTTCATGAGGAAATTGCACAATCCAGAAGACAGTAGATGCTATGGCGGTCATGGCGTAAAATCAGTTCTGACCAAGTAGAAGATTGTAATCTAATGGTGCATCCACGACTTCGATGTGTACGGATACTGTTTTGCCCCCCAGTTCAACACCAATTGCGGGAATGAGTACATAATGTTGAAAACCGTGTCCATCAAAAGCCCTCAGAGTAGTCGGAGATGTCGTGACTTCGGGTGAGCCTAAGGCTCTCCAACAATTCAAAGACATGATCGACGTGGAGGCACCTTCATCTAAAATAGTGCGATGGATGCTATTTCCATGGATTTTTGTATGAACCTGGAAGGCTAACTGGTGAGAAAGCTGAGGTTTGGCATACTCCAAGTTAAACATAATAGTGTTTGAAGTACCTGGGTCCATTGCCCCCAGTGCTGAAAGTAAGGTTCTACGCTGCATAGGGCAGTGTTGAAGAACCTTGAGAGTCGACATGGTGCAAGGTGCTTGAGCTAAATCCTCAACAATGTTGTAATTTTGGGCAGCTTGCGCATTGGGATTAAATGTCGCCTTTCGTATGGTGCCCTTGGGTGGGCGTAGCACTGTGTCTGTAAGTGGTCTCTCGATATGGAGATGGTCGTTAGGGGGAGGGGTAGGAGTCGGATCTTCGACAGGAGATTTTCCTTTGGCTGTCTTTGACTGTTTTTTTGAACTTGGAGGGTTCTCATATGTCTTTGAATGAGTGGTTATATGAATCTCCTCATTACTCATCATTAGGATTTCGCGATTTGCGGACGTCTCTCCGCGAGTTGGGTTGTTCGAGTTGCCCCCTTGTGGGGTTTCTTGGGAAACCATCTGCTATTGCTGCTGAGGGAAAGGGTCAGTTAACACTGCCGGGTGAGAGGATCCTTTAACGAATTTGTTGACTTCATCCTTGTAGGGACAGTCATGCGTGTAGTGATCGTCTTGACAAATTAGGCAGGGAAACTTAGCCTTCCGGCTTGCTTTCGGGTCGTTGTGGGTGGGTTGTCGCTTGGGATTCTCCTGCTGGTTCTTCTTGGATTTACCACGATTGTTCTTCTTCTTTCCTCCGAATGGTTGTGACTTAGATTGAACTGCGTTCACTTCAGAGGAGATAGCAGGAGAAGTAGTGGCTTTTGGAGCAGCCTGAGATAGAGCGAGGGAAGCAGAAGCTTGTTGCCCCGTCGAGTTGGTGGTAGGCTAGGCCTTGAATGAACCGACAATACCATTAATGGGGGGTTCAGTGGTGGCTTTCATTGGATCAGTGGTAATGCGGGCGGTGTGGGGAAGAAGTTCGTGTAAAGTGCCGGATTGGGTATATACCAAATCCATGTACTGGGCTGCCGAGATGGCTTGTTCTTCTGTGACCGGCCCGCGCATAGAGATATCCCTAGCTATGGGAGGCAAGAATGACTTTTTGAACCAATCAGCGAGTAGTTGATCCGGAATGGGTGCCTTGATTAGCCTACGGCGTCGACGCCACTCATGGATGTGATCCGAAATGTGCGTAGAAGTGGTTTGACGCAACAAGGTTAACAGTTTTGTTCTAGTCTCATACTGGATGGGGAGCTGGAAATGGGTCAGAAACTGCATAGCCAAGGTGTTGAAATCGTGGAAAGAGTGTTGTGGCAGCTCGATGTACCATTTTGTTTCCGTACCGGTAAGTGTACGCTGGAAGAGCTGTAGTCGAATGGAATCGTCCATCAAGGAGTTGGATGAACACCAAAGATGGAAGGTCATTACGTGGTTCTTGGGGTCTTCCCCAAGCTTAGCATTGGACTTAGGAATATCTGATCGAAGTTTGGCTGGAATGGGTGGCCAGTGAGGTTCATGCCATATAGGATCATTAATGAGCCTTGACAAATCAGGTAAGTCTAGCGTGGCCAAAAAGGGAAGTTGACGATTGGTCTGCGGGTATGAGTAATAACTGTATGGTGCAGAGAAACCTGGGGGGCCCTGCATAGTATACTGCTGTGTGTTATACCCATATGTGTTTCCCATGGGGTACTGCTGGAAGTTCTGTGGGTAGTAGGCCATCTGGTTAATTGGTTGAGTGTTGGAAGTCATTACCTGACTAGGAATCACAGTGGTAACCAGTTGTTGGATGTTCTGCTGAGTGGGGATGGTAGGTATGGTACCCTGGGGTTGTTGTGACCCAGGAATGGTTGCTGCTCCTGGTTGGGGAAAGGTTCCCTGGAGTTGTTGTGTTCCAGGAATGTTACCACTATATTGAGTAAGTGGAGGGTTTCTCGTAGCAGGGTTGGGGGTGGCTGCGACAGTGGTGTCCATGGAATGTTCGTTCCTCCTTGATGAAGATGTGGAAATTGAAGGGATGGGTTCCATGGAGTTGTAGCAGCCAAAGGATAGGGGAGGCCAGAGTTCAAGTTGGGGGGAATCTGAGATTGCCCCCCAGCTGGGTTCCAGTTTCCAAATAATTATTACCCCCCACTCTGTGGGATTTGAGATCCCCAAGAAGGAAGCGTACCTAACGAGGGATGTTGAAGATGAGGCCTGGTTGGGAAATTGGTATAAGGTTGTCCGCTGCCAGGTGTGTTGTACATACCATACTGAGCAGATGCTGCTAGTTGGGGGGGTTGTTGGATGGTGCCAATGGTTTCCCCTCCAGCAAATGGGTTGGATGGCCCTATAGGAGGAGGTTGTTGACCAGAAAGGGGTTCCCAACAAAGGATTGTCCTCCGGTAGGTTGGGTTGATGGCCCGCCAGGAGGGGTTTGGTTGTTGGGATTGGGGATCGCGGCAGTCGGTTGTCCACCTCCTGAGATAGTGTAGATAGTGGCCGAAGGTGAACCTCCGGTCAATATGGATGATCCAGCGGTATGACTTGGTGTTCTTCCGACACTAGGCAGATACGATAGTGTCGATTGGACAATGGTGCCAAAAGTGCCGATTTGTGGAGGGGGTCTTCCATATGTGACGGGCGAGGACGAAGAAAAAACTGGGTTATCCCTCATAAAATGTGCACCAAACATGGGTGATGGCAGCAGATGTGGGGAATTTAATTGAGGGGTATCGGGGGTGTCGTCCATAGCGTGTTCAACAATAGGAGGACCATCGAAGACTGGGTCCAGGTTCATATCCTGAAATGGGTTTTCGGGGTCCGGAGGGAACATAGGTATAGTAACGTCTGAAGGTCCGGAGCCATCTGCATAGGAGTGATGAAACTATATGCTAGACGGGACGTTGGGATCTTGATAGTCGGGAGGACGGGTAACAGGGGGATATCTAGAAGCCGTCGAGAGCATTTGCTTTGTGTCACGTTTAAACTGTGCCGACGCTAATGGGGAATTTGCTAGACTAACCATACTAGACTGAATGGAGGCCATGATCTCATGTCCCGAAGGGAGGTTGGGGAGAGATACGGTACGAGGTACGTTGCTGGAAGAACTGGTTTCCTGTGGATGAACGCTGGATGGTGCGGTGATAGCAGGCGGAAGCTCCGCCTGGGGAGTGATAAAGCCATAGTCAGGTTCGAAAGGTGTATCAGGAAGTTGAGTGTCTTTGATAATTTCGATGTACCTGCCCGGGACTAGAATCAAGCCAGATATATCCTGGTCGGATCCTTCGATGGTGCCAATAGATCCTTCCGTGTCATCGTAGAAAGTTTCTAGTGGAAGGGAGGTGTTGACATCGGGGAGGAGGATGGCCTCCGATCTAGTATTTTGGTTTGTACTAGATTCATCTGCTGTAATGTTGTCCACTATGGCAGATATATCTGGAATAATAGTGGGTGAAGTGATAGTGGGAATCTCAAATGTACTAGTGGTTGCAGAAACTGCAAGAGGTTCTGAGACTGTGCTGTGAGTAACGGTTACAGGCGGAACTGAATATGTAGTGCGTGTCAGCGGTGGAATGTTCCCTCGACCGAGACCGTGGCCAGGAGGGGTGGGAATACGTGATGCAGGTGGACCGGAGGTCTGCGGCGGTGGTGGTGGTGGAGGGATTTTGGCCTGTACTCGTCGTGATATCCGTGGTGGTTCTGACATAATGGCAGGAATATGAAATCCAGGGGCAGTCTCGTAACAAAGAACTCAAAAACTCTAATGCAGCCGAGTGTGCAAAAGAGGAGCTAGAAAAAGCAAGGCTCGCAGGCCAAAAAGCAAGCTCTAAAATCTATACTGAGACCGGTGTCTCAGTAAGCGAGCTGAGAAAAATAATGGCCAGAATGCCAACAAGCAGTCACTAAAAAGAAAAAATGACCCTCTATAAAGATGAGATAGCAAGCAAACTCCTAACTAAGAGCTAGAGACCTCAACAAGTTGTATCCTTCGCAAGGTGATGAAATCCAAGTCGAACAATACAACGTGAGAGACCAATATGAGAAGGATATCCCTCTACCAAAAGGGATCCTAGGTAAAAGAGCCCTAGTAGAAAAGTCACTAAGCTACCTCGTTCATGACACGTTGGAAAAGGTTTTCGGTGCTTCTGCCTTATCACCCTTACATTACTATGAATAAAAGGAAGACAATGATCGATGTTGCCTTAGGGCTAAGTGGAGTGCGGCATTCCACAGAGTCCATCTGGTTCTCAATCTCGCTGTGGTTTAACCCCTGAAAGTTAAAAACAGTCAGGAGGCCCCTCCATAAACTGGTCTATGAGCGTGTCAATAAATACTAGAGGATTATTGTTCCCTAGAGGACAACAACTATGTCTCAGATGAAAATGACAAGGGGGAATTATTTTGATGCCTATCCCCGGTGTTGTACCTAACTACCAAATTCTTTTTATTTCCTCAAGTGAGGTTAATGTTGGTTTAGTTAGGGAGATTAATTTTAGTGGTTGTATTACTCAATCGGGTAAATGGACGTGAAACTTGGTGGTGTTGTGACGACCCAAACCATGCAAGTGAGAATGAATCGAAATAAGCCTTGTATTTAATGAAAACTAGCTATGGAAGAGAGAGAGTTCTTCGATCATAAATGTATGAAACTTTCACAAGCAATTAAAAACCACTTCAAAACAAAAAATTTTGTTTTCTTTTTCTACGTAGAGCCAAACTGAAATAAACACTTCTTTCCAATTCACTAATCTTGCAACTAGGATGCTTCAAAAAATGAGAATTTATGTGGCAAATTTAAAGGGTTCACTTCCTAATGCACAATAATACTGCTAGATCATTTCAATCCAAACAACAAAAATGTTCTCCAATGATAATTTTCAATATAGATTTTAATGATAATAATGGAAACAATGTGATTATGAAAGATACACGATCCATTAAAAAGAGGATAGTAGTAATGGTTTGGTTTTGATGAGAAGATCAAGCCAATGCAATCAGACTGAAGGGGTGACCCAATGTGCAAGTAATGCCACTAACTCATAAAATAATCAAGCTCACAAGAGAAATAAACAAACCACAAAGACTATGTAATGAACAGGATAGTAATAAGCAATAGAAAACACCAAACTAAAGCAGAGAAAATAAAAAAAGACTCAAGAAACCAAACAGGCAAGAAAAATTGAAAAAAAAACAGACACTACCGCGTGGCAGGAACAGACTAGAGCGTGGTACTGGTACACTACCGCTCTGGTAAGAGTGTTGGGTATGCAGTACTACCGCGCTGTAGATAGTGGTGGGGGCGCGGTACTGTTGCAAAGGATGGAAAAATGCAACTTTTGAAAAGAAGATTGAATTTTTCAGGGTTGCTGCAGACCCAGAGGACTCACTGATCACAGAGGGAGGAACGATGTAGAGAGGAGGGGAGAATAAAGGTTAAGGAGACCAAAATTCAGTACTGGTTTGAAGAGAAAGAATAATCACAATAAAAAATGACTGAAAGTGAGATGAATCAATCAAATGGGGTTCAAACCAGCGGAGTCGCCATTCTTTGTTGTAGAAATTTCTCCCTACGGATAGGTAGAAACTCTCTTAGGTTAAAGTAGACTTTCACTGACTCTAAACTAAGACAAAAGGATAACAAATTCTACCTTGAATTGCTAGATCTAAACAAACATTTCAAGATTAAACTGCTGAAAGAAATGGAAGAGATCTAATTGACCTTCAATTCGATTGCTCGTCTTAATGGTCACTCCAATTTCCAAGTCCTCGCGAATGAACCTGTCAGAATTAAACCAAGATACAAGCATATACGATTCTCTAGCAACTTGAAATATAAGTTAGAATCTAAATCTATAACAGATACAAATCATATAATTGAAACAAAATCAACACATATGATTTGGGGAACAAGACAAGTTATGTTCTATTACCAACTTGAAGTCCCTTACAATGGTTGCTTGATATCCAAGCCAACTCCCAGCTCCAAGTGCTTTCTCCTCCAGCTATCTCCACAAAGATTCAAGTTCATAAGTTTGATGTCTCCAAGAGTCCTCCCCTTTGCTCATGGAATGCCTCTCTCTTATAGTGTGTAGTAGGGTTAACCAGCAAGAGAGAAGAATGGATCTTGGGAATGTTTAGTGGATCAATCCCACTAATCTGAGAAGGTGAGTTAGGATCAAATCAGGGATACCAATCCTAAAAAATCTCTCGAAGATCAAGATCCCATAAGCCATGGAAAAAAGGCTAAAAAAAAGAGTACCGCGCCTCTTAAATTGAGCATAGCGCGGTAGTACCCCACGACAGAGAAAGAGCATAGCACGGTAGTGTGGACTACCGCGCACCTAAGCTGGATCAAGGCGCGGTAGTGTAGGTATATGAAGTCTCAGCTGGGTTGATTCTTGACAGGATAGGTTTGTCTTCAAGGATCACTCATCATTTTTCTCTTCTGGGTGTTTTAAGCAGTAGGGGAAGTGTCGTCAACTATTTTTATGGTGAAGATGCGATACTGTGAAATATGGAGGTATAACAATGTTTAGGCCGATTATTGTAACATCCCAAATTTTCATAAAAATTTAAAATTTTTGAAAACAACATTAATTACGATAATTTATGATTGCGGAATAATAAATGTTGATTGTAATAGTAATTAATTAAACAGATGTTAGTACTAAACGTAATTTATATCTGTGTAGTAGCAATGTGTCAGTGACAACTTAATCATATCAACAGTTGTCGTAATTATGGTAACAAAAGTACTAATAGAGCGGAAATTTGATGCGACATTGTTTCTTTTTGCAATGGTACTGACAGTTTGACTTTGCTGCATTAAGGGTGTCCTACGAGGTACCCTGGAGCTTACTTAGCTGCAACGCTAAAGCATAATGAATGTCCTGTGTGCAGACGACAGGTAAGAGCGAGATACGTGTATAGTTCAATTTTCAACGTCATAATTAAATAAAATGTTCTGTTGTGTTTCACCACAAGTAAGCAGGTATGGATTTCATTGCTATAGTTATTGTTTTTAAGATGTATGTCTTATAACTCTATAACGTTTAAAAATGAGTCGTCTATGTACATCATCCTACTGATAGTTTTTGTCAATGTAATTCTCATTGTTGTCATAGCTGGCCTTGTCGTCGTCTTGAGATAATTAATTATCTTGATATTACTAATGTAATAGAGGTACCACCAAAAGCATTAAAAGCTTGTATCTATTTTGTAAGAAAGGAATAAATGAGGTTATGTCAAAAGGTGACTATAGTTGTCCTATCAACTATTATCTAAGTCATAGCTCTATTATTTAAAATCCACAAAAAATAACTTGGGACTATATAAACTTCGAAATATTATTCTATATAACGACATGACTTCTAATTCGACCTATCTTGGAACTATGTAATTGTGGGTTGATATAACACTATGATGATCATCGTGGAATGAAACTTAGAGCTCATACAAACTTAGGATTTGACTTAACGTAACATGTAATGTTATAATGTCGTGTAATAGGGTTGTAATTATATCGTTGGGGAATGAACACTGACATGCAATAAATGTTGGCAGGGTGACGGTTGCTGGCTCATTAATATGACATGAACTTTGTGCTATCGAGGAGATTGTCCTTTGATTCTGCATTAAAAACTTGGGTCGATTCCCAGCTGACAGGGATTTTCCAACGATCCACGTAATAAGAATTCAATGTAATCGTTGATGCAGTTTCCTATGTGTAATGGTTAAGTGTTGTAACAAACGCTTTCAAACTGGTTAGTGATCGTTGATCGACCCTTCCCTGTGCCATAGTGGCAATACCAAGTTGTACTGTGGAGTGGGCATTAAATGTAGTTGTCGATGGTTCCAAAGCTTAGTCGCTAGCACACTGGTGATCGTTGATAGTGTTAAGTCTAGGCCGTTAGATTACAACCCTAACTCCTATCGTTGATTTGGTTTAAGAGATTGGAATTGTTGTTTATTGTTTCCATTGTTTTCGGTCTGTGGCCAACAGGCTGCCAAAATTTTGGTAGGATATTGTTAAGAGGTTCGACTTCGAGACCTAGGGTTCAGGGTTGGAGTTGCAGGTTTTAATCTATATCCATGGCCTTGTACTAAAATTTTGGCTCTGTATTTCAAGTAGTCATTGAGTGGATAGTTTATAGTTAACCCTTTTGAAGTTTGGGTGAAAGCACGCCAAAATGCAAATGATAACAGTAGCCTGGTTTCGTTTGCAGCAGTACTCTTCGTTCCTCTGGTGAATGCCAAGAATCCTGGCAGCTCGTCGAGAAGGCAAGAGTTTTTTAGAATTCTTAACGTGTTCCTTTAATAAATTATATTTATAGTTGAACATACAACAAATATTTAACTTGTTTAAAACTTGTGGCAGTTGCAACTAGTGGAGGAATGGTTCGAGCAAGGTTTTGGAAAGAAGGGAGGGCTTTCAAATCGGTAAGATCTAGGTCTTCCAAAACCCTCATAGGTGCTCCAAAGGTCTTACATGATGTGGTTGATTCCAACAACAAATTAGATGGTTTGTCAAGGCATCGTTTGTCGTTTTGAATCATTTGAGAAGGTTTTTAAACTGATGTAAAATTCAACGACAAAGGACATTCGTCTCTATCCTCTATTTTGTTTTGATGCTCAAAATTTTATCCTCCTGGGAATGTAAAGCTCGTTGAAGCCGAGGTTTTAAGAACTCGTTTCGATGTTTGAAGTTGGGAATCTCCCTGTTATGATTTTGATTTGAAGATCATGTTGTAATTTGTTTTTTTGAGAACATAGGGTTTGTGTTAATGAGAAGGAACTTGTGTTGGTTTAAACAAGGAACCACAACCTGTTTTTGTTTAATGTACAATAAAAGATACAATAGCCGAGGCACGTTTACAGTGAATTCAACACTTCCTTCTCGACAATGAATAAAATGTTATTTAACTTCTGTGTAAAAATGTCTGTGTTATATGATTTGATGCTATAAGTTGACAGCATGATTTTTGATCTATACTTTAGGTTTTTGTGAAACTTGTCTCATATGATAGTTCTGTAATGTAAGATGACCGTATGGTATTAATTCGTTGATAAGGGAACGAACCGACCATACCCTAGTTTGTTTTTTTGTGTAAAAAAATAGATATTGAATGTATTTTCAAATGAACTTTGGCTTTGATTCACAGCCTATGTAGGTTGTAATGTAGAATACGAATAGATGAAATGGTTTCTCTCTTTCATTTTTTTAAGAATGAAAAGAAAACAAGGTCAAACCCTAATGTGATTTTCGTCTCTGAAAGATGCTTAAGTTTTGATAAGAACCCTTTAAAAAGGTCTTTGAAAATGAAACTAGAATTTCGATTTGTAACTAGCATAGTTTGTTTTTGTTTCGAAATGCAAGGACAATGAAATTGGAAAAGAAAATACTAGCTAGAGTTGAAAATGAACTCTGTCCTTTTTAGTAGCAGATGAAAACTATGGGTGTACATGAAATGTGCAGACTGTGAATTATCTGAGATATGCAACTATGTCCATAATTTATTTCTTTATTAATTTGCAACAACACTATTTATATGCAGTGATAATATGAAAAACTGTATGATGACTGTTATGAACAGTCTTGATATGTTGAACACATCTATTTCCTTGCAGCTATGACATTATAAACATAATTGTATATATAGAAAAATGATTTCTATCTATTTCTTAAGTACACAGTAATGATAAGAATAATGAAATACAACTGTACAGGAAGTAAACATTATTTGTTTTTCATATAACGAAGGAAGCATTTTATATATATATATATTAAATATTATATAGAACGTTCTACAATTATTTACTATAAGGCAGAAACCGATAAACATATGAATTACTATATTTATCTATCGAATTCAATGGCAAAATGCCTATCTTATCATCTTTTCTTAATTTGTGTATCTATACTGGAGTACGATGCACAAAACAACATGGGGAAAAATATAGATACTGGTTTATCAATCATTTAAACTTTAACATTCAGACTTCAAACAATTTTAGAATTAGATTCTATTTCGAAAACAGGAAACAGAGATTACTAATATACAGAGCAAATCTACTAGCTAAGATAAGATAGAAAATTTGTATGAACCTGGATAAATCTGTACGGAAACAAACAGCCCAAGAAGACTGTTCCACCCAACCAATTCCTGAAAATAGTCAAGTACTGCCTTAGGACCCCTGAGCTTATTCACTGAACCACCAGGAGGAAGAAACTCAGGAAATAGGACTTCTTCTTGCAGTAGAAAAATAATTTATAAATATTCAATAGCTAGTAGTCTGATAGACCTGCACCAATATCTCTGGTTCTTCTTAGCAATATGCAGACTTAAGATTGCACTCACAACTAGCCTCCCTATTCGAATCTCTCAGTGATCACCTGATGCACATGAGGAAAATATTCTGCAGAAAATATTGATTAAGAGCTGTCTGCTCAATTCGAATTTGCCTTTTATAGGCTTCCTAGGCCTTTTCAGATGTTACTGGGTCATTAAATGAGCTGCCTGCTCACTCCCTCCACCTGGGGGATAATGACACATTTTTAGATGTAGTTGTCCCATAACCAACAACTACTAGTGTGATGCAATTGCTTCCATCTATCACATACCTTCCAACAGCTTCCATTCCTCCTAGTGGGTTAGTGAACACTCATTTAACAGTCCTCTTGGGTGTTTGTCTCCTAATTAATTTATTTAAATAATAATATTCAGTAATTACACTCATCCTTGATCCAAAACTGATCATAATTACAAAACTTTGTAATCAAATTTAACATAAAGTATTTTGCAAATAAAATAATAATTTTTAGAAATTTGGGTAGGTGACATACACCCCCCCTTAAGTCTCAACATCGTCCTCGATGTTGGTTAATCACTCCTTGAGTCTTCCTGAAATAGAGTTGGGTATGTTTCCTGCATACTAATCTCCAACTCCCAGGTTGCCTCTTCTGGGCTAAGGTGCTTCCATTGCACCTTCACTTTCCCAATGCTGCGATTCCGGATAATAGTTTCCCTCCTTCCGAGGATACAATCCAGTTCCACTGGAAAATCTCCATTTTGTCCCACCTGTACATCATTCTAGTTTACAACATGAGTAGTATCGTGCACATATTTATTTAAAAATGATATATGAAAAACATTATGTATTTTTAAGTTTGGTGGCAAATCCAGTTGGTATGCCACTGCTCCAACATTAGACAATATTTCAAAAGGACCGCAATACCTGGGTGCCAACTTGGCACAACTCCCCAATTTCAGTGAACTCTTTTTCGGTCTTACCTTGAGGAATACATGTTCACCAACCTGGAACTTTTTATGAGTTCTTTTTTAATCTACTTGACTCTTTTGCCTATTTTGGGCAGCTTTTAAATATCCTTGCACCTGTTTCACAATTAGTTCTAACTCCTGCAATAATTCAGGTCCTAAAACAGCTCTATTTACTGGATCATTCCACAAAACAGGTGTATTACATTTCCTAGGATAAAGAATTTCAAAAGGAATAAGTCTGGTCGATACATGATAGTGATTATTATAAGCAAATTCTGCTAAGTGCAAGTAATCTTCCCACTTACCAGGCTCATCCTTAACATACATTCTTAATAAATCTTCTAAAACTTGATTTACCCTTTCTGTCTGTCCATCTATCTGTGGATGAAATGCTGTACTGAAATTTAAAGTTGTGTTCAACCCCTTAAACAGTGACCTCCAGAAGTTTCATGTAAACTTCGAGTCACGATCTGAAATTATTACTTTCGGTATTCCATGTAGTCTAAAAATCTGTTTCATAAAGATCTTTGCAATATCTAAAGCTTTATAGTTAGTCTTTACGGGTATGAAATGTGTTGCCTTGCTGAGTTTGTCCACTACCACCATGATAGAATCATGTTGTTTCTGATTTTTAGGTAATCCTGTAATAAAGTCTATGCTGATCACTTCCCATTTCCAACTTGGTATTGGTAACAGTTGCAACAATCCAGTAGGATGTTGGTGTTCAACCTTCACTTTTTGACAATCCAAACATTTAGCGATGTACTATGCTACTTCATCTTTCATTCTGGGCCAATAGTATTCTTTTCTCAACATAGTAATGGTATTTTGATAACCCAGATGACCAAAATAGTGACTTTTATGCATCTCATTTAATATCAGAAATTTTATTTCTGGTATGTCTAGTACATACAATCTATTTTTAAACAGTAATAAACCGTTTTCCTTCATGCTGTATTCTGCCATACAATTTTCAAAACTGTTGTTTGTTGTCTTTTCCTTCATTTTTCTGTATTCTTCATCTGTTTCACTCTTTTCCAAAATCTAATTTTCCAAATCAGTTGAATAAGTACTAATTGCTGAAATGAAATTTAGTTTTTCCTTACGACTCAAGGCATCTGCAACCTTGTTCTCCTTCCCTTTAATATGTTGAATTTCAAAATCATACTCACTTAAGAACGTTAACCATCTAGCTTGTCTAGCGTTTAGGTTTGTCTGATCTAATAAATATTTCAGACCCATGTTATCTGTCAATAATGTAAATTTCCTGCCAATAAGGTGGTGACACCACATTTTTAAGGCATGGATAACTGCCAATAACTCTAACTCATAAGTAGAGTAGTTCTTTTCATGTACTTTCAATTTTCTAGATTCATATGCCACCGCATGCCCTTCCCGTGTCAGGACTCTGCTGAGTCCGTCATTGCATGCGTCTGTACAAACTACAAAATCCTTGTTGGGGTCAGCTATCCTCAAGATAGGTGCTGTCGTCAATAGTTCCTTTAATTTCTTAAAACTGTGAGCACATTTCTCATCCCAAACAAATTTCTTCCCTTTCTTCTGCAAGGAACTTATGGGGTTAGCAATTTTTGAAAAATTCTCTATAAACTTTCTGTAATACCCCGTAATGCCCATAAATGATCTTACATCCGACACATCTTTAGGAACCGGCCAGTCATTAATGGCCTTTATCTTGTCGGGGTCAACTGAGATTCCTTCTGCCGAAATTATGTGTCCTAGATACTGAATTTTGTCTTTGTGGAAGTCACACTTACTAAACTTGGCGTATAGTTGACGATCTCTTAGTACTTGTAAGATAATCCGTAAATGTTCATCATGCTCTTCTTTACTTTTTGAGTACACTAAAATGTCATCTATAAACACAACATCAAACTTGTTTAAGTATTTATGCAGAATATTATTCATCAGACATATAAATACAGTCAGGGCATTAGTCAAGCCAAATGGCATGACTACGAACTCGTAATGTCCATACCGAGTTCGGAAAGATGTCTTGAAAATATCTTCATCCTTAACCCGTACTTGATGATATCCTGATCTTAGATCAATCTTCAAAAATATTGTTGCTCCATGCAACTAATCAAATAGATCATCTATGCGGGGCAACGGATACCTGATCTTGATCGTCATCTTATTAAGCTGGCGATAATCTATGCACAGTCTCAAGGTTCCGTCTTTCTTCTTAACAAAGATGACAGGTGCCCCTCAAGGAGACACACTAGTTCTAATATACTTTTTTTCAATAAGCTCCTTCAATTGTGATTTTAATTCGTTTAACTCCAATATGTTCATTCTGTATGTAGCTTTCCAATTTGGTACTGCTCCTAGTATTAATTCTATGGTAAAGTCTAAATCTCTTTTGGGTGGTTATCCTAGAATCTCCTTAAGAAATACATCCTTAAAATCCTTTAGGACAGGTATGTCCTCTAATTTCAGTTTGTTCTCTTTATCCATAAACTCATCATTGACCACGTTTACTGCAAACATTTGGCATCCTTTCCTAACTTCTCTCTTAACTTGCATGGCTGAAATCTGTCTAAGGGTTACCTTCCTTGGGATGCCTTTTATTTCTACATTTTTCCCTTCATCATTTAAACATGTAAAACTTTTCCCATAACAGTCCAGGATGACATGATGGGCTTCTAACCAGTCCATCCCAACTATAATATCATAAGAACCCAAAGGTATAATATTCAACTTGATTTGTGTTTGTAAATGATTCATGGACAAAACACAATTTTCTATAAAATTTGATACTTTTCTCTTTGTTCTAGTTGCTAGTCTAACTAGCCATGATTTACTAAACTTTTCAATTTTTAGTTTAAGACTTTCCACAATGTCAGGTGATATATAACTTAAACTAGCACCTGGGTCAATTAAAACAGTAATAGGGTGATCATGTATGATACCTTCAATCTCTACCATGGAGATTTGATGATTTTCTTTCCTGTTGTCGAGTGCAGCATTGATTCTGGGCATTTCCCTTGCCACATCTCCCAACGTAGGTTCATCCTATATAGAGTTGATGTTGTTTGCTTTTTGCTTCCTCAAGGGACATTCTGATGCGTAATGAGGACCTTGGCATTCAAAACATTTGATAGGTGCCTTTGGCTCACTGGTCTTGGCATTATTAGGTGCATTTCTGGGTGCTGTAGAATTCTGCTGTGAATTGTTTCTGGAATTGTTCCCTTGATAATTCCGGTTCTGAAAATTTTTCCTTTGAAATCCGGAATTTCCACTGAATCTGAAATTTTTCTTTTTCTGCTCAAAATTGTTGGGCTTATGACTTTTCTAGTTTGACATTCCTTCTCTTTTCTGATTTGTGTCATAATAGAAAACTGCCTTTCTCATAGCCTCTTCCAAGGTTTTAGGACTGTCGTACTCAATTTTGTCCTTAATATTGAAAGGTAAACAACTCAAGTACCTTTGAATTTTTTGTTTCTCTTCTATGAGGTATGGTACATATCTTAGTAAGTTCAGAAACTTACTGTTCATTTCTTCATGTTCATACCTCCCAGCTTCAAATCGTAGAACTCTTTGGATTTTTCTTCATAGTACTATTCAGAAAAGCACTTCTTTTTAAAGTATCGTTTAAAGGTACTCCAGCTTACATCTTTATCTTTGATGCCTTTTACTCATTTGATGTCCTGCCACCAAATATCTGCTTTTTCGGTCAAGTTATATATAGCCATTTTTTCCTTTAAAGTCTCCGAATAGTTATAAATATGGAAGTATTTCTTCATACCGGATAGCTAAGCTTCAGCTGTCTCTCCCTTCTCAGTTTCTCCATTGAAAGTTGGAGGTCTAATCTTTTTGAACTCCCCAGAAATCTGTTCATATTCCTTTTGACTTTTCTTTATGGGTTTGAAATCTCCTTCACTACTATCACTGGTGTAGTTACGTTTCCTTTTGCGTGTTTCAATAGCATCTCCTGATGAGGTTGAACTGTCGTTCACCTTGTTGGTTTTCATTTTCTTGTTTTTATCAGCATGAGACAGATCCTCAATTTTTGAAATATCTTCATTATCTTTTTCTTGTTCCTTAGTTTGACTCTGTTCAAACAACACCTGGTTTAAATGCTCTTGGGCTTGCAAAATCCTTTCATTGTCTTGTTTCACCGATCTGATTTCTGCTTTTAACTCATGGAAGGCACGTAACAGTTCTGTCGAACTGTTATTTAGTTCACCGTGACCTTCTGCTACATAGTGTTGTCCCGAACTGTGACTATTTGGATGAAATATGTCGTCTAATTGTTCAGCTGAGTTCTCCATACCTATAACTGAAAATAATTTATGGATAACATAATAATTAAATTTTCAAGTTAGCACAATTTTCTGTTGTATGAAAATTTTATGCTGCGTGTTTTGGACCTCATTCAGGCCTAGAGTTCGAATCTGAGCTCTGATACCACATGTAACATCCCGAATTTTCATAAAAATTTAAATTTTTTGAAAACAACATTAATTATGATAATTTATGATTGCGGAATAATAAATGTTGATCATAAAAGTAATTAATTAAACAGATGTTAGTACTAAACGTCATTTATATCTATGTAGTAGCAATGTGTCAGTGACAACTTTATCATATTAACAGTTGTCGTAATTGTGGTAATGAAAGTATTAATAGAGCGGAAATTTGATGCGACACTGTTTCTTTTTGAAATGGTACTGATAGTTTGACTTTGTTGCATTAAGGGTGTCCTACGAGGTACCTTGGAGCTTACTTAGATGCAACACTAAAGCATAATGAATGTCCTGTGTGCATACGACAGGTAAGAGTGAAGTACGTGTATAGTTCAGTTTTCAACATCATAATTAAATAAAATGTTATAATTCTATTGCGTTTCACCACAAGTAAGCAGGTATGGATTTCATTGCTATAGTTATTTTTTTTCAGATGTATGTCTTATAACTCCATAATGTTTAAAAAATGAGTCGTCTATGTACGTCATCCTGCTGATAGTTTTTATCACTATAATTCGCGTTGTTGTCATAGCTGGCCTTGTCATCGTCTTGAGATAATTAATTATCTTGATATTACTAACGTAATAGAAGTACCGCCAAAAGCATTAAAATCTTGTATCTATTTTGTAAGAAAGGCATAAATGAGGTTATGTCAAAAGGTGACTATAGTTGTCCTATCAACTATTATCTAAGTCATAGCTCTATTATTTAAAATCCACAAATAATAACTTGGGACTATATAAACTTTGAAATATTGTTCTATATAACCACATGACTTCTAATTCGACCTATCTTGGAACTATGTAATCGTGGGTTGATATAACACTATTATGATCATCGTGGAATGCAACTTAGAGCTCATACAAACTTAGGATTTGACCTAACGTAACATGTAATGTTATAATGTCATGTAATAGGGTTGTAATTATATCGTTGGGGAATGAACACTGACATGCAATGAATGTTGGCAGGGTGACGGTAGCTGGCTCATTAATATGACATGAACGTTGCGCTATCGGGGAGATTGTCCTTTGATTCTGCATTAAAAACTTGGGTCGATTCCCAGCTAACAGGGATTTTCCAGCGATCCACAAAATAAGAATTCAATGTAATCGTTGATGCAGTTTCCTACATGTAATGGTTAAGTGTTGTAACAAACGCTTTCAAACTGGTTAGTGATCGTTGATCGACCCTTCCCTCTGCCATAGTGGCAATACCAAGCTATACTGTGGAGTGGGCATTAAATGCAGTTGTCGCTTGTTCCAAAGCTTAATCGCTGGCACAATGGAGATCGTTTATAGTGTTAAGTTTGGGCGGTTAGATTACAACCCTAACTCCTATCGTTGATTTGGTTTAATAGATTGGAATTGTTGTTTGCTGTTTCCATTGTTTTCGGTCTGTGGCCGACAGGCTGCCGAAATTTTGGTAGGATATTGTTAAGAGGTTCGACCTCGAGACCTAGGGTTCAAGGTTGGAGTTGTAGGTTTTAATCTATCTCCATGGCCTTGTACTAAAAGTCTGGCTCTCTAGTTCAAGTAATCATCGAGTGGATAGTTTATAGTGAACCCTTTTGAAGTTTGGGTGAAAGCACGCCAAAATGCAAATGATAACAGTAGCCTGGTTTCTTTTGCAGCAGTACTCTTCGTCGTTCCTCTGGCGAATGCCGAGAATCCTGGAAGCTCGTCGAGAAGGTAAGAGTTTTTCGAAATTCTTAACATGTTCCTTTAATAAACTTCTATTTATAGTTGAACATACAACGAATATTTAACTTGTTTAAAACTTGTGGCAGTTGCATATAGTGAAGGAATGGTTCGAGCAAGGTTTTGGAAAGAAGGGAGGGCTTCCAAACCGGTAAGTTCCGGATCTTCCAAAACCCTCATTGGTGCTCCAAAGGTCTTAGATGATGTGGTTGATTCCAACAACAAAGTAGATCGTCTGTCAAGGCGTCGTTTGTCGTTTTGAATCCTTTGAGAAGGTTTTTAAACTAATGTAAACTTCTACAACGAAGGATATTCGTCTCTATCCTCTGTTTTGTTTTGATGCTCAAAATTCTATCCTCCTGGGAATGTAAAGCTTGTTGAAGCCGAGGTTTTAAGAACTCATTTCGATGTTTGAACTTGGGAATCTCCCTATTATGATTTTTATTTGAAGATCATGTTGTAATTTGTTTTTTTGAGAACATAGGGTTCGTTTTAATGAGAAGGAACTTGTGTTGGTTTAAACCTGGAACCATGACCTGTTTTTGTTTAATGTACAATAAAAGATACAAGAGCCAAGGCTCGTTTACAGTGAATTCAACACTTCCTTCTCGGCAATGAATAAAATGTTATTTAACTTCTATGTAAAAACATCTGTGTTATATGATTTGATGCTATAAGTTGACAGCATGATTTTTGATCTATACTTTAGGTTTTTGTGAAACTTGTCTCATATGATAGTTCTGTAATGTAAGATGATCGTATGGTATTAATTCGTTGATAGTGGAACGAACCGACCATACCCTAGTTTGTTTTTTTGTGTAAGAAAATAGATATTGAATGTATTTTCAAATGAACTTTGGCTTTGATTCGCAGCCTGTGTAGGTTGTAATGTAGAATACGAATAGATGAAATGGTTTCTCTCTTTCGTTTTTTTAAGAATGAAAAGAAAACAGGGTCAAACCCTAATTTGATTTTCTTCTCTGAGAGATGCTTAAGTTTTGACAAGAACCCTTTAAAAAGGTCTTTGAAAATGAAACTAGGATTTTGATTTGTAACTAGAATAGTTTGTTATTGTTTCGAAACGCAAGGACAATGAAATTGAAAAAGAAAATACTAGCTAGAGTTGAAAATGAACTCTGTCCTTTTTAGTAGCAGATGAAAACTATGGGTGTACATGAAATGTGCAGACTATGAATTGTCTGAGATATGCAACTATGTCCATAATTTATTTCTTTATTAATTTGCAACAACACTATTTATATGCAGGGATAATATGAAAAACTGTATGATGACTGTTATGACCAGTCTTGATATGATGAACACATCTATTTCCTTGCAACTATGACATTATAAACATAATTGTATATATAAAAAAATGATTTCTATCTATTTCTTATGTACACAGTAATGATAAGAATAATGAAATACAACTGTACAGGAAGTAAACATTATTTTTTTTTCATATAACAAAGGAAGCATTATATATATATATATTAAATATTATACAGAACTTTCTACAATTATTTACTATAAGGAAAAAACTTATAAACATATGAATTACTATATTTATCTATCGAATTCAATGGCAAAATGCCTATCTTATCATCTATTCTTAATTTGCGTATCTATACTGGAATACGATGCACAAAACAGCATGGGAAAAAATATAGATACTAATTTATCAATCATTTAAACTGTAACATTCAGACTTCAAACAATTTTAGAATTAGATTCTATTTCGAAAATAGGAAACAGAGATTACTAATATACAGAGCAAATCTACTAGCTAAGATAAGGTAGAAAATTTGTATGAACCTGGATAAATCTGTAGGGAAACAAACAGCCCAAGAATACTGTTCCACCCAACCAATTCCTGAAAATAGTCAAGTACTGCCTTAGGACCCCCGATCCTGTTCACTGAACCACCAGGAGGAAGAAACTCAGGAAATAGGACTTATTCTTGCATTAGCAAAATAATTTCTAAATCCAATAGCTAGCAGTCCGATAGACCTGCACCAGTATCTCTGGTTCTTCTCAGCAATATGTAGACTTAAGATTGCACTCACAACTAGCCTCCCTATTCGAATCTCTCAGTGATCACCTGATGCACATGAGGAAAATATTCTGCAGAAAATATTGATTAAGAGCTTCCTGCTCAATTCGAATTTGCCTTTTATAGGCTGCCTAGGCCTTTTCAGATGTTACTAGGTCATTAAATGAGCTACCTGCTCACTCCCTCCACCTAGAGGATAATGCCACATTTTTAGGGGTAGTTGTCCCATAACCAACAGCTAGTGGTGTGATGCAATTGCTGCCATCTGTCCCATACCTTCCAACAGCTTCCATTCCTCCTAGTGGGTCAATGAACACTCATTTAACAGTCCTCTTGGGTGTTTGTCTCCTAATTAATTTATTTAAATAATAATATTCAGTAATTACATTCATCCTTGATCCAAAACTGATCATAATTACAAAACTTTGTAATTAAATTTAACATAAAGTATTTTGCAAATAAAATAATAATTTTCAGAAATTTGGGTAGGTGACAATTATTTATACTGCCATTAGATAATGGCTATAAGTTGGACTTGGACACTGTCATCTAATTCAAACAAATACCTAGGATATGATTATCCTAGAAATGGGACCCATAATTTTAGTAGATCTCACAAACTTTATGGTGAACCTTATCTATATTCTTTGGATGACAAGAGATCTTTACAATGAGTCGTGGACGACTAGTTTTCCAATGGCATTTTTCGCATCTCCTACACTATTATTCTTTATGTGGTCTTTGTGATCATAAACTGATGAACTTGCATGTATTAAAGAATCTCCCTTAGTATAATATTACCTGCTGAGTGTTGTTGATCTAGAGTGTTAACATAAGAGAACACAATCCAGTCTTAATTCATTCATGGCACGAGGACATGCCATATCTTCGGTCTGGGAGAGAGAGAGTCTCAATTTATATGGTCTTCATAATCATGAATTATTACTAGTTGGCGGAATTGTATGTATTAAGAAATATTAAATAATATGAATTTGTTTTGGTCATCTCATAACGTAACATTTTTTTCTTCTAAGTTCTAGTTTTCATGCAGTAATAAAGTTGGCTTAGTTTTGCTAAAAAATTCCTATAAACTATTGATGATCAAACAGAGTTTTGAATAAATGAAAGACTACTTTCAATTCATTCATGGCATGCGGATGTGCCATACCTTTGGTCTGGGGGAGTGCTGGGCTCAGGAATAGTCTTATATAATGATGTTATTTAAATTGATTCCCCCTCATATCTACCATGATTTAATACATCTATGTTCACTAAAGCTATATTTTACATTTTTTTATTAATTAAAATCTCATAAATATAAAGTGAGCCTAATATGTTATTTTTAGTGTATTAAATGCAATATTGTGCAAATCATAAAGTATTTCGGATACTCAATTCACACTTTGTTTGATTATGTTTTGGAGCATGTTTCTTATTTATTCGTTGGCTATTCCATGATGAACAAATTTACCTTTGTCTCTTGCTAGTCCCTATATCTACATGTGCAAATCAAAACCTTAGTTTGATGGTGAGATTTTGACATTACTTTAAATTTAAACAAATAAGTAAAAATTTATTAATAAAATGTTAAAAGAGTTATTATTATTATTTAAATTTATACTTACTCATATTTTAATTTTTTTTTTTAATTTATTTAAATTTAAATCAGACACTCATTTATTATTATTATTATAAATTAAACTAATTTACATTATTTTAAATTTAAACAAATAAAATTAAAAAGTAATATATTAAAAATAAGTAGTATCTTACCTTGAACCTATATATATACAATTCATTTTAATAAAATTTGTTTTAAATTTAAAAGTACTCAAAATTGTTATCATGGAATGGTAATATTTAAAACATATATCCATTTAAAGCCACTCATATATCCATTTGTTATGCCACTTAACTTAAAACTTATTTGGAATACCGTTAGTTGTAATTTATTTAATATTTAAAACATGTCACTCATACATTCCAATTTGCTATCAAATTCAATGGAGTATTATGTTGGTTTTTAATTTTGACTTATTACTATAATGCTATCTTAGAATTTATTTTGGCTTTAATTCATATCAAGGTTTAAGCCATCACTAATCTCATGTGGACGATTTCAAGTTAAATGAAGTGTGAATTGGAATTTCAGTGAAGTTTGAATTGGAGTTTGTGTTCTAGATAATAAAACATGAATTTAATTATAGGAATTAAAACTTATGTTTTAGGAATTAAAAGTTTGATGCTTTTAAATAGGAGCTATATTATAGAAATTTAGATTGTGAGTTAGGCGATAAAGTTGGAATAAAGTAGGATTTAGTTTGTAATTTTTTTATTTAGATTTTTATCTTTTAGGTTAATAAAATTTATAGTCGTTTTAATTTAGATTGTAATTAGATGGTAAATTTTGTAGTTATATCATTTAGAATATTTGTTTTTTTTTTCATTTATGAAAACCTGAAATTTGTTTGTTAATTAAAGAATTTTTAGAATTTCACTTGTTAAATTAGAGAATTTGCAAATTTTAGTTTGTTTTTACGTTGTAATTTATGTTAATTGTATTTTGAAATCATTTCTTTAGTTTGTAATTCATATTAGTTTGTAATTTAGTTTGTAACTTAGTTTAGTTAATAGTTTATTTTAGTCTATTTTAGTTTAGTTTGTTTAGTTTGCAAATTATCTTAGTTAATCTATAATATTGGATTTGTAGCTTCTTTACATATCATAGAAATAGTTCATCTTTTTAGAAAATGATTAGTATAAATAGTTTTCTTGTTGGTTTAGCTTCTAATTAATTAATCTATTGTTTCCTTTGCACAGTAGGATTATATGAATCAGTCAGCTGGTAATTAAATTCATCCAAAATTCTTCTTTTCTTTAGTTTAAATCGTTTTCTTCCTTCGGACTGTCATTCGGATCGTCATTCGGACCTTTACACTTTCGGCATTGTTTTCTGCTTTTTCAGAATTCAGTTTCTTCTACTTTTTAAATGTAATGCTTCTTGCTTCTAATTAACAGTTTTAGATGTAATTTAAATCTTGTTTCATGTTACATAGAGTTTTTAATTAAGTTTTGTCATTATTTCCTACTTCCATATTTTCTTCCTTAATCCTCTTTTCAACCTTCCTCCAAAGTTATGTTCTTTATATCTGATTTACTAATTAGTTATTGTTTCAGAATTTATTAGTCTTGTTCCTAGATAGTTTATTTTTAAATAAAGAGTTAATAATTCCATTTTCCAGTTATTTCATTTTTTATAGTTTCATTTGTTAATCAGTTTCCTATTTTCATAGATAGAATAAATTCGTGCATTTGAATTATGAAAGTTATGCATGTAGTATAAAGTCACATAGTTAGCGCATTGTGCATCTTTAGTCATCTTAGGTTACTTCCAGCCTTCAATCCTATACATATAGTGTTTGCATCTCATATGCTCCCTTCCCGGGTTGACAATTTAAATATTGGAATTATTTAACACATAATAAACACCAACATTTTGGCGCCGTTGCCGGGGAGGTGCCAAAAGGGATTGGAGTCTAGGTAGATAGGGGTAGATAGGTTTCTTTTACATTACACAACAAGGGGGAGGGGAGAATGGTAAGACGAGATGTAAGAACCTGTGCATCCACTATAGTGGGGTGCCCCAAAGCCTTGTTGTTCCTTTCCACATAAGTTTGATTTTCTTTCTGTTCATTTGAATGTTTAATTTTCTGCAATTTATCTCGTAAAGTTTGGATTCCTTCTTTTCAAGTGTGTTATTCTTTCAGCAAGTGTGGTGTGTTTTTCGAAAATTTGTTCTGTAGCAGAAAGTATTTTAAAAACACATAAATAAAAAAATTTGGGGCTATAAGAACCCCAAGACTAACCCATGTGGGAGGCAGAACCTACCAATCGATGACATGGATTCAAAGGTACTTATTAGTATGAGAGAACTCTCTCAAATCCTAGTAGCAGCTAGGATCTCAATATCTTCTTCTCAAGAAGAACACCTCTTGAAAAAACTCAAGAATTTATCTACCTCTCTAGAAATAATAGAAGAACCACAGTTCCATGAGCTACAAATTGAATCTCCTTACCAATCTGCCAAGGAAACCGAAAACTTGGAGACTACATTTGATGGAGAGAGACTTGATGTTGAAGAGTTCTCCACATATCTATCGACATATCTTTCATGTACTCAAGCAATTGAACATTCAAAAGAAGAGGATCTGCATGGCATGAAGAAGGAAGGTGAGTATCAGGATTACATCAAAATATGGTTCCAAGAGGTAATGAGGCCACAATACCATTCCTTCATTCGATACCTTCTGTTGCAAAATCAAGTAAGTCAGTTGATTCTCCACATCTATGTAATCGTTGCTTTAAATTTTTTATATGTGGATATAGGTATGTTTTACATTTTGCGTCGCACATGGTTACATTGGAAAAGTTCTTACACTTGAATAATGAGTTTTTTTCTTTTCTTTTAGATAGCATAGGATAGTATGTATATAAATAAAAAGTTGTATGTGGTTAGTTAGCTTTAGATATTCATACAACTTCACTTTTTGTTTTCCTTTAAACTGAAAGAACTAAGAATAAGATCATGTTAATGACTAAACCAAAGCAATCTTATATCATACATGCATATTTCTTATTATACCAGTTACTCAGAGACCTACTTTAATTATTATGATATCCACAAAACTCAATCTTACACCTATGGACTCCTAGTTCATCCTGGACTCATTATCAAAACTTGTCTCTAAAGCACCTTTAAAAGGTAGCCTAAAAGTGGGTGATATTTTCTAAGCTAAATCTATTTGCGAATTTGTTGTTGCAAAACAATCGGAAGAGGAATTCAAAGATAACTCTACGCGCAATTTAAGGTAAATTTTTCAAAAGTTGTAAAAAATAGGAAAATGATTTCCAAGCTAAATCTATTTGCGAATTTGTTGTTGCAAAATGTTAGCTTCAAAAGGATTAAAAAAAAACAAGGCAAATAAATTTCAGATCTTAACTCTGCGTGAACTCGCCATAATATTCTTAAACTTATAGCCATAAACCACAAAATTATAGCCATAAACCACAAAAAACAAGAAAAGGGATCCCAAATTAAGATTATTCTACGAAAAGACAAACAAATACACATTAGTGTGGTTGCAATCCTGCGGCGTTATTGGAAATCTCCAAATCTGTAACGCCCCATATTTTGATAGTCTTTAATTAAAAACTCTAATATGAATTAGCTTAACAATGCATTTGCTTATTATTTGTTTTACTAAGATATATTGATCAAGATAATTGTTATGTGAACATGTGGACTCCCTTGAGGCATGTATGGTAATTCGAAATATTGTTTTAATTTATTAATGACAATGAATATGTTATTTCATTTGAACATACAAAATTGAATATAGAATATCCATATGTAGAATGCTAATTTAGTTGTTTGCAAAAATAACTTACATGATTATTTGTAAATGTCATATTAGTGATATGGATTGGAACTTGAAAGAGTTGGTTATGACTATATATATGTTTTATGTTAATGATGAACTATTCCACATGTTGATTGGCTATGAGATAGGCGGATTCCTATATTGCCAAGGCCCATGAGATGTATTGAACATCATGAGTATAATGACGTTATATCAAATTTCATGCTATTTAATTGTGAATTCCAATATTTCTATGACTTGTGGGTGAGTGTGAGTTTTGACAGGAATTATGACTTGCCCAAAGTGGTTTTTCAATGACGAGACCCCTTAGATCAGTGATGGCATAGTATGGTTGATGTAGGGCGTTGACCCTAGTACTATTAGGAGGGGTGGAGGCATTTCCCACCATCGAACCTCCGAAACCCAGAGTCGTGGGAGGGCTGTGCTGAGCACGCTCCCGTGGATGTGTGATGACGACTAGTGGGTGCCTGCTGGGGAAGCTTGGTCGATGTGGTCGATCGACACTTCCACTTACGGGTTATATACATGGTCATACGCGTAGTCGAGATTCCATGGTATATTCCAGCAGAGGACGGGATGGTGAGGTCAGGAGATGGAAGTAGTGGTGATTAGGGGGTTGGAGTACTGATGGGATGGATGGGACCAATGATGGATTGGATGGTGTTCTTGATTTTTATTAACTATCGTGATTATATGTTGGATTTCATCACTATGTTTATTTAATTAAATGTCTTATTGCTTCTGTATGAATGATGAATGATGCATTGTTTAATTGTTCTTCTATGTGTTGTTTGTGATCATGTAATAATGATCTATTAGGAGCATTAAATGTGATTATTAGTACCCACGCTTACGACGTGTGCATTGGCCATGCATACGCCAATTCATGAGTACAATACTACGATTGGTCGATCGATGAATAAATTAATATGGTTATATTATCTAATAGTAGCTTGGTTGATGAATTGTTGAAAGTATCACTTGTGAGTTGAAAGTATGAGTTTGTTGACTTGTTTAATATGTTTTAGATTTATATAAATTGATTGGATTATTGAAATACATATAATATTATATACAAATAATATAAATTATTTCATAGTATAATATAGTATATGAAAATATCTTATTTGACTTATGTATGAGAGGATAATATAAATAAATGAATAGATAGGATTACACAAGTTTTTAGAAAAGAGTTGTCATAGTTGCATTTAATGTAGAAGTATGACAAGTGAGACTTTGCAACCATGTGTAATAATATTTTATTAATTTAGATTAAATTGCTATTTTTTTTAGAAAATGAATTTATTGAATGTTGACTATTATTTTTGGAATTTATTGATGATGAGGAGGAGTTTTGATATAAATATGAGACTTGATATTGGAAGGAGGAGAGTCTTTTCTCTTGAAGGATATTTTGGTAAGAATTTTGAGAGGAAGAGGTATTTTGGATAATTTGGGGTATGAGAAGTTTGGAAGAGTTGGAAGAGTTTGAGAACTCTTGGAAGATTTGATACATAGCCTACTAGTGCATCACTGTTCTATTCTTTGGGGGTCTCGGGCACGGAGGGCCAGGAGGCCATTTGGATGGGACCGTTCAATGGTTTCCTGGGGCTAGGGATCCGGCTAGGCCCCTAGTTGGCTGGGAGGTAAAACCGTGGTCCCGCTTTGGGCAATAAAGATGGAAGCAACTCGAGGAGAAGAGGAGGGAAGCTTGCTCAGTTTGGACTCCGTCACCATTCTTATAACGAGGTATTTTTCTTGTGATTTTAAATTGTTTATATGTTGTTGTAAACTTCTCATATGATGCTATTGCTACATGATTTATGATGTTAATTTATGTTGTGTGAATCACCAATGAAGTTTTAAAAAAAATTCTAAGTTATTTGATGCTATTGCATGTTGTTTATATATTGTTATGGTTACACATTGATTATATGCTGCTTAGTCACAAAATCTATGTTTAATTATATTAAAATTTATATTGCCAATGGAAGCATTACATATGGTATCAGAGCTTAGGCTCGAATACTAGAACCTTATGGGCCTACGAGAAATTGTTGAGGAAAAACATATAAGATATAAAACATAAGTTGCTTTGCACAAAATAGAGCAAAAAAAAAAAAATCTAAAATTGATTTGAACAAAACATAACACATACATATTTTACAACTCATGTTATTGATTAGCCAAGAGGAACTTGGTTCGAGGTTTACATACTGCTACATTACAACTCATAATATGACCAGTAAGGCTATGAGAGGCTTGGTATGAATCCTCTTTAATAAGAAAAAAAAAACTTTTACCTGCAAATGAAGACAAGGAGCTAGAAAATTACAATAGCCAAGGTGACACTACACCCATGGAGAAAGTTGGAGTATATGAAATTGTTGTGCTATAAAGAGTTAAAATAGTTTGGAATGCAAATCTTATACCTCCACATAAACGCACCAAAATGCAGGAATTAAGTTAGAATCATTATGTGATGCTTAACTTCCAAAAAAAAAGGGATAAACCTTTGAAGACATAAATGTTCAAAAAAAAATAGCGAGCCTGTATTCCTAATGAATCTGACGTGTTTATATTCCTAATGAATTTGGCGTGTTAAAAGTAAAAATAGCGATAAGTCGTAGTTATTCCATACCTAGATGGATCAATTTCAAAGCCTTTATTTCTCTTTACCTTAAGGGATAAGTTCTCTGAGGTAGGTGCGAATTGCAGAATTTCGCACCTAGAATAGGATAGAATTTCCCCTCCAATAAATGATGAGTTTACAAATGGAGGCTCTAGCTGTGGTAAAGGTAATAAATTTTCTCCCACCGATTCTACGGCTAGCTTTGCCATTAGTGGTTATCAACGGGTTCCAAAGAAACCTGGGCTACTCTGATATATAGGTCTCGAATTAGATAAAAGGATGCTAGCTTTTCCTTTTCCCACGCTGGTGTTTATAAACTAATGAGGTAAACAATGGTTATGCCGCTTCACTACGTAATAAAAAATAAATGAAATAAAAAAACAATAATAAACTGTATCTCTGGGATAGGCTCAGATGTCGCCGGTGGGTGAGCAGGGTCCAAAGCATAATTGGCTCTAAGGGGCACTAAATCCTGGACAAGTACCAGGATGCTAAACATGACACAAGGATCAATGAAACGGATAATAACTGCTTGAAATCTTGGTTACACTATAAAAACAATATTTTTACCTTTGAAAACAGGTGGGTGGTCTAGAATTTGAAATACATAAACTACAAGGCATTGTATCTATTTGATCTTGCAATTCAAGCCTTGGATCACAAAATATAATTTATTATTATTTGTAAAAGAAACACTCAAAACATGATTTTAGGGAAGGTAAATAATCAAACAGGATTTAAATTTGAAAACATGGGTGGTGTTACTGGTGTAGTGGATGCTCTCTGTTTGAAAATATAAGATAAGGACTATGCCAAGTTGGCTATCCCACGGAAAAAGACATGCAAATAGAAGGATATTTACGTGATAAGGGAAGTGTGCAGGACTTAAGTTGTATTTGTAAAATAGACAATAGAGGAGCGGAAACTAGCCTAACCTATTATTCATTTCTATAGCTTCTACAGCAGAGCCGTTAACAGAACTAAGAATCTCTACTAAGACTCTAAATCCTAGCAGTGCAATCCCCCGGTGACCAGTCTTTGAATCCAAATCGTGTCTACCTATTCCTACTGGACACCTACGCGATCAAGAAGGATGGGGTTCTGCTATGTAAACTGATCAATTTGACAGTCCCAGGGACCATGGATGAGCGCACTATAAATACCAAGAAAAATCTCAGCCCATGGGAGAGGAATGAAAATCATAATCTTTGTCTCAATTCTACAAAGGCAATTAGATGCACAGTTGTCAATATGGGGACCCAAGATCTAGTTGAAGGAAGGCCTCATCTTTTACTTGGTTTAATATCTCAAATTATTAAGATACAACTTCTTGCAGACCTAGACTTGAATAAAACACCTGATCTTGTAGAATTGGTTGATGATAGTAAGGAAATGGAGGAACTCCTGAGTCTAGCTCCTTAGAAGGTTTTGCTGCGATAGATGAATTCTCATATTCGTAAAGCAGGTTTCAAGAAAAGTTTGAAACAAGAGATGTATCTTAAATTGCAAAGTCGCACAAGTTCCAAAGAGGGGGTTCAAGGAACTCGTCCTCATTTTTTAATGTAGCAACAACTACCTTGATTCATACTAGTAGTGAGTCCGAGAAGAAAGCTTATGTTAGACATATCTACAGTTACCTTATTCCTTTTCGAACTGGAGCACTAACAAAAGATAGGGTGAGCAAACAGCCGCCTTAATGAGGACATATCGCTGCAGAGTGCAGCTTTCGGAAGAATAGAGCTGGAAGGAAGCCCTGAGCGATATCTAAATAGAATTTATGTACTCGCTTTGCCTACCAATGATGGCTAAAGATCTTTAAAGTTTCCCGATCTCTAATAAAAATGCTATCACTTTGGGTGGGGATAATTGAATACCTTTAATGAACTGTCAAATGAAAATCTAAGTTATTCTTGGAAGTTTGATCGTTACGCTTCTTCCCCTTCATTGGCATATAATCCACAACGCCCTTACCACTCTATCCAGTGGAAGAGAAATTTAGCAGCGAACTTAACATCTCTAGAGTCTGAAAGGTATGTATCCTGTACCCTGCTCAACTGTGGCGGCTTAACTGCAAGGCTCTAATTAGACCAGGATTATCCATCCCTGCCAAACTGATAACTGAAACATAGAGCAAATTAAATAAATAAAATTCATTATCGGAGGTTAAACTTTAGGTATAAATGCTCATTCGTATTGGGATCACTCGCCATATTATTGAAGGATGAATACTATAGGGATGGGGAATCATTGGGATTCTATCCTTTATATTACAAACTAGCTTAAAATTCTAAATGATGTCGATTTAATGGAATCTCAAGGTGCAAGGAGTTACTCCCTTATCAATTCGTGGATAATGGTGGTTGAGTTTTGGTTTATTTTTCCACAATAATTAGGGAGTGCAGTTCACTCAACCCTATATGTGTCGAATCCGTCATGTATATGGGCAAGTACAGCAAGACACATGTAATCTATTCAATGCTTGAAATGATGGGATGTTGAAAGCTAATCTATTAAATGCTTGAAATGATGAGATGTTGAAAGCAAATCTATTAAATGCTTATTAAATGCTCATCTTCATGTGATCAAATTATGCACACTTTCATTGCAAAATACTCACTCACCGACTATACTCTCAATATATATATATATATATATATATATATTTAAAGCTTATCTCCAATTGTAGACTTTAAATAGATTCAAATCATTACACTCCTATTAACTCTTGTGGACCAGAAGAAAGAAAGAAAGAAAAAAAATTGAATAAACATCACTGCATTTCGTGTGATTAAACGTTTAGTGAAAAAATGCTTTTTCAATAGCCTTTTTTTCACAATGGAAAAAACATACT
Source organism: Larix kaempferi (assembly GCA_027924585.1). Lineage (NCBI taxonomy): Eukaryota > Viridiplantae > Streptophyta > Pinopsida > Pinales > Pinaceae > Larix > Larix kaempferi. Next base: position 2,542,121 of record BSBM01001331.1, read on the forward strand.
TTATTGAAAAATATAGTGGTATTACACACCAGATACAAAGAAGAAAACCAAGCCCAAAAAACACTCTCACGACTATAGTGGTATAGTGGTTATCCTTTTTCAATAGCCTCAGAGTAAGGATAACCAACGTGAATAAAAACACTCTCATGACTTTTTATAGTTAATTGCATTTACCATTTAGTATTTGCACTAAGGGATTTTGACCTCGCATAAAATATTTAGAAGTTTGTAAATATTGTAAGTAAAATAAATAAATTGTTTATATAGAAAGAATTATGTAATTACTTTTACTAAAATAAATTCTTTTATGATCAATCTGATTTTATTCTGGTTTTCTATAGAATAATAAATTTACAATTTCAAGTAAAATTAGAGAATGAAGGATAATAAAGTTGCAACCTCATTGCAAAATTAGAAAATAATTACATATCTCAGGTAATTGTGAAGTTGGAGAGTTACTATAAAGCTTAGCATTCAAACAAACAAACAAAAAACTTTCCATCAATATTATTAACAATTTTATATATTATGCATAAAAACTTTACAAATAAAATATATAAGTTGTATAGTAAGGAATTTGTAAGAACTTGGTATTCATAATTATTTAAAATGTGTCATTTACTCACATATATTTAATCTATAACATTTATTAATCGATTAATTAATTAGGTATTTATGTACAAATATATATTATTATATTTAAATGTTATTACAATGATATTAAGATAACACTTAAATATCACCTTGTAAAAAAAAAAAATGCAATAAGGGAATTATATAACAAACAAAAAAAAGAGTCAAGGTACGGTACAAAAGATGGCTCTAAGGATCAAACTTATTAAAGTTGTTTCTGTGTTAATTCTCTCCGTGGAACCTTCATCTATTCAATGTTGAATGGGAAGGAGCAAGAGCCCTCGAGCCCCAACCATGGTATTAATGAGAGGAGGCGAGACTCATCGACATTTCACTATCCAAGTCAAATCATTTATGAAAAAATAAAAATATAATAATAAAATTCATTGTGGAACTACAATCAAAGTAAATAAAAAAAAGACAATCCAATAGATATGGGTAGACCATATTTTCTATTATCATCAGGCCCGTTATCTTGCACGAAAACACTGCTTTGCTTCAAGATTTCATATATGATCTTGATGGGATGAAAAGCATAATTTTTCAGGTCGAGGAGTTTACAACTCACTTCATCTCATTGTTAATTCGTTGATTGGGCTGCAGTTGCATTAATGGTTGAAGATACCCATTGGAATGCATGATTTTCCCTTTTTATTTTATTGGTGTGAAGTGACCATATTGTGAATGCACTTCTGCTGTTGCATTCTGAATTTTGATTACCGTGTTGGAATTTAAAACAAGTGAGACTTGTAGCTCTCATAATGTCCTCCTTGTCTGGGCTACTGTGAGAAGATAGTTGTCCAATCAAATCTCTGATTTGCGATCGACTTGCACAGCTTAGAGATCCCAAAGGGGTGTAATAGTAACGCAAGTAGGAAGAAGTAATGTGAATAGGCGCCATATGATTAGAGTGCTTGCTTTCTCACTACCAACTCATCTAATTTCCGAAGTTAAGGAGCGCAGTGAATAAAGAAGGAAAATAATATCTTATATATATAAGGGAGATTACATTTTAATTAATGCTTAAAAATTATGTTAGATTAAGTTTGTAATCCATCTCACAGAGTTGACTTTGAATTAGACTAAGAATATAGGGTTATTGTTTTTATGTTTAAATTTTAGAATTTGCAGATGGAATGTTCTAATAAAAGCTCATATATAAACAATGAGATGTCAAAATTAAATGATGAAATGTCATGGTCTTAAAATTTACATCGGATCAAATATCACAATATGTAAATATTTTCTACTTTTAATAAATACTAGGAATGTATTTTATATTTTCCCAAAAGAATTTGTCTCCCTCTTATCTATATATATAAAGAGATCATCATGTTGAAGACAAGATAACGACCACAAATATGTACTGTTACCTCAATATTAACAACTATTAAGTGATTATAAGAAGTGTAAGATAGCTTTGGAGTTGACCTAACATATCTATGGTACTCAAAGGTTTGAATGAGGACATTGATGAAATTTTAGAAATAAAAGCATGAGTATGTGTATTTCACGCCTAGTCATAATGTATAGTTGTATCAAGCACCTATCTAGAAGTGGTAGGCTAGGCTCTACCTATGTGTAAAAACAAAAGAAAGAAAGAAAAAAAAATGCAGTTGTAAGTATTCTACATGTATAATGTGCAATTCAATGGGTAAGAGCTATGTTTAATGAGTATTGAGTGATAAAGGGTACTTGAATAATAAACATGGTGTTGTTCATGTTATTATATACAGTAGGCCAATCAAGAAACTGTCAAGATGGATCTTAATTAAAATTTCTAATGAGAAAGTAAGTGGTGTAAATTTGAGAGAAAATCAATAAAGTGGGCAATTAATAAAAAGTCATAATAATACCCCAGGAACCAAAATAAATGTTATATGGCAAATAACATCTTCTTATGAACCGTAACACCAAAAGGACTATAAAATGTTGCAAAGTATCTAAATTGTTGTGGATACCAGTCTAGTAAGGCACAATGAACCTTGACATAGGTGTTATAAATGTGGAGTCTCGAGGAGGTCATGGTTGTAGATCTATGTGAGAAGGTATCAGTGTAAGCTTAGACCCTTGATGAATGCCTTTAGGCTTGATTGATCCACATTTGGGATGGATCTATGCTAGTGTAATTAAATCACAACTCATAATTATATAACAAACTTATAATCATATAACAATGTTTCCAAAATTAAGAAAATTTGTACTAAACCATTTCTAGTGAATGACTAATGTAAATATATTAATACAATGTAAGTATTAAGTCATGGTTTCCAAAACTAGAAAACAAAAATTTATTATACAATTGAAAATTTTGAAGAGCCATAAAGGAATTGGTGAAAAAAAAAGGGTCAAAAGAGATACCACCATTAAGATATGATTGTCAAACAACAAATAATATGATATACATTGGAAAAGTATAATAAAATAGTAAAGCAAATTAGTATAATTGGGATGGCTTTATAATTATAGTAGGGAAAATGTAGAAAATAACATTATTTTGAAACAAAATAATGTAAATAATGGTATAATATATGTATAGTAAAAAAAAAAGTGAGAAATGATCAATTATGAAATAAAATAAAATTATAGAAGCATGTAATTAATGTTTAATATATGCGTTAAACCTAACAAAACAAAACAAAAGAAGAGAGAGAGAAAGAGAAGGTGTGACAAACATTGATAAATGGTTCTTAAAATTTCAAGTGATAATCAAAACAAAGTAATATATGAAAATATTGATAAATAAAGAAATACCATCCATGCAATATTCCTATAACTTAAACGAGGATAATGGAAATTAAAATTTTAAGATGTGTAAAGTAGCATTGGATCCTTACATGTACTTGTGAGAAGTAAACATACTTCGTGGTGAGTAAATAGAAGCCCTACCATATCTTATAGTCATACAAAAAATATTTGTAGAGGTGGTAGGTTGAAATTCATCGTTTTCATGAGTTGATTTCACTATTTCCAAATTTGGCTAGTAATATAAGGACGGGAGCGATCGATGTGTTAAAATTGAAACCATAAGTATTTTGTGCATAAAATGAGATTCATGTGCCATAATTATCCTTTGATAAGTGTTAATTGATTATGCGTACTCAATTGATAGACATGGTGACAATCAAATTATTATATAGCACACCATTCAATCTACAATTAAGATTTTATCCAATTAAATATACTAATGAAAAAGCAATTGGGGTTTATTAGAAAAAAAAGATTAGTAAAAATAATAATCGATAAATGATCATAACAATACATCTTGAACCTAAGGAAATGCTATATGGGATACAAGGTCTTCCTATGAACTATGATATAGAAAAAAACAACAAATTATGATTGTATGTTAACTAACTGGGAATAAATGAATTGATAAACATGATAAAGTTAGCCCAATTGTGTCTACAACATGTAATATGTAATATGATAACACATCCCATGTGATAAAAGAAGTTAAATTAGATAGTATCGACATGTGGATCATGTGATGGTTAAGTGGGACCAGAGTGGTTAATATCTTCTATGATGAAGGAATAGGGGTATCGCATCAAAACAAAATTCCCTTAAGATTGAAAATGACCATAACTTTGGGACGAAGTTTCTTGAAGGGTGGGTGTATGTAACGCCCCATATTTTGATAGTCTTTAATTAAAAACTCTAATGTGAATTAGCTTAGCAATGCATTTGCTTATTATCTGTTTTACTAAGATAGATTGATCAAGATGATTGTTATGTGGACATGTGGACTCCCTTGAGGCATGTATGGTAATTCGAAATATTGTTTTAATTTATTAATGACAATGAATATGTTATTTCATTTGAACATGCAAAATTGAATATAGAATATCCATATGTAGAATGCTCATTTAGTTGTTTGCAAAAATAACTTACATGATTATTTGTAAATGTCGTATTAGTGATATGGATTGGCACTTGAAAGAGTTGGTTATGACTATATATATGTTTCATGTTAATGATGAACTATTCCACATGTTGATTGGCTATGAGATAGGCGGATTCCTATATTGCCAAGGCCCATGAGATGTATTGAACATCATGAGTATAATGACGTTATATCAAATTTCATGCTATTTAATTGTGAATTCCAATATTTCTATGATTTGTGGGTGAGTGTGAGTTTTGACAGGAATTGTGACTTGCCCAAAGTGGTTTTTCAATGACGAGACCCCTTAGATCAGTGATGGCATAGTATGGTTGATGTAGGGCGTTGACCCTAGTACTATTAGGAGGGGTGGAGGCATTTCCCACCATCGAACCTCCGAAACCCAGAGTCGTGGGAGGGCTTTGCTGAGCACGCTCCCGTGGATGTGTGATGACGACTAGTGGGTGCCTGCTGGGGAAGCTTGGTCGATGTGGTCGATCGACACTTCCACTTATGGGTTATATACATGGTCATACGCATAGTCGAGATTCCATGGTATATTCCAGCAGAGGATGGGATGGTGAGGTCAGGAGATGGAAGTAGTGGTGATTAGGGGGTTGGAGTACTGATGGGATGGATGGGACCAATGATGGATTCGATGGTGTTCTTGATTTTTATTAACTATCGTGATTATATGCTAGATTTCATCACTATGATTATTTAATTAAATGTCTTATTGCTTCTGTATGAATGATGAATGATGCATTGTTTAATTGTTCTTCTATGTGTTGTTTGTGATCATGTAATAATGATCTATTAGGAGCATTAAATGTGATTATTAGTACCCACGCTTACGACGTGTGCACTGACCATGCATACGCCAATTCGTGAGTACAATACTACGATTGGTCGATCGATGAATAAATTAATATGGTTATATTATCTAATAGTAGCTTGGTTGATGAATTGTTGAAAGTATCACTTGTGAGTTGAAAGTATGAGTTTGTTGACTTGTTTAATATGTTTTAGATTTATATAAATTGATTGGATTATTGAAATACATATAATATTATATACAAATAATATAAATTATTTCATAGTATAATATAGTATATGAAAATATCTTATTTGACTTATGTATGAGAGGATAATATAAATAAATGAATAGATAGGATTGCACAAGTTTTTAGAAAAGAGTTGTCATAGTTGCATTTAATGTAGAAGTATGACAAGTGAGACTTTGCAACCATGTGTAATAATATTTTATTAATTTAGATTAAATTGCTATTTTTTTTAGAAAATGAATTTATTGAATGTTGACTATTATTTTTGGAATTTATTGATGATGAGGAGGAGTTTTGATATAAATATGAGACTTGAGATTGGAAGGAGGAGAGTCTTTTCTCTTGAAGGATATTTTGGTAAGAATTTTGAGAGGAAGAGGTATTTTGGATAATTTGGGGTATGAGAAATTTGCAAGAGTTGGAAGAGTTTGAGAACTCTTGGAAGATTTGATACATAGCCTACTAGTGCATCATTGTTCTATTCTTTGGGGGTCTCAGGCACGGAGGGCCAGGAGACCATTTGGATGGGACCGTTCAATGGTTTCCTGGGGCTAGGGAGCCGGCTAGGCCCCTAGTTGGCTGGGAGGTAAAACCGTGGTCCCTCTTTGGGCAATAAAGATGGAAGCAACTCGAGGAGAAGAGGAGGGAAGCTTGCTCAGTTTGGACTCCGTCACCATTCTTATAACGAGGTATTTTTCTTGTGATTTTAAATTGTTTATATGTTGTTGTAAACTTCTCATATGATGCTATTGCTACATGATTTATGATGTTAATTTATGTTGTGTGAATCACCAATGAAGTTTTAAAAAAAATTCTAAGTTATTTGATGCTATTGCATGTTGTTTATATATTGTTATGGTTACACATTGATTATATGCTGCTTAGTCACAAAATCTATGTTTAATTAGATTAAAATTTATAATGCCAATGGAAGCATTACAAAATCCATTAAGTTGTGCATGAGGCCAAGCGTCAAGCCATACATTGAGCCCGCCAAAAGAACGAGCACCGTAATTATAGAAATACAAATCCAGAACTGTCCTGACGACCATTTTCCCTTGAAAATATTCGAATTCCATTCAAATAAAGCATAGGGGGTGTCAAAGAACCACGCTATGCTGCAATTTCTTCCACCTGCGACTCATAAATTCCTCAAACTCTGCATTTTTCAGCATCTTTAGGCTTGCGAGAACCCTGGATCCCTGAAACTCCGTGCTATATTTGTAGAACTTTTGCAAAGCTCAATAAAGGACGCTTTTAACAACCGGCAGGGGAGCTACCGTTCGCGCTGAATGCAGAGGGGGTCACATTTGAGGGGCATGTTCGGTCCGAGCTAGAACACGTGTGAGAAACGTAGGTAATCAAATCCACTAACTCACACTTGCACAGGATTCATTGTGGTATGCTTACGAGACCCGCAACCGGTAGAGGCATTTGTCACGTCATTGTTCGAAGAGCTAGCAGGCAAAGATGAGAGCGTGGCTCCACAAAAATCTCAATAATCTTGACCTCAATGTAACAGATTTAAGGGTGGTGCATTGAAGAATTGAACAAGGCGTGTAACTGCAGGATAATGGTGCAGGAGGGTGGAGCTGTAGCAATCCGAACTGGATACGTGGCGGGGTGACGTGGAACAAACCCATTGGTTTCATAAGGGAGGAATCTTGAACAGTTCGTAGGATGAATACCTACCACGCAATAAATTAAATAGAAGAAAAATGATTTCAAACTTAAATGATACAAAACAATATTAATCCAAACAATAAATGAATAAACTTAATAAATCCATTATTATGAAAAATACATATTAAAAAATAAAAGAAATTAGTAAATACGACTTAGAAAAATAAATATAATTTTATAATACAAATTATTTTACACTCAACCATTTCAACAAAGTTATATAATAGCAACATTTCAACAAAGTTATATAATAGAAAAAACAAAGTTATATAATAGCAACACAAAGGTTTGCAATTATTCAACTGTTTTAACAAAGTTTTATAATAGCCATAAAAGATTGGCATATGATACAGAGTATTTATTTAGCTTTCTATATAATTTTTATTAAAAATATATATAATTTTGTCGTAAAAAATTGTATAACTTAAAATCATAATTTATTCATCTAAAACTGTAATTTCAAATTATAATAAACATTCTACATTTAACAAATCATTATATCAAATTTCAAGATAAATCACCCAAAATGAAGTGTATTCTTACAAGTGTAATTTCAAGCTATAATAAACATTCTACATTTAACGAATCATTATATAAAATTTCAAGATAAATCACCCAAAATGAAGTGAAATGAATATAACTCAAATTATTTATATATTTTTAAATGGAAAACATTAAAAATGTTTTCAAAATAATGCATGAACACCTGGCATGTGGCATCTACGTCAAGTTAGATAAAGATCCCGGTAAAAAAATTACAAAAAAGGTAACTGAAGCAATAAAAAGTGCACACCTAGATGATCACATTAAAAATAAATTATACCCTAAGGATTGCATCCAACCTCGCACCTATGGTCTACCAAAGATACATAAGGATGGTGCACCACTTCGCCCAATAGTTAACACGATCGGCTCCCCCACATACAAATTGGCTAAGTTCTTGACAACATTACTAAAACCCTTGGTAGGGAAAACAAACTCTTTTGTTAAAGACTCCACTAGCTGGATCAATGAAGTCCACAAGGAAAAGCTAAATAAGGAAGATATCTTAGTAAGATTCGATGTCAAATCCCTATACACAAAGATACCACTTGCTGAGGCGATTGAAACCATTAGAGAGCTCATGGATGATAACATAACTAAACTAGTTGAGATTTGTTTGCATTCCACTTTTTTCACATTCCAATATCAATTCTACGAACAAGTAGAGGGTGTGGCTATGGGCTCCCTGCTATCCCTGGTTGTCGCTAATCTATACATGGAAAAATTTGAAATACAAGCCATAGAATCTTTTCATCTTAAACCTCGAAGATGGAAACGGTACGTGGACGAAACAGATGTGGTATGGCCACATGGGGAGGAAAACCTACATCGTTTCTTTGATCACCTTAATAATCACAACGAGAACATAAAATTCACTATGGAAATTGAGAAGAATGGTTGTATTCCCTTCCTCGACATACTAATATCCAGATCGGACAATGGATCAATCACACACCAGGTCTATAGGAAGAAAACACACACAAATAGGTATCTGCACGTAGACTCCCACCATTATCCTCCGCAAAAATTGGGGTTCTTAACACTTTAGCAACTAGAGCATTAAGAATTTGCGACATGGAACATGTAGAACAAGAGCTAAAACATCTAACGCAAGTTTTCAAAGACAATGGCTATAATAACAACCAGATCAACATAGCTATAAACAATGCTAAAAAAACTCAGAGGAACAAGAATGGCGAAAACAATGAAAACAATTGGAATAGAATCTCCCTTCCATACATAAAAGGCGCCTGAGAGAGAATAGCCAAAATTCTAAGAAAAAAGAACATTAAGGTTTCTTTTAAACCTCCAAACACCATCAGAAAGATGGCAGACTCATTAAAGGACCCAATCAAACCTAGTTTATATAAAGGAGTGTACTCAATACCATGTTCTTGCCAAGATGTTTACATTGGCGAAACTGACAGATCTTTTGAAGTTAGGCTCAAAGAGCATTGCGCCAATCTAAGACATGATAGGGTTAAAAAATCCGCTTTAGCTGAACAAGCACATTTAACCAAACATCATATATGCATGGAAAAAGCCACGATCATCATAAAAGAGGAGGATCTAACTAAATGAAAGGTAAGGGAAAAAAACAAAATTAGGTTAAACCCAGAATGCATGAACAAGGATGATGGGAAAAAATTAAGTGATACATGGACCCCGCTGCTACACCTTTTGCAAAGAACTAAAAACCAAAACTGACAACAAATAAAAATATAATAAGCCAACCTGCATGGAAGCATATTAATCAAATGGTCAAATAAGAGCAATAATCTAGTATTTAAATGAAGTTTTTCATAGCCATTACATCTCAGGGTCTCAAATTCTCCTGAAGATGATCTCAGAGGAGAGATCGAAATGTTGAGCACAGTCTTGTACATTTTAACGTAGTTCCATCTCACAAAATTAAAAATGTATATTTACTTGAATGAAACCCATAAAGTAGTCATATACAACTTTATAGAAACGCACTGATAAGAAGCTTTAAAGTGAAACAACATAAATTCGATGGTCATTCACCCATAAAGTAGTCATGTATACAACTTTATAGAAAAGCACTGATAAGAAGCTTTAAAGTGGAACAACATAAATTCGATGGTCATTCACCATAATTCATGTCTTACATTCTTACATAGTGAAGCAAAAAGGAATTATACAAAACGTGCATGTTCATTACTTGTCATGCGAACTATACTCTTAAAGTTGTTACAAATAATTTGTCATATTCTTTTTTCAAACAGAAAAATAGCTATATATTCATTTTAAAAATATATATAAAAGAGAGTCATTACAACCATCCAAGTCAGGAAAGTGACAGAACAAGGAAGAGCCTATTCCAAGGCAACACATCCACCCCACGACCAAAGTAACCGGATACATCCAAAGTGATCCATAACTGGGACCATATATGCCAAGAAACAACCAAGGACTAGTCCCCACTGATCCATAAGTCATGGGTCTTGACATAGGCATGGAGTCCATAAGTCACTGCATGTAGTGAGGATGTGGAATATTTACTCTGACAACTAGCCCTTTGAGTTTTAAGCTAAAGAAGAGTAACTTCAATGACCCTTAGGTTGAATTAGTTTAGGAATTTATTTACCCACTTGGAGGGGACAACTTCTATATTTAATTTTGGAAAATTAAGATTGGGAAAATGTTTATTTTGGGATGACACTTAGTGGGGCTGAATAATCCATGCATTTGGATTAGATAAATTAATTAAATTATACATGAGATGAGGTGTAAGTGGGGAAATTTGATAAATAGAGGGATCAAAGGACAAAAGAGAGGAGGTGAAAATGGCCTGGGTAGATTATCTCAATTTTTTTAGCTATTAGCTTTGATTAGGAGGAGTTTACACTGGTTTTGGTTATAGTTGTCAGCTCACACAACTCAACCTGGGTCTCAAGATTGGGAGGACATTGCTTGGCATTTAGTGAGTTGGCTTGGCAAGAAATATGCAAGTTGAAAATTGCTGGAATAAAGTTTGAATAGGTATGACAATATATTGAAATTTAGTAGAAATTTTAATATTTTTCATTTATTTATATATCTGTAAATTGGAAGAGTGTTTGTAAAGAAAATGATTATTTTTTATGGGTTAATAAAATCTGGGACTGAATTATTATATTTAGTGTCTCTTTCTAGAGTTTGTTTAACATATATGTTTGTAATAATTCCTAAATTAAATCATGCATTAAAAATTATAAAATTTGGAAAATAGTGGTTAGAACTCTTGAATTGCAAAGAAACTTTGAAGGTAAGCAGGTATTCAATGATTTTCCAAGATGTAGGTTTTTCATGATAAATTCTAGTTATAAAATTACATGCTTACTAAAGTTTTTTTTTAATTTCTTTTTGGTTGTTTAGATTTATTTTAAATAAGATTTGATGGTTACATCCCATTCTCAAACATTTTAGACATTTCAACAAACATTGATCTAGTTAATTGGTAAATGAACATTTTTTATGGGTACAATTTGTCCATCAGTGAATGGAAGCTACAGGCGATTATAAAACACTCATGGAAACCTATAAAGTGTGAAATTATTTATATTATTATTATAAATATATGTCCTTGAAATTCCAAGAAGGAAGACTATAGAGCCTAAATATTTTGTGTAATAAAAGATAAGAATGCAAGAGTTTAAAAAACAAGGCTATATTTCAAATATGCTAGAAACAATCTTTAAAACTCTCAAATTTGGATTCTCTAATTTGGATCTCTTTGAATCAAGATTAGCATTCAAGGTGCAAATTAACCCACCAAATCAAGACATACCGTGAGGAAAGAATGAATGTCGCAACACTTCCTAAGTGGATGCAGTGTAAAAAAAATGTGTGTACACAAAGGGAGTTTTAAAAGAACTTGACCGGAGGGCCTTTTATCTTGATTTGAAAATCCCATCAACATAACTTGATCTCAAATTAAATATATTTTAGTTTAACTTATCATAATGTGTTGTTGTTGTCATGTCCAATTCCTTTTGGCTTCGATCACATCGTTTATTTGCACATACTTTCCTATTTGTTTTTCTTTAAACTATGTTCTTTTGTTAAGGAATAAGGACAAATATTTAGAACAAGCATGAGAAATATCCACAACTAATGACCACTGGTCGAGATAGAGTGATATAATTAACGAAAAAAATATGAATGGTTTGTAGTTTTGTATTAACGGAAGCGTCAAAGTCACATTTTCATGAATATTGTAATGTAATTTAGTGGAGAAATTTGTCTCTATTGAAGTTGTTGAAGTTGTGAGCATGAATGAAAAGTAAGATGCAGAGGAATAATGAACTTATGCATATGAGTGATAAGTGGGATGCAAAGCAAGAAATTGACATGTATGAATGTCAATTAAGAAAGGTAGGAGAAAAAGTGAAAAAGGAAGATATTTAAAAAAAAAATTATCATATTTTTAATCAGAAATAATTATGTGTCACATATATAATATTAATAAATTAAATAGAAAAAAATAATTTCAAATTTAAATAATACAAAAAATATTAATCCAAACAATAAATGAATAAACTTAATAAATCCATTATTAAGAAAAAACATATTAAAAAATAAAAGAAATTAGTAAATACAACATACTAAAAAAGCAAAATATATTTAATTTTATAATACAAATTATTTTACACTCAATCATTTCAACAAAGTTATATAATAGCAACAAAAAGGTTTGAAAATTCTCTTATTCAACCATTTTAACAAAGTTTTGTAATAGCCATAAAAGATTGGCATATGATAAAGAGTATTTATTTAGCTTTCTATATAATTCTTATTAAAAATATATATAACTTTGTCTTAAAAAATTGTATAACTTAAAATCATAATTTATTCATTTAAAACTGTAATTTCAAATTTTAATAAACATTCTATATTTAACGAATCATTATATAAAATTTCAAGAAAAATCACCCAAAATGAAGTGAAATGAATACAGCTGAAATTATTTATATATTTTTAAATGGAAAATATTAAAAATGTATATTTACTTGAATGAAACCCATAAAGTAGTGATATGCAACTTTATAGAAAAGCAGTGATAAGAAGCTTTAAAGTGGAACAACATATGAGTCATTTTTCCCATTTATGGATCCAACTCGTTGGTGGTATTCGATTATCTGGCAGTGGAACATTCCACTGAAGATAAATATAACGATGATGCTGATGATGAAGATGACGAAGATGATAATGATGATGACAACGACGACGACGACGATGATGATGACAATGATGATGATGATGATGGTGGTGGTGATGACGACGACGACAACGATGATGATGATGATGAAGATGGTGATGACGATGATGATGAAGATGATGATGATGATGAAGATGATTATGATGATGATGATGAAGATGGGGATGATGATGATGATTATGAATATGATGATGATGACATAATCTTGTTTAAGGCATGCGATGTAGCCTAATCATGGTATATGTATCCCTCTGCATTTGCTAGAGATACCCCATAAGGGTTATGTGTGGTGGTTTGAAGAAGCAATCAACATCGTATTCTAAGAAGCTTCTTGAGTTGCAAGTGTTGTTCATGGTGCTTGAGCCTGAGAAGCTTCATTTAAGGCATGAGGAGATTCTTGTTGTCCCTATACCTTCGTCATACCTTGACACCCATTTTTGGATCACAACTAGCCTAGTCATGGCACACATAACACACTTGAAGTTGACTAATACCCTATAGATTTCATATGTGGTGGTCTAGGGACTCTTTCATGGTGTTTGTGCCTAAGAAGAAAGAGTTAGTGTTGGAGGCTCTTGTTTCCCTCCAATAGCCATGGTTAAGGAGCCAAGATAAATCCTTGATGCCCAAGACATCATAATGGAAACCATATTCAATTCATATGCAAAAGAATCCTTATAGAGGGCTAGTGTCATGGCTTCTATGTGTTATTGATGACGCTTGAGGTCAAGAAGTTTCAATTAAGTCTCAAGTGGAATTAAATTGAGCTCATTGTGCTTCAATAAGATCTCAAGGAACCTGTTTTCATTCTTTGACGTTGTTCAAGGCCTTGCAACATATCCATGGTCTTTCAAGGTAGTCTGAGGATGCATTCATTGCATTTGATCTTGAAAAAATATGTTTCGGGTCTAAGATTGTTATTTCCCTCCATAAACCATGGCCAAGGGATTGAGGCTATTGTTTTTCTACCAAGACTAGGGTTAAGGTCCCAAAAACCATCCATAGTGGATAAAGCATGTTATGGAGTGTGGATAATCTATATTGGACAACTAATGGTCTTCATATGCCCAAGAAGAAAATATTATTTACAAAGGCTCTTGTTTAATACTCGTACATGATTTTCGATAGTTGTGGAAAAAAAGAAAACTTATGATGTGACAAGGAACTGCCTCAACTTAGCGCATGAGAGCGGGCTATATGAACAACCCCTCTGTATGTCAATTTTGTCATCTCATCTCCATTCTCTACCATTTCCATTTATTTGTAGAAGCATTGTGAGAAGCATTTATTTCCATTTGTTTCAAGAAGATGTCTCAGGAAAAACAACAGCACCATCTGTTCCACCACAAGGAAGATAGTGATGAGCAGGTGTCCCAGAGTGTGGGGGATGAAAATCCGAAGGCAGTGAAGGAGGAGAAGCATCATAAGCATATGGGGGAGCTGGGTGGATTTGGAGCAGTTGGTACCAGAGGATTTGCATTGGTACTATCCATATAACTTATCTCTTCTTATTTTCATTAATATATTGTTCTCATCATACGAAATATCACTCTAACCTGTCAGTTGATTTTTTATTGGAAAGACTAGAGTATTGAATTGTTGTTGTAACTTGTTGTAATGATCTCTATGGTCATGTTGTGAATTGTGAATTGTGAATTTTGGTTAATAGTTGTTGTAATGTGCAGCACGAGAAGCATGAAGAGAAGAAGGATCCAGAGCACGCCCACAAGCACAAGCTCGAGGAGGAGGCAGCTGCAACAGCTACAGTGGGAGAAGGGGGTTATGGGTTTCATGAGCATCACGAGAAGAAGGAATCCAAAGAAGAAGGAATCCATATCTTCTGTAGCATACTCCTCCTCCACTTGTGCGTACTCCTCCTCTCTCTCACTAATGCGAAGTGAGTGAATAAGAGAATGTGTAAAATGAGAGAGACACACTCTCTATTTATACACTAACTTTCACTTGACCTTTACTCAACTAGGTCGGCCTCAACTTAACCACTTAACAAAATACTAACTGGTCTAACCCCACTAGGGTGTTCTAATAGCCCTTTAACCCACAAGACTCATACAAGGCCGACCCCATCAAGGTGGTCTAATAACCCATCAAGTACAAGTTATGACACTTATAATATAACTTGTGATACATGCAAGTACAACTGACGACACTTCCAATTGGAGGAATAATACATCTCCGTTGGGGATACAATAAAGTACAAATACAATATACAAGTGAATATCTTCCGAAGTTACAAATACATCAACAGTTCTTTAGGGAGAGTGAGAGAGAGAGAGAGAGAGAGAGAGAGAGAGAGAGAGAGAGAGAGAGAGAGAGAATGAGATATGGGATA